>JAMXBD010001289.1:0-413100 GCA_024138025.1 Combretum micranthum
TAATAAAGTTCTAAGATCATAAAACATAAATACGGCTTTATTGAAATTTGAACAATACATGCAAAAATCCTCATAAAAAAAAATCAAGTAAAATTTTATACTATAAGCAACAACGAAACAATCAACATGTATCAATAACAACACAATACCAAAAGCAACTAAAGTAACTAAGCGGTATTCTATGGGAGTCTCATTAGGTCACCTACGAAGGTTTTACGATACTAAGTCGATTGTTTCCTAGTGGTTACTATCCACAAAGGTTAAAGTAATAGGATTTTAGGACCGACACTATGGTCGTCTTCCCATCTAAGTCTTCCTTAGTGATTCTATTCCATCTTTCCTTTTTATCCTTTCTTAAGGCTATTTATTGGTAGTTATGATTGTAAACTCTTAACCATGCTCTGATACCAACTTAAACTGTCACGCCCCAAAGGGTACCCTAAACGCGACAGTCCACCACACCCGATATTTAAACTTACGTATGACAACCCTAGTCATCCCATGAGTTTACATATCGTGTGTAAGGTGTACTCACACAACTTTTAGGATCACACTTTGATTCGAGTAGTCTTAAGAAAGCATACATAGCATTAAGAATATAAATCACAACAAGATAAATAGTTAAACTTTACAAAAGCCAGGGGGGCATACCCCCGCCAAAATAATAGGAGTCTACATTGTTTAGCCCCAATTACATATATTTGAATTTACATTAAGGAGATTTTTCTAGAAGTCCACGCCTACCCTAGGTCCCGACTTCCTCAAAAGCTCTTTAATTCCATGTGGTAAACCTGCACAAAAATGTCCTCTCGGAACATCCAAAAATAGGAACACTGCAACAAAAACTGTTGGGGTATAAGCTAATGCTTAGTGAGATTCATTTTCTTCAAGTAACATGCCCGACCAAGCTAAAATATCTATACAAGCAAGTTATAATTAAGCAACCATATGAATGCACAAGCATATGAGCAAACAAGCATATGACTTTCCGGTAGTCATAAGTGAATGAATTTACGCCCTCCATTCGGGGTTTGGGGTAGTTCATAAATCATGCAACTACAATTCCAAGTTGGTCCATAAGACATGCAACCATAGTCCCAATCTTAAGTAGGGTGGTCCATAAGACATGCAACCACAATTTTTAATGTTGGTTCATAAGTCATGCAACCATAGTTTCTTTATTCGAATGGGGTGGTCCATAAGTCATGCGACCCTAGTCCCCTTTCATTAAAGACCCGCTGCCTCCCGAGTACACCTTTGTCCCACCAAAGACATACTCGACAATGATATAAGACTCACTACGTGATATGCATGTACAGTTTATTCATATAATCATGACATATTACTTAGATAATTTAAAAGTGACCATACAATTTTCAGACATTCCAAATCTATAGTAGCTCACACAAGATTATTATAACAAAGCTTGCCTCGATATACTTATCGTTCATTCATGCAAGTTTAGATCACCATTCAAACACAATTTATCTTTTCCTAAGTCTAATGCCACTACTACTACAAGCACATCCAAAGCATAATTAATTGAGAAATGAACTCACTTGTCCATGTAGTGAAAATCCACTAGTCGTAATAGTCCTCGGGAAGTGGTAACCCGTCCTCCAATTCATCTAGGTACAAAGAATACCCTCAATGAGTATCTCTTATGAAGTTCTAGTAAACTTAACAATTTTATTTACTAAGTTCGTCAATTTCCGTCTAGGTTGAATCCTTAACTTAAAAAGGTCATATCTAACTCATTTTAACTCGGAATTTAGCTTATAATAACCGATTTATACCTACTTCGAAAGAGCTATCCATTTCTAAAGTTAATTCAAACATTTAAGGTCATTTAAGAGTCGGAAACGTACTGTACAGCAGGGTTACGAAAATTCCAGATTTTGAGCCTTTGTGAAAAATTTCTATATCTACTCTATTTAACTACGTAGACCAATTTATTTTAGTCCTAAGCTTGCAAGGAGATTCTCAAAACAAAATTAAGAGATTACACACTTATCTAATACCAAACACAAAGTTCAAATGAAATTTCTAAGAATCCATTTTCGTAAAACCGAAATTTACAAGTTTAAACTCATTGTTTGTTTTGGGTAATTCCTTTGCTAAAACATACTAGTTTAATGAAAATAATTTTCCCTATATTATATATTATCAAAGCATTCCATTTTCAATATAAAATACTTGTTTTGAGATCAAAAGGAAGGTTTTCAAAATTGGTCTTCTCATAATTACGAATTTCCACTTTGAAACTTACAATGAAAACAAGACCTAAATATTGTCTTCTACAAAGCACTTGATTTATGCAATACTTTTTAGGGAAACCCATTCAAACTTATGAAAATCCATTCCTTAAGATATCTATATCAAGAGCCTCTTATATTTTTGTCTAAATCTTCATTTTAAAGTTGAATGATGGGTTTCAAAATTAGGTCTTGGTCTTGATCCGAATTTTCATAAATTTATTTTGGACATATCTCTTGGGAAAATTCATCAAAACTCATGAAAAACAACCCATTACATATTATATCCTAAGAACCCTTCATTTCTTGAATAAAATCCTCATTTGTGAGTTGAAAAACATGTTTTTATTTTAGGTCTTTGTCTTGATCCGAAAATACAATTTTTGTTTTTGAAAATAAACTTTGAAAATCAACTTTGATTCTTGTAAGATGAAGTCTTGATGATATACATCCATCAAACCTTCATTTTCTTAACAAAAACTTCCATTTTAAGGCTTGAAAGAGGGTTTTTAAAATAGAGCATTGACAAGTTACGAATTTTACTTTTTCATTCAAACTTGAATCTAAGATCTACTCAATATATATCCATGAAAGCATAAGAAAAACTTAGTAGTAGGCCTTAAACTTCTAGATCTACACATAAACATAACTAAAGCTTGATAAAACTCTAGATCTACAAGCTATCACAAAAACAAGAAGATAAACAAGCCTTCCATATAACAAAAATACTAAGAACAAAAGAGATCATCATCTAGAGGAGTGTTTCACTTCTTGGCATCATCATCCATAGCCTTTTAAGCTTGTGGAATGTCCTTTGATGCATGAAATATCCATGGTATCATCCTAGAACATCTTATAAGAGCAAAAAGGGAAAGATTACCTCAAATACTTGCAATAAAAATATGTGGGAGTGTAAAATAAAAATGGGGGCAGCTTGTTTATGAAGAAGACAAGCCTAGAAGAAGAGAAAAGAAAGGGAAAAAGAGAGAGGAAAAAATGTAGGGTTTGTAAAGATGAAAGAGAGAGGGAATAAGATACTTAAATAGAGATGTGTGTGTGTTAAATAAAATTAAAAAAAAAAAGAACTTGCAGCTGCAACATGGGGAAGGGGTAGTCGTGATTTTGAGTGTAGGGGGATGTGTGTAGTTGAGTTTTTAATTTGTATTTTTGAAAGTGTAACAAGTTGCATCCATTTCTAACTAAAATAGACTTTAAAAATATCAAATAATTGATTAAAAATAATGAAAGGTGGCTATTTTATGGGGAATGGGCAGCTGCAAATTTGGGGAAAAGGAGTGTAAGAAAAAGCAAAAGAAGACATAATAATGTGTAGTAATGATAATGTATGTGTACTTGAGGTATGGGTTGATAAAGTGACTTTTTGAATAAGAAAATTTATAAATAAATTAAGAAAAATATTTTTATTAAAGTAGCAGAATTTTTATGATTTAAATAAAATAATCAATTAAATTATTTTTAGAAATTTAACAATTTAGTTACTGGTAAGAGTAAAATAAGCTTATACGAGCTATAACTGATATTTTTAGAATCCGAAAAATTCTAAACTTGATATTTTTGAAATCCTTATAAAAATACGAGTCTAAAAATATTAAAGATATATTTTTAATTTTTCGAGCCCCGTGACACGCTTTCCAAGGCAGTATCCAAATGGGTTCGAAATAAGCCGAAAATGAACCAATATGATATTTTTAATAATTCGAATATTATTACGGACTATTCTAAACACTTTAATTATTTTTCGACTCCTCGATTTACGAACTCGGGTTTGCCGGATCTAAACTGTAGGGTTTTACTCAAGATCGGTTGACTTAAGGTCTCCGGTAGACTTTCCAACTTAAGGTTTAGGGCTTAGAAAACAGGGGTCTACAGATACTAAGCCTATAATCACAAACAACAAGCAAGTTAAGGAAGTACCTAAATCAACTTTTGGAATGGAAAACCTTATCTTCAATAGAAATGCTTGATTACATAAGGCAAAACTATCACAAAACTCATTTTTACAAGATAAATATACTCTTAAGGTCATCTAAACCCTTAAACTAATAAGAACTACAACTATCTGAGGTTCAAATACACCTTCCTCCTTGATCACAAAACATGAAATCTATGACAATAAACTTAGGGTTTCTCCAAAATTCTTCCAAAGTTAACTCCCTTCGAAACTAATAAGAAAACTTAGAAGAGATAAATCTTTTAGATTGCTAAAGGATTGAAAAGAAACTAATTACCTAGTTCTTGAATCTTGATCTCCCTTGAATCAAGGTCATGATCATAAGACAGATTTAGGGTTTTCAAAAACTTAGGATAAGTTATGAAAAGAAAACAAGGTTAAGGGTCTATTTATAATACATGGAAAACCTTAAAAATAACATAATTCAAGCATCATATGTTGGCAACAAAGGCTGGCGGCATAAAAACTCAAAAGATGAAACTGGGGCCATGTAGGCTGGCACCCAATGCCGGCGGTATAGAAGTCAAAGTCGACGGCCTTGAGGCAACCTAAAAGTTGCATCCTCAAATCCTTCTTAGATGACTCCCTCTTGATCAAATGTATCTGCTATAACAATATATATTAATATTCATATTAAGGTGAACCATAAAGCCTTCTTTTTTAACTATATATGAAAACTTTGCTCTTCAATATGATTTATTTATTTATACATTACATCTCCTCCCTCTCTAAAAGAAAGTTTCATCCTCGAAAGTTACTTGGAACACCAAAAAGCTCAGGATAGTTTGTTCTCATTTCCTCCTCTAGCTCCCAAGTAGCTTCCTACTCAAATTGATTTGTCCATTGTAGTTTCACATACTTGATCACACATCTTTATTGGCTTTTCAACTGTAGTGAGATTTAGTTGCACTTACAACTTGTTGATTTCTCTCAATAAGGATTTTGATGATAACAAAAAGCGTTGAGTGTTTTCTAACAAGTTTATTGAATGTGTAGGAAGTAAGTATTGTGAAATTGTTTGAACAAAAGAATACAAAACAGAAAGTAATTCAGAAAGTATTCAGAAAGATTTTCAAGGGATTTAGCGTTTTCGGAAACTGATTCAGAAAGCGTTCAGAATGATTTTTCAAGGAATTTAGAGTTTTCAGAAACTCATTCAGAAAGAAAATCACATGTTATGAAGGTTTTTATATTTATCAGAAGGAATTTCAGAAACTAATTCTAGAGACATACAAGATTCACGATCAAAATTAAGGAACGGATCTATTTCAAATTATATTTGAAGACCCAGCACCAAAGTGAATGTATTTGGGAAATACATTCAATTATGTCCCACAAAGTTGGTTCAATTATCCAAAGGGGATTCAAATCATTTGAATTAAAGTTAAATTTTTCAAATTATTACCAAATGGATTGAAGAAGCACCAAACGAATAAATAGTGTGAGATATTCCATATTAAGATTCATTTTGGACATTATCAGAAGGATATGATATGAAAACGTCAAGGACAAGTTTATCCACAAATCAATTGAATTTAAATTTTAAATGTAAAAAACTTTATTTGCTATTTCCGTGGAAGATAAAGATGCAACCAGAAATATTGTTTTCAAGTTTATCTACAAAGGCTGATTCAAATTAGAAAGTTAGAAGAAGATTTACATCCGAAATTCAAAAGATCGGAACCAGCAAGAAATATGGGATTCATATCTATCCCAAGCTGAAGGAAGAGGAAGAATGAACAGTAGTCTATCCGATTTTATTGGAAAATATCTGGAACTAATTCCTTTCAAGACGTTGAAGGCAAAGAATAAATATCAGAAGATCAGAAGGAAGAATAGAGATCGAACAAGCAATCTGATATTGAATACAAAGCAATTCTGAGCAAATACTGTTTCACATATTTTTCTTTGTACTTAAATTAGAGGATACATTTTATTTAATTCCTCAAATTAATTTGTTATTACATCTTGTGAGAGTGAGAGTTACAAGTAGGCTCAGTAGTTTGATTGAAGCTTGTGGAAGCTAGGAGGATCAAGCTGAGTGCATATTGTAGCCAAGTGCTTTGGCAAAAGACAACTTGTAACTTGTTTGTTTTTTTGGATAGTGGAACATACCGGTAAAGACAACCGGATCCCCGGCTTGGTGCTGGAAGAGAGGATTGACGCTCAAGGCGGAACCTCTATAAATTACTTTGCACTCTTCTAAACTCTATCTCTTTAATTTTCGTGCATAATTGTTTGTTTATATGATATAACTTGAATGCAGAAACTATTTCAGAGAGTGTTGATCATAGCTCAGAAACTAAATCAGAAACTAACATCTGGGAATTTTCTTTGATATAAACTTCACGAGTTTAGATATTTTTGTTCTCTTTCAGATTTCAACTAACGAAATTGTTTATTGTTTTGTCTTCTTTCAAGTGAAAGTAAAAAGCCATTTTAATCATTTAATCAAGTTTGTGAATTTTGAAAAGAATTTCAAAGATTGTCAGTTACATAGTATAACCAATTCACCCCCCCTCTTGATTATACTTTGGGACCAACAATTGGTATCAGAGCAGTGCTCATCCTTATTTGAGTGATCCAAATGGCTGAAAATAACATAGCAATTAATAGAGCTCCATACTTTGATGGAACTAATTATCTCTATTGGAAAATGCGCATGTCTACATATATCAAAGCTAATGATTATGCTTCATGGCAGGTGATTGCGTTCGGAGATAATCCAGTAACAATGTCAGATGAAGCTGGGTTCACTGATGACGAGCTGAAGTTGATTGAGAAGAACAACAAGGCTAAGAATATCTTACTCACAACAATTGCTCCTTCTGAATTTTATTTGATTTCCTCATGTGAAACAGCAAAAGAAATATGGGAAACTCTTTCAAACACATATGAAGGAACAGATACAATTAAGGAAACTAAGATAAACACGTTACTTCAACGATATGAATTGTTTAAAATAAAATCAGATGAGAAAATAAAAGATGCATTTAACCGATTTACTGCTATTACTAATGAGTTAACTTCTCTTGGAAAGAAATTAGATGAATCAGATCTTGTTAGGAAGATGCTTCGAATACTGCCCAAGACGTGGGACGCAAAGAAGACTGCGATCGAGGAAGCCCAAGATTTGAACAAGCTGACATTAAGTCAATTAAGAGAGAAATTAATGGCATATGAATCTCACCTTGATACTACAGAGAACCAGAAGTTAATTCCAAAGCAATAGCGTTCAAGGCAAAACAGACTGTTGAATCTGATTCTGACGAGGACGATAACAACGAGAACTTCAATATGTTAGCTAGAAGATTCAGCAAATTTATGAAGATGAATAAAGGTAAAAAATTCAAAAATTACAATAGAACTAATAAATTTGATGCAGGAAGCAGTTTCAAAGAAAAGAAGAAAAGAAAGAAAAGAAAGAAGTTGTGTGCTACGAATGTAAAAAACCAGGGCACATCAAGTATGAATGTCCAGTTTTAAAGAAGAAAATGAAGAAATTCAAAAAGAAAAGTCAAGCTATGATGGCGACTTGGAGTGACTTGGACGAATCAGAACCTGATTCAGAAGCTACAAGCGAAGACGAAGAAGAAGCCAATTTGTGTTTTATGGCTACATCAGAGGTAAACTCAGAATCCGAATCTGATATGCTTGATAGTGATATATATCTTGAAATGAAAAAGCTTTTAAAGGCACTTAAAAAGGCTGATGTAAAGATTTCAAAGTTAGATGCAGAAAACAGAGCTTTGAAAAATGAGAAAGAAGTGTTAAGTCAAACCAATAAGCTTCTCATGGATGAAAATGATATTTTGAAAAATGAAAATGAAAAATTATATGTCAAATCTGAAACTGTAAAGAAGGAAAAGAATATTTTGGAAAATGAGATTAAGACATTGACAAGTAGAGTAGATGTGTTATCAAAAGAGATTAAGAATACGTTCAATAAATTTAATGAAAGTGAAGAAAAATTGAGTATGTTGATTGGAAGTCAAAGACCGTCTTTTATCAAGCATGGACTTGGATATGGTAATGATAGCTCAGCAAATATTAAGAAAACTGTATTTGTTAAGTCAAAGGAAAACGTGAATAAAAATTCTGTCAATCAATCTATGAAAAATGAAAGCAGAGGCTCTTTCAGAAGGTATTTGTCTCAAAATTATCATAGCAGAAGGAATGGCAGAACCCACAAATACGGATACAATGATAAGTTTTCAAGAAAAACTATAATAACCAGGTAAATAAAAGATATCATTCACATTCTTATGCATGTTTCTTTTGCAATAAAGTAGGTCATATAGAAAAATATTGCTTCTACAAAAGAAACAAGCTCAGTACATATCAAGTTAAAGAAAAAGATAAAACGAGCTTGTCTTATCAAGGACCCAAGTATGTTTGGGTTCCTAAAAAGGTTTGATTACTTTTTTATGCGTAATTGCAGGAACAAGGAAACAAGATAAAAGGAACATGGTACTTAGATAGTGGATGTTCAGGCCATATGACAGGTGATGCGTCCTTGTTCACTAACATAGTATGGAAAGATAGAGGATATGTAAGATTTGGAGATGACAACCGTGGTAAAATAATTGGTACAGGTACTATTGGTTATCCTCCTTATTTAATAGAAAATGTTTCACTAGTAAAAGGATTAAAACATAATTTACTAAGTATAAGCCAATTATGTGATAAAGGTTATAAAATGACCTTTGAGAAAAATAAGTGTTATGCTTATAATTTGATGGAACCAAATTGTTTGAAGGCTTTAGAAAAAGAAACATATATTTAATCACACCTTCAGATATGAATGTTCAATGTTGTTTTCTTTCAATGAATGACAATATACATGTTTGGCATAAAAAACTTGGTCATGTTAATTTTAATCATCTAGAAAAACTTTCTAAAAGAAACTTAGTTGTTGGATTGCCTAAAATAAATATAAAAAATGATGTGAAATGTGCAACATGTTTAAAAAACAAAATGATTTCTGTATCCCACAAAAGTAAAAATATAATTTCAACAAAAAGACCACTTGAACTTTTACATCTTGATTTATTTGGTCCTACAAGAACTTTAAGTATGGGAGGAAATAAATATGGTTTTGTAATTGTTGATGATTTTTCTAGGTATACATGGGTTTTCTTTTTAAAACAAAAAACTGATACTTTTAATGTTTTTCAAAAGTTTGCTAAGCAAATACAAAATGAAAAAGGGGTGTCTATTGTTGCATTAAGAACTGATCATGGAAAGGAATTTGATAATACTCTATTTATAAATTTTTGTGAAGAATATGGAATAAATCATAATTTCTCAGCACCATATACACCTCAACAAAATGGAGTAGTAGAAAGAAAAAATAGAACAATACAAGAAATGACTCGTTCTATGCTAAATGAAAGTAAAATAGCTGAATATTTTTGGGCTGAAGCTGTATCAACTGCTTGCTATGTCATGAATAGAGTTTATATTCGACCACATACTACAAAAACTTCATATGAGCTGTTCCGTGGGAGAAAACCATCTGTATCATATTTTCATGTGTTTGGTTGTACATGTTTTGTGAAAAAGAATGTAAATAATCTTGGTAAATTTGATGAAAGATCATATGAAGCTATTTTTGTTGGATATTCACAAAATAGTAGAGCATATCGTATTTTTAATAAAACAACAAAAGTAATTGAAGAATCCATTAATGTACGTTTTATTGATGATGTAAAAAATGATATTGATGATGATGATGAAGCTTTACCAGAAACTGATAAATCTGAAACTTTAATAGAAGATGAGCCTAAAGCAGAAACTATAGCAGAAGCTAATTCTGATATAAGACTAGAATCAGATAAAGCAGAAACAAAAGCAGAAAGCAATTCTGAAGAAAACAATTTCGAAGGATCAAAAGCATGGAAATACAAATCATCCCATCCACCTAACTTAATTATAGGTGATATAGAATCTGGAACAAGAACTAGATCTAAATTACAAAATATTGAAAATCATTTTGCTTTAATATCTGAGATAGAACCAAGTAATGTAGATGAGGCATTAAAAGATAATAATTGGATTGATGCAATGCAAGAAGAACTAAGTCAATTCCAAAGAAATAATGTATGGAATCTTGTGCCTAGACCACAAAATAAATCAATTATAGGTACTAAATGGGTGTTTAAAAACAAATTAAATGAAAATGGACAAATTGTAAGAAATAAAGCTAGACTTGTAGCAAAAGGATATTCACAAGAAGAAGGCATAGATTATGATGAAACTTTTGCACCTGTTGCTAGGCTTGAAGCCATACGTCTTTTGCTTGCTTATGCTTGTTTTAAAGATTTCAAGTTGTTTCAAATGGATGTTAAAAGTGCATTTTTAAATGGTTATATTAAAGAAGAAGTATATGTAGAACAACCCCCTGGATTTGAAGATCCATTTAAACCTGATTATGTTTTTAAATTAAGAAAAGCTTTGTATGGTTTAAAACAAGCACCAAGGGCTTGGTATGAGAGACTCAGTGAATATCTCATTTCAAGTGGATATCAAAGAGGTATGATTGATACAACATTATTTACAAAACATTATGATAATGATATTTTAGTAGTACAATATATGTTGATGACATAATTTTTGGATCAACTAATGAACAATATTGTCAAGAATTTGCAAAGCTTATGCAGGCTGAGTTTGAGATGTCAATGATGGGTGAACTGAATTTCTTCTTGGGATTACAAATCAAACAAACAAATGATGGAATATTCATTCACCAAGAGAAATACACTAAGCAAATATTGAAGAAATATGGATATGAAAATACAAAAGAAGTCGCTACACCAATGAGTACTTCAACAAGGTTAGATCTCGATCTTCAAGGTAAGAAAGTAAATGAAAAATTATACAGAAGTTTGATTGGATCTCTCTTATATTTGACTGCCTCGAGACCAGATATCTTGTTTTCTGTGTGTATTTGTGCTAGATTTCAAAGTAATCCAACTGAAACACATTTAAGTGCTGTTAAACGAATTTTTAAATACATTGCATGTACTTCAAAATTAGGAATCTGGTATCCCAAAAATCAAAATTTTGAATTAATAGGATATTCAGATGCTGATTATGCAGGATGTAAAATTGATAGAAAAAGTACTTCTGGTACTTGTCAATTTTTAGGAGATAAATTGATTTCTTGGTCCTCAAAGAAACAGAATTCAGTTGCTTTATCAACAGCCGAAGCTGAATATGTTTCAATTGGAAATTGTTGTGCACAAATTCTTTGGATAAAACAACAGCTACTAGATTATGGTTTGAAATACAAAAATGTAAATATTAAATGTGATAACACAAGTGCGATTAATTTAACAAAAAATCCTGTACATCATTCTAGATCAAAACATATAGAAATTAGACATCATTTTATTAGGGATCATGTTGCTAATGGAAATATTAATATTGAATTTGTTTCTACAGAAAATCAATGTGCTGATATTTTCACAAAATCTTTAGACAAAAATAGATTTGAATTTTTAAGAAATGAAATAGGTATGTGCTTTCCATTTAAATAATCTTAATTCATGCATCTATTCTAATATGAAAAGTCATAATAAAATATATAAAAAATATTAATAGGGGAGCGTTTCTTTTATGGGAAATAGACACATGGTTTAATAAACCAACAGACCTCAATCTCGCGCCCTTTCAACTTCTATTAAATCTCTAACTCATTTCAGAACCCTTCCATCTCCCTCTTCAACCGTGTCTAACGAAATCAAAACCCTAAACACAATGGCTCCTAGGAAATCTTCTCGTCTCCAGTCAAAAGGTTTCAAAACTAAGAAAACCTCTAAGCCCATCATGATTCGAGATGAATCCTCAGAATCTGAAGAACCCCTACAAACCATAATGCATGATGGATCAAAACGTGAAGAACGATCCAAATTAGTACATGATGAAAGTCATAAATCACATCAAAAAGCAGAAAAAGGTAAACAGTCAAGATCAGAAAAAGTTTCAGAACCAAATTCTGAGTCAGAGACAAACTCAGAGGGGTTGAAGAGTGGTTCCAAGAAAAACTCGAAAAAGGAATCAAAAGAACCCAAGCGCAAATCTGCAAAAAGGAAACGAATGGAGGACATCACACCTGTTTCAGCCAAAAAGAAGAAGTTGGTTCAAAATAAGGTACTTGAATGTGCCTACATTGATTTTAAATTTTTTAGAAACAATGGATTTTATTGGAATCATTGGCTGAATAGAATAGGGTGTAAGACTATATGTGGTGTGACGGATGTGATTGAAGGAAGTTTAATTCATGAATTCTATGATAATCTGGTACAGTTAGAAGATTCTTCTTTAAAGTCCAAGATTGTAGGGAAATCTATCAAGATCACTAGAAAAGATTTGATAGAATGTTTTCAAATGTTAGATGTAAAAGATGATGAATGGTTGTTAAGTTTGAAAAGGGAAATGGTTTTTCAAGAGCTAAATGATGGAGTAGGACATTTTGAAGAAAAAGATATTTTTTCGACCAATTTTGAATTATTGGTACGTTTGTTGCATAAGATTGTGGTTGATTGTCTTCTGCCAAAATTTGGAAGTACCACCAGTATCTCTAAGGAAGAAGCTTTGGTCGTTTTAGCCATCAAGAAAAAGCTTAGACTAGATATCCCTCGCCTTATCTTGAAGCATATGTGGAGAACCAAGAAAAACAGACCCTATGGAAATCTCTTGATGAGATTCTTTAAATTTAAAAAGGTTGACTTACCAAAGAATTTCAGATTTCCAATTACTTTGAAACGCATTGGAGAAGTCAATCTCAAGTATGGGAATTTCTGTTTCTGACAAATTCTGGTTCACCATGGATGGCTCTTGGTATAGACATCCAAAATTTAGTAAATTTACTTTTGATTGGAAGAAAATAAAGGCCCTAGCTGAGGGGGAGCTTGTTCTTGAGGAAGAAAGTGGATCTGAGGAGGTAGATAAGGCTAATGAACCTGAAAAATTCATAAAAAGAGCTGGGAAGGAGAAGGTAGTTGAGAGCAAAAGAAGAAGAGAGAGCTTCGAACAGGAGGAAAATTTGAAATCAAGGAAGGGCAAAGAGCTATCTCAGAGAGTGAATCAGACAGTGATTCAGACACTGTTTCAGAGTATACTAAGCCTCCAGGAGAGACTTCAAAATCTGGACTAGAATCAGATTTAATTGCTCTGTTTGATCACTCCATTGCTGGATTTAGAAGGACTTCACAAATTCTCTATTAGAACTCTTCACCCGATATCAGCACCAAGGCTCAACAATGATCCTCCAAATTTTCCTGATGATCCAGTTGTTAACGAAGGTGCAGATGAACTGAATTCTCATGTTGAAAAGGAGTGTTTTGGTTTTGAACAACTGATCCTGAGGAAGTTCATCATTCTATTCCTACCACACAGGTCGAGGAGTCAGCTATTCCTCCAACTCAGAAGACCTGCCGATTGTTCCTTATGCCCCAATAAATCCAGAATCTCTTCTGAACCCTGAACAAGTGGTAATCCTTTCGTCTGTCTTCAACATTCTTCATCAATCACACATTCCTCGTTCTCCTACACCTTTATGGCCGATGCAAGTCCCAATTCGTACTTTTCCTCAAAGAAGAAAGATGAAAGCACGAAAATCTGTCAAATTTATTCCACCTAAGAAAGACTGATTGTGATGTCACTGCATGTTTTTATTTTGACTTGTTGAACTGTTTGATGTACTCTTTGGATTTTCTTTTGCAATCTATGTTTTTGTTTTGTCTTCTTTCTGTTCTTTTATGATGCTAACAAAAAGGGGGAGAAACATAGCCAACGAAATAATTTCAATATATGGGTTTTGTTATCATCAAAAAGGGGAGAATGTTGATTTCTCTCAATAAGGATTTTGATGATAACAAAAAGCGTTAAGTGTTTTCTAACAAGTTTATTGAATGTGTAGGAAGTAAGTATTGTGAAATTGTTTGAACAAAAGAATACAAAACAGAAAGTAATTCAGAAAGTATTCAGAAAGATTTTCAAGGGATTTAGCGTTTTCGGAAACTTATTCAGAAAGCGTTCAGAATGATTTTTCAAGGAATTTAGAGTTTTCAGAAACTCATTCAGAAAGAAAATCACATGTTATGAAGGTTTTTTATTTATCAGAAGGAATTTCAGAAACTAATTCTAGAGACATACAAGATTCACGATCAAAATTAAGGAACGGATCTATTTCAAATTATATTTGAAGACCCAGCACCAAAGTGAATGTATTTGGGAAATACATTCAATTATGTCCCACAAAGTTGGTTCAATTATCCAAAGGGGATTCAAATCATTTGAATTAAAGTTAAATTTTTCAAATTATTACCAAATGGATTGAAGAAGCACCAAACGAATAAATAGTGTGAGATATTCCATATTAAGATTCATTTTGGACATTATCAGAAGGATATGATATGAAAACGTCAAGGACAAGTTTATCCACAAATCAATTGAATTTAAATTTTAAATGTAAAAAACTTTATTTGCTATTTCCGTGGAAGATAAAGATGCAACCAGAAATATTGTTTTCAAGTTTATCTACAAAGGCTGATTCAAATTAGAAAGTTAGAAGAAGATTTACATCCGAAATTCAAAAGATCGGAACCAGCAAGAAATATGGGATTCATATCTATCCCAAGCTGAAGGAAGAGGAAGAATGAACAGTAGTCTATCCGATTTTATTGGAAAATATCTGGAACTAATTCCTTTCAAGACGTTGAAGGCAAAGAATAAATATCAGAAGATCAGAAGGAAGAATAGAGATCGAACAAGCAATCTGATATTGAATACAAAGCAATTCTGAGCAAATACTGTTTCACATATTTTCTTTGTACTTAAATTAGAGGATACATTTTATTTAATTCCTCAAATTAATTTGTTATTACATCTTGTGAGAGTGAGAGTTACAAGTAGGCTCAGTAGTTTGATTGAAGCTTGTGGAAGCTAGGAGGATCAAGCTGAGTGCATATTGTAGCCAAGTGCTTTGGCAAAAGACAACTTGTAACTTGTTTGTTTTTGGATAGTGGAACATACCGGTAAAGACAACCGGATCCCCGGCTTGGTGCTGGAAGAGAGGATTGACGCTCAAGGCGGAACCTCTATAAATTACTTTGCACTCTTCTAAACTCTATCTCTTTAATTTTCGTGCATAATTGTTTGTTTATATATGATATAACTTGAATGCAGAAACTATTTCAGAGAGTGTTGATCATAGCTCAGAAACTAAATCAGAAACTAACATCTGGGAATTTTCTTTGATATAAACTTCACGAGTTTAGATATTTTTGTTCTCTTTCAGATTTCAACTAACGAAATTGTTTATTTGTTTTGTCTTCTTTCAAGTGAAAGTAAAAAGCCATTTTAATCATTTAATCAAGTTTGTGAATTTTGAAAAGAATTTCAAAGATTGTCAGTTACATAGTATAACCAATTCACCCCCCCCTCTTGATTATACTTTGGGACCAACACAACTGTTCCAAAGCAAATATATGTTCAAGATCCTTCATATAATTTCTCAACATAGAGACATGAAATACATGTGTGCTCCATCTAAACTAGGCGGTAAAGCTAATCTATAAGCATCGCCTATCCTTTCCAAAACTTCATAAGGTCCACATACCTACGGTTTAACTTATCCCTTAAACCAAATGTGACAAAACATTTAGCTAGTGAAATCTTAAGCAGAGCATGTTCTCTTACTTAAAACTCCAAAGGCCTCTTCCTCTTGTCAACATAACTTTTTTTATGGCTTTGAGTTGTTTTCAACTTTTGTTTGATCGCATTTATCTTATCAATAGCATCCCGTACTAGCTCTAGTCCTAAAATCTGTTTGTCACCTACTTCATCCTAATGAATTGACATAAGGTAGCATCTCAAGTGACACTTGATAGCTGTTGTTATAAGCAAACTCCACCAAAGGCAAGTGATCATCTCAGCTACCTTCAAAATCTAAAATCCAGGCTCTCAACATGTCCTCAAGGATTTGGATGGTCTGTTTAGATTATGCATCTATCTAAGGGTGGTAAGCGATACTAAAAACCAATTTAATACCTGAAGCTTTATGTAGACTTTTCCAGAACCTTCCAACAAATGTAGTATCTCTATCTAATATAATCACTAGTATTTCATGTAACCTTACTATCTCCTTGATATACAACTTTGCTAATTGCTCCAATCAGTACTCAGTTTTAAGGGGTATAAAGAGTGTTACCTTTGTATGCTTGTCCATAATTACCCATATTGAATTAAACTTTTCCTTGGTTTTAGGTAGAGCCATAACAAAATCCATGGTTATGTGCTCTAACTTCCATTGAGGTATAGGTAAAGGCTTTAATTCACCTATTGGTCTTCTGTGCTTAACGTTGATCAACTGACAATTGTAGCTCTTAGATTCATACCTGACAACTGTAGCTCTTGGATGCATACCTGAGAAGTGTAGCTCTTGGATACATACTCTGCAATCACTTTCTTCATGTTACTCCACCAATACAGCTTTTTCAAATCCTGATGAATCTTGTTGCCTCCCAAATGAATTGAATAACCAAAGTAATGTGCCTCTTTCGATAACTCCTTTTTAAGTTCTAGTTTCTCTGGCACCTTCACTATCTATGTAAAACTTAGCTGCTTTGCCACTTCCATTCTCTTCTTTACCTCCTATATACTTGGATCATCCACATATACTGTCTTGATTCTTTCTATAATAGCAAGATGAATTCGCAAGTTCGCCAGTCTTGCACCTACTATTTTAGTTACTATTTCTAGCTTCAACTTCCTCATATCATCTATGAAATGACATTCAGAGGTCATCAAAGTTGCTAAATTCTCAACTCGCTTTCTACTCAAGGCATCTCTACTACATTCACCTTTCCAAGATTGTACTGAATATCTACATCATAGTCCTTGATTAGCTCTAACCATCTCTTCTATCTCATATTCAACTCTCTCTAACTAAAGATATTTTGCATTTCTCTCCATATAGATAATGCCTTCATAGCTCCAAGGCATGACCTACTGTTGCCAATTTCAGATTATATGTAAGGTAATTATTTTCATCAGGCTTCAACTATCTAGAAGCATATGCTATCACCCTATCTCCATGCATCAACACACAACCTAACCCTTGTATGGATGCATCACTACAGATAACACACTCCTTACCACTCACTAGTAAGGCTAACACTGGGGCAAATACTAACTTTTCCTTCAAATGCTGGGAACTGTCCTTACAGTGTTTATCCCATTCATACTTTACCCCTTTCTTTGTCAGTCTGGTTAAAGCACTTGCAATCTTATAAAAATCCTCTACAAATCTTCCGTAATATCCTACTATTCCTAGAAAACTTTTAATTTGTAACACACTTATAGGAGTTAGCCATTCTACTACTGTCTTTACTTTCTTAAGATCTACTGCTATCCCATTTCCATCAATAATATGTCCCAAGAAAGATATTTCCTCTAAAGATAACTCACACTTCGTAAACTTAAGATACAACTTCTCATTCTATAATCTATTTAAAAGTAATATTAGATGCTCTTCATGTTCTTCTTTGGTTTTAGAGTATACCAGGACATCATCTATAAATACTACTACAAACAGATCTAGATAATCTCTAAAGAATCTGTTCATAAGGTCCATAAAAATAGGCTAGTGCATTTGTAACACCAAAAGGCATAACCATAAACTCATAATGCCCATATCTGGTCCTGAAGGCTGTCTTCTATATGTCCTCTACTTTAACCCGTAGCTGGTAATATCTTGATATGAGACCAATCTTTGAATACTTGTGCTCCTGCTAATTAGTCAAATAGATCATCTATTCTTGGTAGAGGATACTTGTTCTTGATAGTCACTTAGTTTAGCTGTCTATAAGCTATGCATAGACTCATATTACCATCTTTCTTCTTCACAAACAAAACTGGAGCTCCCCAAGGTGACACACTAGGTCTAATAAACTTTTCCTTGAGCAAATCTTTTAACTAGACTTTTAACTCTGCAAGTTCTATTGGAGCCATATGATATGGTGTTATAGATATAGGCTAAGTACTTGGCACCAAATCAATGCATAATTATATCTCTCTTTCTTGTGGTAAACCCGATAGATCTTTTAGAAAAATATTAGGGTATTCACATACAATCGGTACCTGTGCAAGGTTTGTCTTTTGTTCACCTTCTATCATCATGGCTGCCATCGCAAAAGTTGACCTTCCCCATAACTTGTATGTAGGTAAAGCTAGAGGTCTTTGTACTTCAGGCTTATGTACAAACCAATCTCCATTTGGCAGACTAAACTCTACTATAAGGTTATGACAATCAATCACACCATGGTATTTACTAACCAGTCTCCTCCCAAGATTACATCGAAATCTACCATGTCTAACATTACTAGGTCTGCAGGTAAATGTCTACCTTCCATCTCTATATCCACATTTCTACAAATCTTGTTAACATGGTTCCACCCCCCAAAGGTGTGTTTACAATCAAGCATTCAGGCATATACTTAACATACACACCATATACAGACACAAATGATTAAGAGATGCATGAAAAACTTACATCAGTATCAAAGAGATATAAGCACTATGCAAGAGTATAGGGAGAATACTTGCAATAGCATCCACACTTGATGTATCCTTATGCATAAACCTTAGCTGGTGCTCTTTGTCCCTGACTACTACCCTGAGATTGGCCTATCTAAATCCTTGGAACCATGTACCTTCCAGGCTCCTTGTAGTCTATTGTTCAATGTCCTCGTTGTCTACACTTAAAATATAAAACTTATGAGAGAACCTTCTTTGTACAAAACCTATGGATGTGTCTAACCTTAGCATATGAAAAAACAAGCATTCTTATGCCATTTACAATCTTTGAGTTCATGTGGTCTTTGACACTTGGTACACTTTCTTTTAGTTCCTTGGACTACTGACCTAAACTGTCGTGTAATCAGCCTCTTCGCCTTATCCTAAGTAAGGACATTAGTAGCTAGTCACTTTCCCAAATAAATCTAACTTCTTTATGTCTTACGACCCTTAATTTTATTCCATCCTTGCTCAACGATCTTTGCTTTATTGACCACAATTGAATAATTGGTCAAATCCATTAGGTTTACATGATGTTTAAACTCAAGCTCAATCCTATGATAGATCTTCTCACCTTAGTATCCTCACTCTCCTTCAGGGGATCTGGTAGAAACCTCATTAATTTGTTCAACTCAACTTCGTATTCTTCCACAAACATTTGACCCTACTATAGAGTATAATACTCTTGTAGCATCTGCTATTTGGTGCCCTTAGGGAAAAACTCCATATAAAAAGCCTACTAGAATCTATCCTAGGTGATCACTCCAACCATATATCTTTTGGTGCTCAACCACCAATTATCTTTGCTTCCAGTCAACAAATAAGAGGCATATTCTACCTTCTTATTTTCAAGAATATCCAAGGCAGAAAAAGTCTTCCCTACCTCCCTCATCCACAACTAAGCATCTAATAATATCCCAGGCTTTGGCTCAAAGTTTCACACCAAATCTACAAATTTATTCAAACTCAAAACATTAGCATGTCTAGCACTACTGCCACCATTTTCGTTTTGTCTTTGAGTTTCTTGTCTCCAGGCTTCAGCATTGGCTTATATCATCTGCACATCCTAGCACATATTTTGTTTTTGTTGTGCAACTACCCCCAAAAGGGTATTCATAGCATGCATGAGCTGAGCAGCATCAACTAATACCTATTGACCTACAAATGGGGGCGGTGGTAGTGGTAGATCTTGAGGTAACTAATTCAGGGGTGATTGGTTCAAAGGTGATTGTCCTCCATTATCTTCTTCTTCATCAATTTTGGAGGAACCAACATCACAGGCTCTTCTTCTTGGTGGCATATTAACACAAAAAACATGAGAAAAGAGGTAAGACAAATTAAAAGGATCAAAACACTATGTAAAACTACTAGTGTAAACCCCCAGATTTTATGCAACGTTTTATGTTTAAATCCTAAACCAGAGGTCAATCGGAAACCTTAAGGTCAACAAACCTATAACAAACCCTAGTAGATTTAGATTCGACAATCCTATGCTCTTAACCCTTAAACAACGAAATTGAGATAATTGTGGATTATAGTCTGTAATAATATAGGGAAGCTTAAAAATATCATATTCGTTAAAATTTAGTTTGTTTCGGATCTGAACAGGATCAGATTTCGAAAACCTTGCCCTGGTACACCGGATGGTAAAAATATTCCGATAACATTGTTAGACTCATTAAATATAAGGATTTAAAAAAATCATTTTTATAATTTATTGATATCTAAAAATACCATATATAGCCTAATTACGCATATTTTATTTACTATCGATATTAAAATTTGTAAATAACTTGGAAAGAATAATTTTTTTAAAATTAAATTATCTTTCAAACATTAGGGAAAAATAAATTATATCACATATTTAATGACTCAAAAATCTTTAGTTTTATTTCCAAACAACTTAAAATAATTTTGTCAACTTCACTTTTTCAACTAATAAGACAAGCTGTTTTATAAAAAATCATTTATTAAGATAACATCATTAGAATCATGTGTATAATATGAGTTGCATATGTATTAAAAGGATTTTTCAACTATATATATATACATATATTTATGTGTTTGCTATGGGATTTGTAATGCCCTAAAATAAGGCATTACAACCCGCCACGTATCCTCTCTTATATAGGATACGCAAAGACTCTATTATCCACAAATTAATACAATCATCAATGTAAACACTCATAGGGTAACTCATATGATACCAAACCTGTTCAACATAAAAACTCATATTTCATAAAACATAAACTCATGGTTCAAGCATAAAATCCAAGTTGACTTCACAGTCAAGAAATTTAACAGAAACTAAATAATGTTTACATTAAAATCTTTTCATTTAAAACCAACTATGAATCCAACTACGATCTCAAATAATCAAAACATGTCTTCTCTTAGAAACTTAGTATATGAAGCCTAACTCTCGGCTGGGTAGTCGGGTCCACTATCGCCATCCCCACTATCAAAGAATAATTCATAACCGGATAGATCATACACTATATCTTCTTCACCTATGCCTGAAATTTAAAAGAATGAGCGGCGATGCCCAGTACAATAACTCCAATCCAAAAACAAATGCATATGCACATACAAAAGGCATATAATTCATGCAATTTAAACTAATGCAAATAGTCATATTGTTGTCTTTCTTAAGCCATCAAAACAACACAGTCCAATATTAGGCATACACTAATCCTAAACTCGGAGTTACTTAGACTCCATTGAAAATCAAACAACTTTTTGAAAATAATAATCATATACATATATGGATGAGTGGGTACTCCCTAAACACCCCGAATCCAGAACACCTAATTCTACCGGAATCATATCAAGGCATGAGTCCACTAAAGACAACCTCACACCAAGATCATCAGGGCGCCTCACTAGTATCAGTGTCTGCCAGGTCTTTAGTAGTTAAAGCCAAGCACAATCAATCATACAACTATTAACCCGAATAACGATTAAGTTTATTAAGAAATTCTGTTCCTACAAGCATTCAATCAATACTAAACTTACAAGCAAAGACAACAAGAAAGGATTGGTCGTACCTTTCTCGATTTCAGGAATACAAATCAAATCCTCAAATCCGATATCAACAACAACAAAGACAACCCGAACTCCATAAACTCCTATATCAACACCAACAATTCCACAAACTCCAAATATCCTGTTACAAAATATATACATACATCAACAGATATGAATACATTATCAATATATATCCTAACAGATATGAATTCTTCAAAAATCCTAACTTGAGAAGAAATCTCCGCTATCTACTCTGTCTATTCCGATCAAACTCCACAAATATCCTTAAGAAGAACAATGAACTGCACAAAACTCTACAATCACCAAATATTTTTACCAAAACCCTAATTTGCATAACATAAAGAACATATAAGGATTGTTTAACTCGTATTTTGTTTAAATCCATCATAGAGGAGATAAACTTACTGATTTGAATTGCTAAAACCTAACTTGCATTCACCAATCAAGGATCTTAACACATGCTAGGGTTTCCTCACAAGAACCTTCATGCAAAAATCCAACCAAACCCTAAGAAACTTATATAAATTCGTATATAATCCATATGAGAAGGTTAAAATCACTTACTTTGGATCAAAAACACCCTTTTAATGGTTCTCCAGCCCTAGAATTCCAAGACCACTCCAAAACTCTCTTATATGAAGGAGAAAAAGATAAAAGGAATTTCTGTTGAAACTGTTTTTCGCGTCTCGTATTTATAGAAATTTGGTCATACACCGGCGGCGTACATGTAGATCTTGCCGGCATACACCCTACGCTGGCAAGATTTACACGAGCGCTGGCAGCGTTCATCGGGGCTTTGAATTCCTAGAACTTCGATTCTATTACATACGCCAGCAAATTCATAACCTATGCCGGTGGCGTTCCCTGTCGGTGTTGAAAGAAACCCTAATGAACACCGGCGGCGTTCCTCCCAGCGTTAAGAAAAACGCTACTGTTCCCATCCTACGCCGTCTCTACGCCGGTGAAGTAGATTCTCCAGGAAGCGGCGTACAGTCTGTCAAAAATTACAGAAATCCGAACTTTAATATTTTTCCTACAACCAATCTTAAACTTTTACAATTTACTTGTTTTGACCTTAAACTCATCCTATGTCATCTCATGATTCATAATTCATTATATTTTCATCTTTATTTCTGTATTTTACAAGATTTTTTATTGATAAAAAGCTTGGAAAAATTATGTTTTAAGGGTTGAGATTTTCATGTCAATTCTGTACCGCATCATTTTGGAACCCAAATGGCCTTTTATGATAAAAAAAATTACCTTAAAAATAGATAGATCTTTTTGAGTAGTTAGAAAATAGTATATAATATGCAAAATTCCGATTTAAAATGAGCAAGTTATGGCCATTTTAAGTTGGAATTTCACCACATACGAATTTCGACAAACTTAGTAAGATAGAATTTTCAAGTTTAAGTAGAACTTCAAGAAAAACTTATTTTGGGTATTTTTGTTGTTTAGGCAATGAGGAGCCCAAGTTTCCTTATCCAGAGGATTACTTTGACTAGGAGTTTTCTGCTACCATAGCTAAGTGAGTTAAATTTCCTACATTCCTGTGCTTATATTTTTGCTTGTAAATTAGTGGCATTAGAATTAGACAAAAATAAAAACATGAAAACATGTGCCTTACATTTTGGTGGAAATGGTGTTAAGCATATCAAGGCGAGAATTGTAAAATAAATAATGCTTGATTTAGCATAGAAATGATACGTCTGCAAACTCTATGATCACTATTAAAACATCTAATATTATGCCATGATTACTTTCACAAAATAATCCATGCATAACATGTAGTAAGTCACATTGTATTTATTACTATACCCTTAGTGGGACGAGGGCATAGTAGTGGATCCGTAGAACCCGAAAATCTACTTTATGACGAATGTTCACCCAATTAAAATGGTGAGTAGACACCCGGATTAATTACATTTTAGCGGCTAGTAATGGCTCATATAAAAACTACAAAAACTTCATTTGTGAATAATGGCCTTATAGCTCAAAACACCTAACCCCGAATGGAGGGGTAAACCCATTCGACACATGATTCCTAGAAAATCATATGTATTATTTGTTCATGTGCTTGTTGCATCTCATATGCTTGTTTAAATAACTTATTTGAATATTGATTGTTCGAGTAATTTATTTGTGGAACTTATTCTCACTAAGTAAGGAAGCTTACCCCCTTATATATATTTATTGTAGCACCCTTACCTTTGGTTGATGCATAGGGGATACTTTTCATAGGTATGACCATTTTCGATTCAATAGTTTTTGGATGAAGTTAAAGATTAGTTGTAGACTTAGACTTCTAAGTAAATCTCCAATGTATCTATTTTGAATAGACTTTGATGGACTTTATCTTTTGATAGGGAATGTCCCTTTAACTTTTGTAGAACTCTTATATTCCATATTTTAGGTTCTTATGTTGTGATTTCTATTCTTAACTGCCATTATGAATGTCTTCTTAAACAACTTATTTCAAAGTTGGTCCTCTATGATCGTGAAGGTAAGCCTTACACTGATATCGAAGCTTTTGGAATGACTAAGGTTGTCATATTTAAGCTTTAAAATTAAGTGTAGTGTACTATCGCGTTTAGGGTACCCTTTGGGGTGTGACAAGTAGATGTCAACAATACTAGCTAGATAAGAAACACCAACTATTTGATACCCAACTCATCATTGCTCACCGTCCTAAGGAGTCCATAACTTATATCTATTAAGATTTACAACCTATGCTCCAATACCATTTAAGTTGTAATGCCCTAAACTAAGAGTATTAATAGCTCGCCATATGTCCTCACTAGAGAAAAAACATGCTAAGGTTATGGTTTGACTAAACCATAATTATAACACAAGACAACTTCAATATCTCACATATAAGGGTACTTCTAAATATTCATGTCATAATAAAACTAATAAGCAAACTCGGTTGGGTTAAACTAAACGTCAACTTATAATTCATCTTAAAACATCATATGAAAAGAAATTTTTTAAACATCATAAATTATAAAAACTATAGATCAAACTTCAATTATCATAAAAATGAATAAAATCATCATAAAGTCTTCGACTTTAACTATCATTAACTCTAGATATCTAATAGTCAGTTGGATAATCGGCTTTGCTATCACCTCCCCATAATCTACATATACATCATATTCAGAATATCGAATACTACGAGAACATCACTTGTTTCTAAAAAAATAAAAGAGTGAGTGCAAGGCCCAGTATGCTAAACCACAATCACATGCACATGAGCAAACAACATACAAATCCATATACGTCATAATATCGAATATATTACTCCTAGGTTATTATCTTTAATTAGCCAAGCAACTAACACAGTCTAAAACCATTGCAACTAGTCCTAAACCTAGATCAACTCAAGACTCCATGAACCTAAATACATAGAGAATACTTATATATATTGGTGTTGGGTACTCCCTACATACTAAGGTGCCATATTTGTATCACTCTTAAACTATCGAAATCATCACATGGCACTAGCTCTACATAGGACAATGATAGATCATCAGGGTGCCGTCCTAGTAACATGGTACTCTCGATCTACTAGACCTAACTAAGCACAAGCAACAAACCCATTAAAGCCATATAGTTTTATATTCTTTTACTGATACTAAGCCTACAATCACAAATAACAAGCAAGGTAAGAACGTAACTAAAATAACTTTTGGAATAGAAAACCTATTCTTCAATAGAAACACTTGATAACATAAATCAAAACTTGTTTTCACAAGATAAACATACTCTTAAGGTCATCTATACCCTTAAACTAATAAGAACTACAACTATCCAAGGTTCAAACACACTTTCCTCTTTGATCGTAGGACACGAAACCTCCAACAACAAAACTTAGGTTTTTCCAAAATTAACTCCCTCTGAAACCAATAAGAAAACTCATAAGAGATAAATCTTTTAGATTGTTAAAGGACTGAAAAGAAACTACTTACCTAGTTCTTGACTCTTGATCTTCCTTGAAGCAAGGTCACAATCTTAAGAGAGGTTTAGGGTTTTCAAAAGCTTAGGATAGGTTATGAAAAGATAACAAGGTTAAGAGTCTATTTATAATGCATGGAAAACCCTAACAATAACATAATTTGAGCATCATACTCTGGCAACAAAGGTTAGTGGCATAAAAACTTGAAAGATGAAATTAGGGCCATATAGGCTGGCACCCAACACTGACAGCACAGAAGGCAAAGTCGGCGGCTTACATGTCAAGGCCAATGGCCTTGAGGTAACCTAAAAGCTACGTCCTCAAATCCTTCTTGGACAACTCCTTCTTAATCAAATGTATCTGCTATAATAATATATATTCATATTCATATTAAGGTGGATCATAAACCCTCTTATTTAACCACATATGACAACTTTGCTCTTCACTATGATTTATTTATATATTACATATTTTTTAATAATTTAATTTTGCTAATTACATGGTTATTTGTAAGGCTATAAATACTAAATTTGTGATAGCACAAATATAATTTATCATGACGTTAATATGATTTTTTTATGTTATTTGTATTACCATTTATTTAAGTGTTTTATAGTGTTTGACTCGGTTTTATGTTGGCCTAAGTGGATTTTTGTTTTCTTTTTTTTTTTTTTTGTGCATGCGTGTGTGTGTGTGTGTATGGTGGTGGTGGTTAGGGCTAGGTAAAAAAATCGACCGAACCGTGAACCGAGCCAAACCGAAAATTTGGTTTTTTTTTTTTAGTTCGGTTCTGTCGAAGATAGAGATTCAGTTTGCGGTTCGGTTCTCAATTTCGAACCGAACCATCTTACTAATTAAAAAAAAAAATTTCTTTTCACTACCTAAAGGCAGTCGGCCTAGTCCCAAAACGAATTAGGTCTAGCATTTAGGTTTTTTTGTGTTTGTCTCTCCTCACTCCTGCTTAGCCCTCACGCGACGCCTCACGATCACGGCTCACAGTCTCACACACACTCACACAGCATCAGCCACACACACAGCCACACCACATGCAGCCGGCAGTCACGCACTTGCAGTCACACACAGTTCCAAACTTCCATCTTCCAGTTCATACTTCGTAGTTTACAGACTCCATGCGATGTGATGTCCTGCTGTCTTCTTAATGTGATTTAATTTCTGTGCTGAAGTTGTCAAGGTATGATTTCATGGTTTCCTTTCCTCTTATCAAGATCTAGTATCAATTAGTACTTCAACCTTGTTAACTCAACTAAACAGGACTGACACATTTTATATTTGAATAGGGGATGGCGGGATGCTCAGGCTCTAGCATAAGTGGGAACTGAAGGATTGTATTGGTTACCTCAGTAAAGTTTTGTCGACTAGGAAAGGCAAAGGGAGGTCAGATCAGCGGCTAGGAAAGGCAAAGGGAGGTCAGATCAGTGGTTAACCTGAGGTAATTGACTGAAGGTAGTTAACCAATTTTGGTTGGTTAATCTCTAGTCATCCAATTTTCTTTAAGTTGCAGGGTTTTATCCTGTGTTGACCCTAGCTAATAATAGTGGCTATTTCTTTTTGAGTATTTTTCACTAATTTTTTATTATCACATTGTGATCCTTAAAACCTATGTTTAAGTCTAACCACACTTATTTCATTTTCTGGATTTCTCGTTCGTAAGCTTTTTGCGATTAATCCTTCCCCATATATATACACATATATGCTATGAATCTATTTTGGTTGTACACATCCACTATGTTGTGGCAAACATCATGCTTACATGATACATGAGTACATATTTGTTGAATCCAGTTAATCTGTTAAACAAAGGATGCTCTACAATAGGCGTCATGGCCTATAAGACAAAGACAAACTCTACTCACCCTATGGATCTAATACATTTAATTACCTCTTTCCTATTTGCTATAAAATGTGAGGATGAGAAGTGATTTACTCCACGTCATTATTGTCTTTTTCTTCCATAACTAGTTAATCTCCATCAGATGCTCCTTCCTGTATATGAAAATTGACGATAAATCATGTTAAAGTTGTCATTGAGTGGTGGCAGTGAGCAATAAATCTCTTCCAATTTTGGTGATTGATCCTGATATGTGTGACTGTGTGAATATGTATTCTTTATAAGCTCAAAATACAGTTTTATGAACATTTACCATCTTTTATGGATTTTTTGATTTCCTCCTTTCCCTGTTGCCAATATCTTTGGTCATTATTGGGTTTCATTTGAACCGATTTGTTTTGCATAAATCGATTTATTTTTCCCATCTGGCCAACATGAAAACATTCTTTCTTTTGTTCAATGCTTTGTAGATTTTAGGGTCTGATGGGGTCTAGTGTAGCTTGTGAGATGTGTCTCTAAATGATGAGAACTATATCATGGCTTAGGAGAATTTTCCTATGAAGTCCTTTTTTTTTTTTTAGTCATAGTTACACTGATGGAGATACATTTCTCAGTCAAATTAATTGGATTTTGTTTATATGCAATAGTAGAATATTTGAACCTTTTAAATGCTATTGCATATATTAAGGAGGAACATTTGAAGTCGGCCTTTGCATGAATGATGTCTTTTGGAAAAACAAGAAGCTATTTTTATTGTTTTGTTGCCATATTAACTATGTATCCATTAACTTCACAATAAAAACTGGATTTTTCAAAATTCGTTAAGTTTTAGTGATGTAACAAATTATAGGTAACAGTAAGAAAGCATGTATAGTTATTACATCAAGGGGAATGTTACGAATATTCGATCATGGTAACACATCCATTTGATCATAGTTTATGAATTTCTTTATACTTTCATTAACATTATTAACAAATTTGATAGTTTGAAAATATAATTTCACAAGCACTATATTTAGCTTAAGGTGTTTTTATACTTTCATCTAATCTTTTTGTTTTACTTTTTAGATGTCTTCGTTTGATGCACAGAGTATGAGCAAACCAGTAAATGTTGATGCTTTGAAGAGCAATCCGATGGATGTGGATGCATGTGAGGAAAAAGTGAATAGAGATGAAAAAGTTGGCAAAGACTATCAGAATGATAATAGTGGTCCTCTACCTTCTTTCGATACAACATCTAAACTCCCTTCCTCTCCATCAGCTTCTAACAAGAGACAAAGGTCTAAAGTGTGGGCACATATGACATTAGAATCAGATCAAAATGGGAACAAGAGGGCAAAATGCAATTATTGTCATAAAACCTTTAACTATACTGGCGGGAATGGAACTAGTGCATTGCTTACTCACTTGAAGAGATGTAAACAATTTGTTAGCAAAGACAACGGGTAAACAAAAACTCTCCCTAGTATATTAGAAAATAAGCGGCTTTCCATTCAACTAAATAGTAATTTTGATGAAAGTCGATGTAGAAGAGAGCTTGCTAGAATGTTTGTAATTGCTGAGCTGCCATTTAGATTTTTTGAAAATGAAGCTTTTATCAGTTATAGCAATGTATTGCAGCCTAAGTTTTCAGTTCCATCTCGTACAACTTTAAGACGTGATTGTCTAGAGTTGTACAATGAAGAGAGGGAAAAATTGAGGCAATATTTTGCTCAATTTACTGGTAGGGTGTGTTTAACTACTGATATGTGGACTTCTTGCCAAAACTTATCTTACATGTGTCTTACATGTCACTTCATTGATGAGAACTGGAAATTGTAGAAAAAGATTTTGAATTTTGTCAAATTTCTAGTCATTCTGGTGAGGCAATTGCCAATGCTGTGGAGGCATGTTTGAAGGGATGGGGTATAACAAAGGTTCTTACAATCACTGTAGATAAGCAAGTTCAAATGATGTTTGTATGCAGTATTTGAAAAGAATATTTCAATCTTGGGGAACATTATGTTGAAAGGAGAGTATCTCCATATGAGATGCTGTGCACATATTTTAAGTTTAAATGTAAAAGAGGGTCTGAAAGATATGGATGATTCCATATTTAGAATTAGATTTGCTATTAGATATGTTAGGTCTTCTCCATCGCGATTGGCGAGGTTCAAAAGCTGTGTGGCAGAAGAAAATGTAGGGAGCAAGGCACTATTATCTTTAGATGTTAAAACCAGATGGAATTCAACATATACAATGTTGGAGTCGGTTGTGAAATTTCAGAAAGCATTTGAGTTGTCGGAGATGAAGGATGAGAAGTTTAGGGCAGATCTTACAGGCAATAAAATGAGGGGACTTCCTACAGAAGAAGATTGGGTATATGCACGTGGCATATTACCTTTCTTAAAAACATTTTATAATGCTACTTTGAGCATTTCTGGTTCTTTATATGCCACTTGCAATCACTTTGTTGAAGAAATTATGGGTGTTGGGAGTGATATCAAAGAACAATGTGGAAGTGATGATCTTTCCGTGAGAATGATGGTTGAAAGAATGAGAGTAAAGCATGAGAAGTATTGGGGAAATATTAACAATATGAATGTATTGTCATTTGTGGCTGCAGTTCTTGATCCTCGTCTAAATTGTCTTATGTGGATTGGATGGTGAGAGAGGTTTATGATGATGAGAAGGGAAACCAGCCAGTGGAAAAAATTAACCCTCTCAAGCTTGTTTTATTATTATGATTCTTGTATTGAGCACAGTGAGGAAAGCTTGACAAATTCTGAAAGTCATGTGAAAGAACCAAAAGTGGAAATGGTAAATGAAGAGCATAAAAACAAAATGAGAAACAAGTTCACTAAAAAAGTGGGGGTGAACAAAACGATGCAAAAGAATGAATTGGAGAAGTATTTGGTAGAAGAACGGGAGGAACTTGATGATGATGATAAAGGTTTTGATGTATTAGATTGGTGGAAAAAATTCTCATGTAGGTACACCATCCTCTCTTTAATGGCTAAAGACATCTTAGCAATTCCTTTGTCAACCGTGGCTTCAGAAAGTGCTTTTAGCACGGGTGGTCGAGTTCTTGATGTTTTTAGGAGTTCACTGACTCCATATATGGTGGAAGCCCTCATATATGCACAAGATTGGCTCAAAAAATCTACAATTTTGTCCATTGAGGAGGATCTTGAAGCATTGGAAATTTTTGAATCAGGTTTCAATTTGTTAAATTTTATATTAGTTTCAATTTCTTTCATATGTTGATTATGTGCTAATAAGATGCCTTTTTTATATATTGTAGAAACTAAAGTTGTGAAATTGATGGATTCAGCTACTACAAATATCATCATCAATTAAACTAAGGTCACTAGGTTACTCCATTGAACTTCAATTTACTAGTTAAAAGAATTACTTGTAAGCACAAAATGTTTTTTAAAGAAGGAAATTGATCAATTGTAAAGTTTAGATACTATGCCACCAAAATATCATTTGTGAGGTGAACTTTTTTTATATTTACTTCATTTAACTTTTGTCCTCTCCAGGTATCAAGATTGGGTTCTAAATTTTGTCATCAAGGAGATGTCCCATTTGAGCTAAGGTTGAAAATGAAGAATACAACCTTCTTGAAAGAAGAAAACAAGAAAAGGAAGTTGGAATTATGTAGTGAAAATAGTAGAACCAATCCACCTATTGCTGAATGGTTAAATTGTGATGTCAATGTATTATTTTAGCCATTGTAATGTTAAGTTTTATGCTCTAATGAAAACATGGATGTTACTTTATTCTATTTGCTCTTGATGTTGTTTGCCCAAATGTGGGAATTGGAAAAGCAGGTCCTAACTAATGAAAACATGGATGTCACTTTAACTTTATTCTATTTGCTTTTTGCTTTTGATGTTGTTTGCCCAAATGTGGGAATTAGAAACTGTGATCTGAGGTCATTTCTCTTTCTGAAATTGACTTTCCAATCTAGTTTAATATCTGTGATCTTAATTAGCTATTGCTTGTATTAGATAATAGATATGAGATTGACAAAGTTACTGCTGGTCAGCGGTTAGATTTGAATCTTGAAAGAGGGTAAGGAAAAGAGGAAAAAAAATAGAAATATTATCTCTCTTGCAATGTTTTAACTTTAGTTATTATCAGCTGTATCTTCCTTGTTCACTGATCTTTTCTGGTTTAATATATTAGCAGGAGAATTCGTGATGAGTTGTCCAATTAGAAGGCTGAAACCACGAGTCTCACCAACAAGCTTGACTGAGTATAGTTTCTGGGCTGATATTCTTTCTACATATCCTTTCTGTTTATGATAGTATATCTATGGGTCTTCATTTCTGTTTTCTATTTTTTGGTCAATCCAGGAACCTGGTGGCATAATTGCTCTTCTTCTTGAGGCTTGGTAAGTTCTTTTTTATGGCTCTTCATTTTACTTTCTTATGGTTTATCAAGCTCCTTACACAGACTTCATCTTTACAAGTTCCAGCCACAGTGACTGATGGAATGACACATTTTCTTGGCTTATTTGTTTCCCAGATACTGCGTCTTCTAGGATTTGAGTTATGCATAGGGAGTTTTCTTGTTGAGAAGATGGCCAATGCTCATATTGTTTCTATTGGCGATTAAATTGAGGTGCTCCATCTAGGACTACGAAAGGAAAATAGAAAGGGTAGTTGTTTTTTAGTTACATGTTAATAGTGTCAGAATGGTTCTGACTTCTAAGGATCCCAAAGTGGCTCTATAGTGAAGGCCCAAGGAGTTGGAATAGCTAACACCAGTCTCTTATAATTTGCCTTTGAGGGGAATATGTTTGTAAATTAAGAATGACCCTTTTCAGAAACTTCTTGTATGGATCAGGCGTTCATAGACCAACGACTAGAAAGTAGAAACATTAATTGATATTTTTTTGAGAAATTTCTTTTTATTGAAATGAGAAAAGAGCAAATTCTCTTTTTTTTATATGGTTCGAACTATATATCGAACCGTACCGAACCGTTTTTTTAGGTTCAAAAATTAGTGAACTGAACCGTAAGGTTAGGTTCGTTTTTATAAAAATAACCGAACTGTTATTTTAGATTCAATTAGGTTCGGATGGCGAACCGAACTGAACCATACTACGCCCACCCCTAGTGGTGGTGGTGGTGGTGGTGGTGGTTGGGGGGGTGGGGTGGCTGGGTTTGATTCTTTTCTCCTTTATTATCAAATCGATGATAAAATTTAGGAAAAAATACAAATGCATGTCTTGTGTTTGGTATTACAAATAAGTGATATGGGGTTTTATTTTTTGCAAATATTTGACATGTGTTTTGGTACTTTTGTAAACAAGTGACTAGAGTTTTGATTTTTTCACAAATTCATGACCTATATTTTTTCAATTTATGTTAATAATTTCTTTTTATTGGATGATAATATTATTGACACATGTCTCTTATCTATTATTAACACAAAATAAAAAAATACAGGTCATGTTTCTATGAAAAATCAAACTCAAGTTACTTGTTTGCAAAAGTAACGAAGAATATATATGTAAATAAGGCATACTTGTAAAACTAACAAGCTACCTAGATATAAAGATGATGACTAGGAATGCTATTTCCATTATTATAAAATTTCGAGAACAAAATGGAGCTATAATATAATAAGATCGTTTATTTAAAACGAAATGGTATACAAAGTCAACAAGTCTCAATGAACACAAAATAGGATTTATAGTTACCCAAATCATTGAGGGAAGCTCTAGATCTAGACAAAGATGAATGTTAATAGTGAAAATATAAGAAATAAAATAGTTAATAAATTTATATAAAAAAAAACTCGATTGTAAATTTCTTTTTTGTTTTAGAAAAATATTGTTTTTACGGGAAAACGTCAACAATTTTTTTAATAGGAAAAAGGACTAAATCATTTTGCAAATCACTCTCCAAAGGCTTTTGAAAAGTATATTTTATTTTATTTTTTTCATTTTAATTGATCTATGAAATATATTTTAAACATGAAAACCTTTTGGGAAAAAAAAAAAAAAAGAAACCTTAATATACTTGAAATTTTATTCTACAAATACCGAAAAAGTCTTTTCACTTTATTTATAATACTTTATTTACTTATGTGATATCCAAACAATTTATTTCTTTTTCAATCTTCCTCATTTCACCTCAAAATTGGGATAATTCCTGGATCTATAATAGGGAAAATTTTTCCATTTATTCCAAACTCCATTCCTCCTTTTCATTGAGATTACGTTTCTCTCACTCCTCTCCTTCCTCCTATTTGCCTTTCCAATCAGCCCTACCAAACAAATCACTAGGACAAACACAAGTGGCCACGTTTTTAAAACAAAAAAGTAAGTAACCCTACGGCGTATTTCACCAGCCGGAGTCGTCATGTTGGATCAGTCAAGCTATTATCGTTAATTTGGTTAGATCCTTGGTTATGGGTCACAATAAAGTTTATGAAAGATGCTTTCACAACCTAACCCTTAAAATCCAACGAATAAATACTTCATCTTTCACCAAGATGACGTCTATTTCTTTCAATGGAAAAGAAAAACAATTGAGTCCTTTGTGCAGCTTTGTAGTACTCATAAAAGGCCGCTTGCAATCTGGAATACAAAGTTTGCATCTTGCAGTTGCAGTACCCTAAGTCGCAAGCATAGCCTTTTTTCACAAGATATTGTTAGAATAAGTTGTTATATGATGATTTAAAATAGAGACTCGCCTATATGTATAGATAAACTTGTTATAATTCGATGAAACTTGGCAGTGAGCATAATTAGACCTTACCACAATTAAACGAACTTATCATGCGTAAACTGACCACAAATGGAGGAACCTATTATAATTGTTCAAATTTACCATAATAAACCTCCCACAATAGAATGAAACCTATTACAATTATTAGACTAAACCTACCATGTCCTTATTTTAAGCCACAAAATGAAAACTTATCCTAATAATTTCCACTTTTTTCCATCTGTCACCATACCGTGCAAGAGAATCAACTTTTTGACGGGAAGAACTTTCCTGGAAAAAGGTTACATGACCCTCTTATGGATTCCGGAGATGGCTTGACTTCTCCTTATTTCGAAGCGATATTCCTCTAAACACATGATTTCATGAATGAGAAGAAATTTTAAAAACTCCCTTTAAATGCCCATCTTACATGCCAACGTGATTGGCGAGGGAATGATCGGAAACTTGAGCAGGAAAAACTTTATTTCCTGGTGCATATGCAAAATTGATCGCTGCAAGATATGTGAGATTCTTGGCAACCTTTTTCCTTCCTTGAAGATGGTGGATGCGGAAAGAAGATTATGACTGCCAGGAATCTCCATAGCGAACTTCCATGTGCAAATATTCCCTAATTTTTTCTGTTGTTTCAACAACTGAACTTCAATAGATCAAACCAAGAGTACATCTAGTAAATCTTAACAGAATCCTCCCAGAATAAAACCGCAAAAACCGTAATATCCATTATAGATCGCAAAATTATTACTCTATTAAGCTCAATAGTCATAGAAGTACAAGAAAATTACCATCAAGTTACTGCAGCAAGACAATTAATTCTTACGCATAGATTCCTACAAAATTTCCCGTCTACAACGTTTCAAATCATGATCATCATTTTATTTCATCAAGATATAAATTAACCATGATGTAACTACTATCAATGGTTTAGCATGGATATTGGATCCTCCTTTCACAGGTACAACAAAAATGAAATGACACATCTTAGTCTACTGCACAATAATGAACACTTCGATACCTATTATGTAGTTACTAGTAAAAAGCCTGTAATCTACAGAACATCTTCGTATGTCTTCCTCTCGGAGTTAACCCGTTCTAGTTTGAAACGTTCCCGAACCGAAGATATGAAATTTGAAGCTTTCATATCTACACTTTCATCCCCAGCTCCATAAACATTCTCCAACTGCATAATTGCTTCCCTGCCTTTATCAGGTACAATGAATGATACCTTCTGTCTAGGCGGAGACATTACATAGTCCTGGTGGACCATGAATCCCACAGTAGTAGCTGTCAGGGAAGATTGGTTTGAAGTGACCTTGCTACTATACTGGACGGTCGATGCCTGTTTGGCTGCCTTATAGAAGGGCAAGCTAAGCTTTCCCTTGATGAATCCTCTGCGCTTACTACGATCCATTTCACTGTGATGGTTTTTAATTATTGGAAACAAGATGGCTTTGTGAGTTTAATTGTAGAATGAGAAGGAAATATATAGAAGATGCTTGGGGCTACCTTTTTTTCATTCATTTTCAGTGCTGACAAAGCCGGATAAAGATAGACATAAAAATTCTAGTTCTACTAGTGGTCCCTCCAATAAATATCCTGAAAAATCATCTCAAATTATGAGATAAGAAAATCCTTTATTCTTTCTTTGTTACTCGATATTTTTCATCCTCAAAAATTCAGAAATTTTGAAAGGATAACTGATATGAACATGTCAACCTGTGATGAAACTCGATACCTAATCTGGAAAAGTTACCCAAGATCGTCTTAAGAACAAATTGAAGAATCATGATCCGTTGCTTAACAAAGCAAGAACCTTGATATAAAAAGGACATCACAACGATGATGAAAATTCTATTAATAAGTCTTGATGAATGCTATGAGAAAACTTGATAAGTTCATATGGTAATTTCCAAAGCCAAAGAGAAATAACTCTCAAATTTCAATTGATCAAAGATTTTTTAAAAGTTACATCCAATAGGTTTATATAGGTTATTTTAGCCTTAAAACTAGCGATTAAACAAAGACAACAAAGAAATTCGAAAAGACAACTACAAGCATATAAAGGCCGGCAGCTTAAAATAATCAAGGCCAGCGGTATATACATTGAAGGCCGGCAGCTTTATGGCTAGCATACAAGCTCCAAGCTTCAAGGCTAGCGTGCATAAATTTAGGCCGGTGGCTTTGATCCTCATGGCTGGTAACTTTGGTCCTCTAAGATTTGAAATGTTTTAATATTCCACGATGACACCATCTGATCCCTATCATTCCTTCTTTCCTCGAAAGGATTTGTCATACCCTAATGGGTACTCTAAATATAACAGCTCATCGTACACAATGTTAAAACTTAATAATGACTACCTTAGTCACTTGGAAGCTTGTATATTAGTACAAGGAGTATGTTCACAATAAATGGATGCTAGTGGAATTATGCATTTTAAGATAGCAACAACGGAACATGCAAGATAATACTATTATAATTCATCAAAATATAAGGTCTTATAACTTCTACATTATCTTAATAAATCTCCAAATCATAAAACTTGTGTAATTAAATAACTATAACTTGAAAGATTTTAAAGGAAATCTATCTAAAGTCTTTGAATAGGTTTATCCCAAAAGCATATGTTCTACCCAACAAAGATGACCTCGAGTCCAAAAGCAATTAACTTGCGATATCAAAAATCTATTGGAGAGTAAGCACTACTAGATTAGTGAGATAATTCCTTAAATAGTTGTACCCATAGCAAATCAATCAAATAAATCCATTAGCAAACATATGAAATACAACAACCATATGTTCAAACAAATACATATGACTATCCAGATTCATACCTCCATTCGAGGGTTAGGGAATGCTACGAATGGGTCCAATGACCTTCTTTAAATTTGTACGTGTCTTGGAGTTCCAATCAATCGTACTACTAGTTCCCTTGCTTTCTTACCCAAAGTGATCGATTTGGCTTGGCTATACCATGAGGTCATATTCCCTCAAGATGTAGCTAGGCAGCTTACCTTTTCGGTCCTACGCTGAGGAATAGTAGTAAAATGTAAATATGATTTTCTAAGTGATATGCATGACCATTGTAGTTATAAGGAATTTTTGATCCACAATTAATTCATTTAAGGTGATCAATCCATATTCGTGCATATAGCATAATACATAGAGATAATTTACATTAATCAACCAATCGAGTTTCGATATACTTATCATTCATTGATCACATATAGCGAATCACATACATAATTCCCGTGATAATCCGCATGTGTATCAATTTTTATCTTTTTTCTTAATATCTAGTGGTCTACTTTATAAGCATATGTGCGAATACATAAAACATAAAGGAAAACTCACTCGGTTATGGCGATTGCTATCAATCAAAGTAATCCTTGGGAAAGAGAAAGTCTTGGTCATCATCACCTGAACAAAAGAAATACCCAGAATGAGTATTTCATGGAAGTTCTACTTTAAGCAATCTAACTCTATGTCGAGCCTGGATTTTGAAAAATCATCCGGTTCATTTCTCCTAACCCGATTCATATTAAACCCTAACCCATTTAACATGAATCCTCGACTAGGGGTTAAAAGAAATTTAATTTTGAAAATATTTTGGAGTCGCCACCCGATATAAATCGGGAAAAATGAAAGCTAGGATTAATGGGTCGGTTAATCCTAACTTAGCCACTAGTCTGCGAAAAGTTTGATTTAAAAATCAAATTTTTTAAAAAAATACCAGATATCTGAGTTCGGGGGCTAACCTATTAAAACCTAAGCGGTTACCACTTAAAATTTAAAATTTAGAATTTATCATTTTCTATACAAAAAAAAAATTATTCAAACAAAACATTTATAAAACAAATATCTACAAGTTTAATCATTCATTTTTATTTTTATGTATTTTTCTTAGAATTTAAATATCAACAAACATTTGTATTTTTCCCTTTTTTAAAAAAAAAAAACTTATAATATGTACAAAATGATTATTTCAAACTATCAAAACAAAATATATTTTTTCTAATTTTATTGTCGCCCCGTAGGTGCCTACGTACTCGCTAATCGAGATCAGACAAAACGTAGTTCTTTTATAAAGAACTTAGTTTATTGATCAATTTTATTTTTAAAATATTCTCACTTTAAGTTTATTAAATTTTGAATTTTTTATGAAAACTAATTTTGATGATCCTATGATCTAATCAATTAAATTTTATTTCATAAAAAAATATATTTTTCTAAGTCCAAAAATCATTTTTTCTAAAAAAAAAAACCAATTTATGATAATTCATGGCTAATTTAATGCTACATGAAAATCAATTTTGAAAACTTTGAGTATTATCTTTATAGCAAATTTATAATAATTTTGATAAAAACTTAATTAATATCATGATTTTAAAAAAAACAATTTTTATCTTAATTATTCAACAACAATTTTGGTTTAAAAAATCTGTTAACAATTTATTATTTTTCAAAATTCAATAATCATCACATATGTTCAGAACATATTTAAAATATATTAACAAAATTAAAATACAAAACAAAACATATCATGCATCAAATATATATTTAAGATCAATCTATATGTAAATACATATTCAAAAATATCAAAAAATATCAAATTGATAAACATGTAATTTTTCATTAAAAATAATTATTCTAATTTTTCTGGATTTTTCTGAATTTTTCTGGATTTTTTACGAATTTTTATTAATTTTTTCCTATTTTTCATATTTTCCGAAATTAAATATATAATAAATAATTAATAAAATATTGCGGGACTAACCTGGACCGTTGGATTTTCTCGGATCAGATCTGGAGCGTCCGATCTATAGACTGAATCTGGACCGCAGGATCTGATGGCTTTCGATCTGGAGCGTTGATTGCTTTGATCGAATCTGGACCGTCTGATCCTCTGATCAAATCTGAACCGTAGGATCCTCTGATCAAATCTGGACCACAGGATCTTCTGATCAAATCTGGACCACAGGATCTGTGACTTTTGACCGACGACCGTTGACCGTTGACGATCACCGTTGACCGACGACCGACTGGGTTGGATTCGGATTTCGGGTCGGATTTCGGATACCCGTCGGGTGAAGAAGACGATCACGGTGGTTTTCGAGCGTTCCTCGGCCGTTCCTGGTGGTTTTCGAAACCTCCAACTTTGTCGGCCCGAGTGGATTGGGGTGCTGCAGCGGCTGGTGATGGTGGTTCACTCCCAGAACACCAGAAGTGGCGGTTCGTGTGATGGTGCTCGGCGGCGAGGGTTTAAAAAAATCAAAAAAATTTGCAGAACTTCCAAATGCAAATTCGAGCAAATCTAAACACTATAATCAATCAAGAACACTTCCTAGATGATCCTAACACTCTTTAATTGGATCGAAATCCTCTCAATCACTTCGAATTTGCAAATTTTTGCAATTCGAAACACTTTTCTCTCTATTTTCAGATCTCGATCGTGTAGTGTATGTTTCGTGAAATTGAATTGTGGTTTCTGCTTGTGGGGTGATCCTATTTATAGATTTCGAAACAATTTGTCATTTCGAAGCTTTGTAATGGTTCAATTTTGAATCACGAATCGTTTGTGTTTTTTCAAATAAGAACGATTCAAATTGGGACTCGATTCGTGATTGTTGTTTAAAATTGATCACGAATCTTATGTTTATTCATAACTCTTCGATTAAGTGTGTTTAATTTGATTAAAGGACAATTCGGCCAATTTTAAATTTGAAAAAATCATGTCCATTCGAATTTTTCCCAATTTTCATGCTAATTAATGTGCCTTTTGGAATGAAATAATGCATAAATTGTGTATAGATGTGATGTATCCCATGCCTAGTTTGTGTCTGTACTTAATTTCGAAAAAACACAAAGATTCGTTGCTCAAATGAGGTCTCAAAGTGGATGAACCGATGTGTCTTTTGGAAAAAAAAAATTGAACAAAAAAGAGGCAAAATCTGCCTTAGGCTAGATTCGAACTTGGGTCCCCTTGCTTTGTGTCCATGGTCTGACCGTTAGGCCGTTGGCCTGTGCCTTGGTCATATAGCTAACCCACTAATACTTAAGACTAATAAAATATATATTATATTAAGCTTAAATAATTATTTATTTTAATTTTTCTTACATATATTTTATTTACATTACTATTATTCATTTAATTATTTTATTATACATATTTTATTCTCTATTTTTTATTTTTTTTCTATTTTCTCTTTCTCTTTTTATTATTACTATTATTTATTATTTTTATTATATTTTAATGAACTCAATCATGACATTAATTTAATCTAAACTTAAGCCTAATTTTTAATTGGGCAAAAATTGGGTGTCTACAGCTGCCCCTCTTTGTGGTAAAGTTTGAACAAAACTTTTGCCACAAAGACAAAAGGATAGCCAATTTTTGCTTAATTTCTCCTGTCAAACAAAGAGATTTTTATCTTGTGCTAAACTATCTGTCGAGTTTAGACATTAAGATTTGCTAGGTCAACTGTCGGGCCTAGGCTTTGGAAAAATGATAGGCCATCTGTCGGGCCTAGATTTAGAAATGATAGACCATCTGTCGGGCCTAGATTTAGAAAATGATAGCCGTCTGTCGGGTCTAGATTTAGAAAATGATAGGCCATCTGTCGGGCCTAGACTAAAAACTATAGACCGTCTGTCGGGTCTAGATTTAGAAAATGATAGGCCATCTGTCGGGCCTAGATTAGAAAAAAAATGATAGGCCATCTGTCGGGCCTAGATTTAGAAAATGATAGGCCATCTGTCGGGCCTAGATTATAGAAAACTGCTAGGTCATCTGTCGGACCTATGGGCTTTGCTTTGGTCATTTGCCGGACCTATGGGCTTTGCTTTGGTCATTTGCCGGACCTATGGGCTTTGCTTTGGTCATTTGTCGGACCTATGGGCTTTTGTTTACTGGGGATTTTTGAAACCTTAAAGATTTGGTTTCTTGATACATTTGGGAATTCTTGATCTTCCGGGAAACTTGATCTTCTAGGATACTTGATCTTCTGATCCACTTGGGGACTTTTGATTTTCTTGGAAACTTGACTTGTTGATTCATTTGGGGAAACTTGATCTTTTTGATCTATTTGAGGAAACTTGTGGCTAAGTTTGAATAAAACTTAGCTACAAAGACAAAAGATAGCCAATTTTTTGCTCACTTGACAGAACCAGGTCATCTTTTTGGATTTCTAGACAAATGGCATCAACTTAAAAATATAGATTTGGTCATTTGGTCACCATCTTGAATGGATGGATTTCTAAATTTGGTCACCATCTTGAATGGATGGATTTCTAAATTTGGTCACCTTCTTGAATGGATGGATTTCTAATTTTGGTCACCATCTTGAATGGATGGATTTCTAATTTTGGTCACCATCTTGAATGGATGGATTTCTAAATTTGGTCACCTTCTTGAATGGATGGATTTCTAATTTTGGTCACCATCTTGAATGGATGGATTTTGGTCACCATCTTGAATGGATGGATTTCTAATTTTGGTCACCATCTTGAATGGATGGATTTTGGTTACCATCTTGAATGGATGGATTTCTAATTTTGGTTACCATCTTGAATGGATGGATTTTGGTCACCATCTTGAATGGATGGATTTCTAATTTTGGTCACCATTTTGAATGGATGGATTTCTAATTTTGGTTACCATCTTGAATGGATGGATTTTGGTCACCATCTTGAATGGATGGATTTCTAATTTTGGTCACCATTTTGAATGGATGGATTTTAGTCACCATCTTGAATGGATGGATTTAATTTGGTCAGTACTAAACTATCTATCGAGTCTAGACTGAGGGGTACATAATTTCCTGACTGTGACTTTTCAATCCATTTGGGGTTCTTTGGGTTGAGGACATGACAATTTGGTCCCTCATAATTTGGTGCGAATTGACTTGACTGATAACCATAATTCTTAAAGGCAGGATGACGCTCATTTGAGCAGGTGATCCTAATTCTCAAAACAGTAGGACGACGCTCCTTCGAGCAGGTGATCCTAATTTTTCAAACAGTAGGACGACGCTCCTTCGAGCACGTGATCCTAATTTCGCAAACGATAGGATGACGCTCCTTTGAGCAGGTGACCCTATAATGATAACTTAAAAAACTTCCTGGAGACTTATAGCTTAAAAATTGGGCTAATTTGGAAACTTTTCTTTCTTTTTCACTTTAAATCTACTGGGGATTATTTAGCCGAGAAAACAATAACCTCACAAACTTGGTTGAAGAATTTGTTTGAGAAAGCAGTGAATTTACTTTCTCTTTCTTGGAAATCTGATTAACTTGGTTCAGAAAGCAATGAATTTGCTATTTCTTTGAAAAAAATTTAGATTGACAAACTTAGTTGAGAAAGCAAAGATTTTGCTATTACTTTGAAAAACTTGGATTAACAAACTTAGATAAGAAAGCAACGATTTTGCTATTTCTTTTGATTGAAAAACTTAGTTAATAAAGCAACGATTTGCTATTTCTTTTGATTGAAAAACTTGATTAAGAAAGCAACAAATTTGCTATTTCTTTGATTGAAAAACTTGATTAAGAAAGCAACAATTTGCTATTTCTTTTTAAAAAACTTGGTTTGAGAGAGTCAATTGAAAAAGTGGTCCTGAAAAACCTAACTTCCTTCTCCTTTTTTAGCTTTAATTGGGAAAGTGATGAACTTACAATCCCTACTTTTCTCATAAATGTCTCTTTTTTTTCATCATCAAAGATTTCAACCAAAGGTAATTTTTATATATTTTTGAAAAATTCTTCTTTTTCTTTTTTTTCAAAGAAAGTTACCAACAGGTAAAAATGAATTGTGTTTGTCCATTGATCATTCACTTTAGTTCAACCACAGGCTTGACCATTAAACCACTAAAGGTTTCTTATTGAAAAATTTTAATCATTGGGGGCAAAAAATTGTACTTTTGGGACTTCAATTCATATTTGGGGCATTGTTTTCAATTTTGGGGCAAATAATTGCTACACTTGAGGCAGATATATTTCAAATTGGGACAAGTAAATTTTATGCCCCTGTGGACTATTTTTATACCAAGATTGGTTATCTCATTTTGATTGCCTAGTCAAAGAGGACTTCCTCACACTCTCTTAGGCTCATTTTCACTTCTGGCTCGGATTCCAAAAATTATGGTCCGTCTTGCAAGTAATACACATTGGTCAATCTATTAGGTCTTCTTTGTACTGTAATGTGGGCTTTTGGTTATCGGCTTTAATAAAAAGGGATATTTCATAAGGCTTTTTACTGAAAAATTTTCAACATATCCCGGGTTTACAAGTCAAGAACCCTTAAGGAAAACTTGATGATGCACTTGCCCCTAGTTTCAAGGGTATTAATAAATCAACTCCTTTGATCCAAAAAGTCTCCAAAGGGTGGAATTTGTGGGTGGGGCTTGAATTTTGATGAATTTTGATGATTTTGAACTATGTGTTTGTGTTTGCAAATCATTGATTTTGATCACCTTGTTTGCCCTTTTTTTTTTCTTTATCTTTTTATTGATCTTCCTCTTGATTTTCCTTGTCTTTTTCTTTTCTTGTTTTTTTCTTCTTTTTTTTTCTCTCTTTTTTTTTTCATTGCCCTTTTGGGAGACGAATTCAAGGTGATTTATTCTTTTATAGCTCAAAGTGTATTTGCTGTGTATGGTTTGAAATGAAGACTCTTTTTCCTTTCATAGGAAATGATTTATTTGTGTCAATTGACTATTCTTGAATTGATGCGACTAGGTCAAGTGCATATAAGTTATTCCTTTTTCTCCTTAATAATGACCCTAACCACCAAATTGCCCCATTGTGGGGTGCCCCAATGCGGGGTGTTCTTGACAGGGTTTATTTTTAAGATACTTCCTTAATAGGCTCAAATGGGTCAACAAAGGGGATAAATGTGTTTAGGATTTTGAAATGAATGCCTAATTTCATTTTGACTCATGTACTAAATTCATGACAGACCTCCTTTAAGGAATGAGTCCACCTTATCTCTCACAATTCACTCCTCTCTCGAGTGTGTGTAGGGTTGGTGTTTGGGATTAAGTTTGCCTCTTTTCATCCTTGGCAATTTTTTTTATGAGATATTTCTCTTGGCTTTCAATCATCCATTTTTTATTGCCTCAAGATATTTAACTAAATGCCCCATTTGGGTAAATCAAATGCCCCTTAATTGGTAAAGTCCTTTTGGTTGCCCCTAATTTTGATTTTAGTTGCCTTTTGCTAAAAGTGAATGATCATTGGGGTAACAATTTTTGAAAAAAAAATTTCTGTTGGCAATTTTCTTTTTTTCTTAATTTATAATTTTTTTTTTGAAAACTTTTATTCTTTCATCTCTTTTTTTTTAACAAATTTGAAAAACTTTTATCTTCTTCCTTTAAAAAAATGGTTATTAACAAAAGAGGTTTGGAAAATGAATGTAAAGTGGAAATTTATTTACAACTCAAAGTTTTTTTTTTTTTTAGACAAAAATTATCTTACAAGAATAGAGGTAAACAAATGACCCTCTTCCCTTTTTTCAAAAATTAATTGGGGCTGATATTTACAAAATGATTGATTTGAGGATAATGGACTACTGATGACAAAGTAATTTTATATACAAGTCTAACTTTGTTTGGAAAGAACCTACAACTATAGGTGGATAATTTACATTTTAATGGATATATACAAATCTATTCTACCCATTTCATTTTTTTAATTAAGGAAATATATACAAATGCAAGAATGCAAATATGCTAGCACACGAATGCAAATGGGGATATTGACCACTAGGATTTTGAAAAATATTTACCGGGGTTGTATTTAGAAACAATGATTTAAAACCTTCATCAAATCCTTTTTATTTATCTAACTATCTTATAGGGCCAAGAATATAACTCCACATTTTTTAAGACTTTGTTGGAATTGAATTAAAAACTTTTTGTTTTATTTAATTGATTTTTTTTAATAAATGATACAACTCCATTTTTTTTAAAAAAAATTTGGTCAAATCCCTTGAATGCATGATTTGGTAAGGTTCTATAGGTTCCCGGTCTAGCAAATCATAAGGCATAAGGCTAAACGAGTGGGAGTCTTTTCTTGATCTAGAGGGTGGAAACCACAGCCCCCGGACCTTACTTGAACTCCTCGCTTAGGCTCTTAAGACGGCCTGGGTTCGACCGTATCTAGCACACATTGTGTGCATGAATGCAAATGCATATGCGAATGAAATGAACTAATTTAAAATCTAAGTTACAAACATATATACAAAAACACAAAAACAGATAATTATACAATATATAAAAATAAAGGATAAATTTTAAATTTTAAACTTAAGTGGCTAGCCCTCTTTTTTTTAAAATAATAAGAGTCCCCAGTGGAGTCGCCAAGCTGTCGAGCCTGGATTTTGAAAAATCATCCGGTTCATTTCTCCTAACCCGATTCATATTAAACCCTAACCCATTTAACATGAATCCTCGACTAGGGGTTAAAAGAAATTTAATTTTGAAAATATTTTGGAGTCGCCACCCGATATAAATCGGGAAAAATGAAAGCTAGGATTAATGGGTCGGTTAATCCTAACTTAGCCACTAGTCTGCGAAAAGTTTGATTTAAAAATCAAATTTTTAAAAAATACCAGATATCTGAGTTCGGGGGCTAACCTATTAAAACCTAAGCGGTTACCACTTTAAATTTAAAATTTAGAATTTATCCTTTTCTATACAAAAAAATTCAAACAAAACATTTATAAAACAAATATCTACAAGTTTAATCATCATTTTTATTTTTATGTATTTTTCTTAGGATTTAAATATCAACAAACATTTGTATTTTCTTTTTTTAAAAAAAAAACTTATAATATGTACAAAATGATTATTTCAAACTATCAAAACAAAATATATTTTTTCTAATTTTATTGTCGCCCCGTAGGTGCCTACGTACTCGCTAATCGAGATCAGACAAAACGTAGTTCTTTTATAAAGAACTTAGTTTGTTGATCAATTTTATATTTTTAAAATATTCTCACTTTAAGTTTATTAAATTTTGAATTTTTATGAAAACCAATTTTGATGATCCTATGATCTAATCAATTGAATTTTATTTCATAAAAAATATATTTTTCTAAGTCCAAAAATCATTTTTTCTAAAAAAAAACCAATTTATGATAATTCATGGCTAATTTAATGCTACATGAAAATCAATTTTGAAAACTTTGAGTATTATCTTTATAGCAAATTTATAAAGATAATTTTGATAAAAACTTAATTAATATCATGATTTTAAAAAAACAAATTTTATTATTATTCAACAACAATTTTGGTTTAAAAAATCTATTAACAATTTATTATTTTTCAAAATTCAATAATCATCACATATGTTCAGAACATATTAAAATATATCATAACAAAATTAAAATACAAAAACAAAACATCTCATGCATCAAATATATATTTAAAGATCAATCTATATGCAAATACATATTCAAAAATATCAAAAAATATCAAAAATTGCTAAAACATGTAAATTTATATTAAAAATAATTATTCTAATTTTTCTGGATTTTTCTGAATTTTTCTGGATTTTTTACGAATTTTTATTAATTTTTTCCTATTTTTTCCTATTTTCGAAATTAAATATATAATAAATAATTAATAATATTGCGGACTAACCTGGACCGTTGGATTTCTCGGATCAGATCTGGAGCGTCTGATCTGTAGACTGAATCTGGACCGCAGGATCTGATGCTTTGATCTGGAGCGTTGATTGCTTTGATCGAATCTGGACCGTCTGATCCTCTGATCAAATCTGAACCGTAGGATCCTCTGATCAAATCTGGACCACAGGATCTTCTGATCAAATCTGGACCACAGGATCTGCTGACTTTTGACCGACGACCGTTGACCGTTGACCGATCACCGTTGACCGACGACCGACCGGGTTGGATTCGGATTTCGGGTCGGATTTCGGATACCCGTCGGGTGAAGAAGACGATCACGGTGGTTTTCGAGCGTTCCTCGGCCGTTCCTGGTGGTTTTCGAACCTCCAACTTTGTCGGCCCGACGTGGATTGGGGTGCTGCAGGGCTGGTGGTGGTGGTTCACTCCCAGAACCACCAGAAGTGGCGGTTCGTGTGGTGGTGCTCGGCGGCGAGGGTTTAAAAAAAATCAAAAAATTTGCAGAACTTCCAAATGCAAATTCGAGCAAATCTAAACACTATAATCAATCAAGAACACTTCCTAGATGATCCTAACACTCTTTAATTGGATCGAAATCCTCTCAATCACTTCGAATTTGCAAATTTTTGCAATTCGAACACTTTTCTCTCTATTTTCAGATCTCGATCGTGTAGTGTATGTTTCGTGAAATTGAATTGTGGTTTCTGCTTGTGGGGTGATCCTATTTATAGATTTCGAAACAATTTGTCATTTCGAAGCTTCGTACTTGTTCAATTTTACAATCACGAATCGTTTTTTTTTCAAATAAAAACGATTCAAAATTGGGACTCGATTCGTGATTGTTGGTTCAAATTGATCACGAAATATGTTTATACATCATAACTCTTCGATTAAGTGTGTTTAATTTGATAAAGACAATTCGGCCATTTTAAATTTGAAAAACATGTCCATTCGAATTTTTCCCAATTTTCATGCCTTAATTAATGTGTCTTTTGGAATGAAATAATACATAAATTGTGTATAGATGTGATGTATCCCATGCCTAGTTTGTGTCTGTACAATAATTTCGAAAAAACACAAAGATTCGTTGCTCAAATGAGGTCTCAAAGTGGATGAACCGATGTGTCTTTTGGGAAAAAAAATTGAACAAAAAAGAGGCAAAATCTGCCTTAGGCTAGATCGAACTTGGGTCCCTTGCTTTGTGTCCATGGTCTGACCGTTAGGCCGTTGGCCTGTGCCTTGGTCATATAGCTAACCCACTAATACTTAAGACTAATAAAATATATATTATATTAAGCTTAAATAATTATTTATTTTAATTTTTCTTACATATATTTTATTTACATTACTATTATTCATTTAATTATTTATTATACATATTTTATTCCTCTATTTTTTATTTTTTCTATTTTCTCTTTTCTCTCTTTTTTATTTACTATTATTTATTATTTTTATTATTATATTTATGAACTCAACATGACATTAATTTAATCTAAACTTGAGCCTAATTTTTAATTGGGCAAAAATTGGGTGTCTACACTCTATTTTATCAATTTTGTTAAAACTCGAATTAAGGGAAATTCCAACTTAAGTAGTCATAATTTGCTCATTTTAACTCGGAATTTTGTATATCAAATGTCGTTTCTATGTACTCGAAAAGATTTATCTATTTCTAAGGTTATTTTTAACATTTAAAGCCGTTCTGATTTCAAAACAAGTCAGTACATAATTGACACGAAAATTCCCATCCCTTAAATTGTAATTTTTCTAAATTTTACTTTATCCAAAAGTCTATAACAAACACATAGATATTTATATAGTTGAAAAATCTTTTAATATAGATATATAATCATATTATATGCATGATTCTAGTGATGTTGTTCTAACAATGATTTTTTTCATAAAACAATTTACGTTGAAAAATGAAGTTCACAATATCTCTTTAAGTTGTTGGAAGAAAAATCAAAATTTTGAGTTGTTACTAATGAATGCCTAGTTATCTAAAACTGTCCTTTTTATTTATTTTCTTGACATTATAAGATTAGATTTTTTTAAAAACTTGGTTGCTTAAGTTGTCTACTAATTTTTATTCCTTAAGTGGGTGTTTACTAGTGATTTGAGTTTAATCTTGATTAGAAAAACTTGCTTTGCTTTTAGTGTTTTTCAAGGTGTTGATATAAATCTTATAAATAAGTTTTTAAGAAAATATTGTATAGCAAAGAATTATTAACATTAAAAATTTATAATAAACTTATTTTAATAGTTTGAAAGGATTATATTTGAACAATTTTCCTAAGTTGTATCCATGTCATTTTCTAAGTGGATTTTCAACTAGTGAGTTGATTTTAGGCTTTGACTTGGAAAAATTGTTTTACTCTTAGTATTTATCATGGTAGTGGTGTAAGTCATATAAATAAGTTTACAAGAAAAATTTGCATAACAAAGAATTATCAACATTAAAATTCAATAATAGACTTATTTTAATATTTTGAAAAAGTGAAGTTGAACAATTATTCTAAGTCTTAGTGAAGGTTTCTCCTAAGTATTAAAAGTCTTTTTTCTAGAGAGTTTAGTCTTATTTTTATAAAAGAAAATAACTTCTTTTATTATTTTGGAATTTTTATTAGAACAACAACATTATGACCATGCATATATATGAACTTTGTTCTTATGTTATAAGATAAAAATAACTCTTATAGGAAAACTAAAAGACATAGAGAATCAAATGAGTATATATACATAAGAACAAAAATATGGAAGTCTTAACTTGGTATCAACACTTCCGGAACTTAAAGATAGACAAATTCCATAAAAGAAAAGAAAAAGCTTAAAAAAGAGAAAAGAAAGAAAATGCGGAAGTCTTAGATTTTATTCAAGTCTTATCAGGACTTCGAAATAGACAAGTCTCATAAAGAAAAAGCAAGAAAATAATAAGAAGAACACATGGGAGTCTTAGATTTATGTCAATGCTCCACAACACTTAGATTATGGACAAGTCTCAAAACGTTTTGACTTGATGAAGACAAGTCTAAGATTAGAAGATGACTAGTTTTATTTATTTGTATGAAATAAATGAATGTGTAAGAAACGAAAAAGCATAAATAAAAGGTTAGATTAGTGAGCATTAGGCTCTAAGAATATATAGATGCATACATATATAATAGCATATAAAGAGTTAAGTTAGAAGCATGTACATAAAGAAATAAAAAATAAACATAGAGTTTAACAATGACATGAATAAAATACTGTTTCTATGATTTCCTTTCCTAGCATATTTTCATGGGGATTTTTAGAAATCATAACATACATGTCGTTCATGTTATGTTATCTTAAACTAAAGAGATGGTTTAGTATTTACCTAAAGCTTGAAGATAGATGGAAACGGAAGATGTGTTGAAGAAAATTTGGAAAATTGCACAAAGAGAGGGGAAGGAGGAATTCATGATTTTGAAAGGAGAGGAAGAGAAGTTGTGGAGAAATTTTGCAAGAGTTTTGGTATAGTTTAAGAATTGTATGTAAGAAATGAAGGAGGGAGAGGGTATTTATAAAGTTTTAGAGTGAAAATTAGATGGAATAAAAATAAATGCAAAAGAAAAGAAATGGAGGGAAAGAGACAGAGATATGACCAGCACTTGAGGGAGAAGAGAGAGAGAGAGTGAGAGTGAGATTAAAAAATTAATTTTAGAAGAAAAGTTTAGCAAAAAATGATGTGAAATTTTTTTTGGAAAAGAAAATTATAAGAATAGGTTTATATGTTATAAGAAATATGTTGTAAGAAAAAGTAGAGATAAGTGAATAGTAAAAAACAGTAGAAATAGTACAATGAATAGTAAACAATATAAATAAATTACCGGTAGTAAAGAAAGTACACGCAAAAAGGCTATATATGATATTTTTAGATACTAAAAAATTACTAAACTGATATTTCATGAATCCTTATGAAATTATAATCTATATTGATTTTCGAAAAAAAATTTTTTTCAATGAATAGAAATCCCAAATCAGCAATGCACCCGGACATCCCAGCTAGGCTGGCACCTCCTTAGCACTGGTCATCATTTAAGGAATTTCTAATTTTATTAAAAATAAAGAAAAGAGTTTGAATACAATCCAACCCCTTAAAGGGCAAAGAAAAAAACAAAAATACAAAGAAAAGACTATATAAATCTATAGTATTCTTTGCCTAAAGCATCATTAAAAATCAATCTATTACAAGAAGAAGGATGCGTATTCCACCATTGAGTAGAATTGAGAGTAATGGCCTTCATAGCAAGATGATCTGCAACAGAATTTCCTTCTCTGTAAACATGACTTACATGGACTTGCAAGTGTTGTAGAATATGTAGACTTCTTTGCCAAGCACCTGCATCAAAGTTGCATCAGTAGGTAGTTTTCCATGAAGAACTCTCCATAATAAAAATGATTTTGCTGGAGGAATAAAGTGGCTCCAAATAGATTTTCCCCATGCTACTTTCGAATAGTGATTTCGGAAAAGATCATATGCATCTTTATTTGAGAAATGTCCATCATTAGATTTGAGAAAAACAAAATCATCCTGAATCATTGGTGAAGGTATGAAATTCCGAATGTCTGAATATATCTGAGGAAAAGCATTCTGAAAAATGTTGGCAATCTCCATTCCCCGTGCTGATATATATCTACTATTTTAAGATGTAAAAATTTCCTGATGCTTGAAGGAATTCCTATTTTTTCTGCAATAATGTATCCCAGCCAGTTGGTGTTCCAGAAAAATTTTTCCGAGCAATAACAGATATTCCATTGTGAATTTAACCGAATCTTTTCCTCAACTGGTTTAATAGAACACCAAACTGAAGAATAAATATGAGCGGCTCGTGGAAGACCAGCAGAATTATAAAATCTGTTTTTCAAGAATCTAAAAACAAATGAATCATTACTTAAAACATTCCAAGCCAGCTTACTGAGTAAGGCTAGGTTTAGCACTTGTAATCTTCTAATTCCAAGGCCACCTTCTTCCTTTGGAGTACAACATATTTCCCATTTAACAGTGACAGTTTTTTTACAAGTTGTTGATCCTGTCCATATGAAATTTCATATAGATTTCTCGAAAGATTTTAAGAGATTTGAAGGCCATTTATAAATCATGAAGGAGTGTATAAAAGATCCATATATAACAGAATTCACAAGAGCTAACCTTCCTGGCATAGATAGAGAATTTCCCTTCCATTTCTTAATTTTTTTTAAGATTTTATCAGCAAGAGGTTGAAGCCAAGCTTTTTTGGGAACACTTGTTTTTTCATGAGCACCAAAACAAGCATTGAAGTCCCCAATAACAAACCAATTATCCGTACAAGAAACCGCTTCTTGTCTTAAAACATCCCACAATCTTCTTCTACTTGAAGACAGCACATTAGCACAGATACAGGATACCACATTCGTCATGTTTGCCTTATGGAAGGATAATGAAATATGTTGATTTGAAATAGCTTTGATTGTAACATTATCAGCTCCAATGGAAGAAGAAACCAAAGTCCAAATAGAAGGAAGAATTAGACCATTATCAGTGACAAAATCATATCCTAAATATCTCCAAAAAGAAATAGGAAAATTATCCAAAAGAATTTTTGGCTCAGCCAAACAAATTAAATCTGGTTTATGAGAAGAGCATAGGTTGTATAAAGAAGTTTGAGTACCAACATTGCCCAAACCTCTACAATTCCAATAGAGGATATTCATTGGAATTTCCTTTGAGAAGCCCTTGTCGAAGGGTGATTTCCTACTAATTTAATACCACTTGTGTTATTTCGTTTTGATTTCTTCCCAGTAACCATTTGCCATGGTTCTTCTTGCATAATTTGGCCTTCCCATGATTTTTTACAAACAGCTCCATTTCTTGCGATATTAAGTTCTGTGATTCTTCAGCAGTTTTATTTTGATCTGCTTTGGGATGAGTAATGAGGCGATTCATACACTCTGACTGATCAACAATTAAATCAGAATTATTAAAATGCTCTGGAAAGTCTTGACAATTCACATTATCCTCAGGATGTTCCAGATTTGCTGCTGTAGCAGAGGAAGAAGGATTGTCCGCCTGGTTTGTTTGTGCCTTCTCATTACTTTGAACTGGTAAATTCTCAGTTTGCAGTTGATTTACATCAACAATGATGAGATCTTTATGTTCATTAATAGGTTTCCAGATATGTCTACTTCTGGATCTGCCTCTTGATTTTTCTTTTGTTGCAACCGAATCCTGTTTTATATTATTTACATCTTTAGATCTTTTGTAATTCCATCTACAAGAAGTAGAATTATGACCAATGGAATTACAAATATTACAAAAAGAAGGAGGATTTTCATAAATCACATCAATATCAAACAAATTATCCTCACAATCCAAAGTAATTTGATATTGTAAAGGTAAAGAAAGATCCACATCAATCAAAATCCTAGCATAATGCCCAAATTCTCCTTCTAAAGTAGCACGATCAATTCTCAGAGGAGTTCCAATTCATCTAGCAATATCTGATAAAATTTGGGCATCTCAAAGTTCCCATGGTAATCTATATAATCTTATCCATACTTGTGCATTGGTTGTTTTCTGTTTATAAGGATCAAAACCAGGGATCCATTGTTGCAATCGAAGAACACCAGGTTTAAGATTTAATGATCCTTTTCCCCAAACCTTTTCTTTATCCTTGCTTGATGAAAGAAGGACATGATAAAAACCTTTACTAAGAGAAATAAGACGCCATTGTTGAATTCCCCATATTTCAATAAGACGCTCTTTAAGTTTTGTCAAAATCCATGGATTATCACCTTTGTTGAGAGAAACTCTCGCAATAAGAGAATGTTTACATAATTCTAACCTTCTCTTATAAATCTGAGGATCAATCTTGACAACTTGATAAGATCCATTTATGGCTGTGTGATGAGCAGGCATTGAATCGAAAACATTCTTAGATACCATTGCTACATAAGAATTCTTAGGGTAGATTGTTCCTTTTTCATTGTTGCTGTAAAACTGAGAAGTTTTTTATGAAAATAAATCCGCATGACTGATGTGATCCTCCACATTAACATATTTATTAGAAGGTCTGTTGGTCTGATTAAAAACAACAGACTTTGGGATAGATTCGTTATGAGACATCATCCCTGCATAAGATTTCCTAGAAAAGATTGAATCTTTCTCATTAATGATTGAGTCTAATGAAGTTGTTTTTGAGAATAAATTCCAATGACTGATATGATCTTCCACATTATCAGAAGTTGTGTCCAGAAGAGGATCTGCCATCGTAGGCATGATTTTAACCTTAAGAAAAACACAAACTTTATGTCACGCCCCGAGGGGTACCCTAAACGTGGCAGTCCGCCGTACACAATACTAAAGCCTAGGAATGACTACCTTAGTCATGCGAAGGCTTCCATATTATGTACAAGGCGTACATCACAACCAAGAGGACGCATCAGAGTAGCGCAATTTACATTGATAATAAATAAGTAACAAGGTAAAGAGAATACTTAATATAAAACGTAAGCATATCACAATTCAATTCTTAAGGCATATTCTTCTATTACCTTCAAATAAATATACGTCCCTAATCATATAGGTTATCACATATAAAGAACCTTACAAAATTTCTTCATCGTATGATTCCATATCCTTAATCATCCGTCCATGACTTCCTTAATGTCATGATCCTCAAATTTAATCCACGAATATACCTGTTTCAACAAAATCTATAGGGGTATAAGCTACAACCAGCTTAGTGAGATATTCCTTTTCGTTCGTACCATAATTTCAAACAAGTTTATTTATTTAATCAAACATATGCTATGCATACAATGCAACAATCACATGATTACGCGAATATATATAATCATCCGGAAACCATATATAGAACGGATTTACCCCTCCGTATCAAAGGTTAGGGAATCGAGGTTGAAGGTCCTCGACCTTCTACTGCTAGTCCCCAGGTCCTCACCCACAGCATTCGGTTGGCTCGGCTCCGAACCTAGAGTCGCTTTCCCCGAGCGATTTGGATTCTCTAGGAAGGAACATGGCCCGTGGCACCGCACGATCACAGCCAATCCAACTCTACGCGTAGGAGTAGCAGCCTTCTGAAATAGATGTGACTCGATGGATGCTATGCGTGAACGTTTTATTGTTCTTAGGTCAAACCTTATTAAGGTTTATTAGGGGTGATCAATCAATTTAGCAACAATAAACAATCATACAAGTAAGTAAACAAAATTATTTAAACAAGCAGATTGAAGTTGCGATATTCTTAGTTCTCAATTCACACATAAAATAGAATCATATATATATATATATACGCATAATCCCCAAATCCCCAAATATATTCGTTTTTATCTTTTCTTAGTACGCTAATGCTACTACATTACAAGCATAAGCAAGGTAACGAAATTAGAAGAAATAACTCACTCGTCCATTTCGCTATCTTCTTAGTTGTAGAAATCCTCGGGTAGGGTATTCTCGTGTCCTTCTTCACCTAGACAAAGAAATACCCGGGATAAGTCTTTCATGAAAATCCTATCCTTGGAGATTCCAACTTTTCTTAAAATCGCGGTAAAATCGTATAGAGGAAATTCCAACTTAAAATGGTCATAACTTGCTCATTTTAACTCAGAATTTCTCATATAATATACCGTTTTCTACCTATTCGAAAAGATCTATCCATTTCTAAAGTTATCTTGGTCATAAAAGGTCATTTGGGTTCCAAAATCGTTAGGTACAGATTTAAAACGAAAATTGTCAAGCTTTTACAAATCCGATTTCTAACTCAACTCATTTTAAAAGAAAATCCTTTTATAACAATATATATGTATAAATATATAGTTGATAAACACTTTGAATATATAGGCAAGCTCACTTTATATGCAAAAATCCTAATGGTAGTGTCTCAACAATTTATTTAAACCTTAGTTTTGAAAACTTCCTTTCAAGTATTTAAAGAAACTTTATATTTTTCTTAGGTTATTATAATAGTATAATCTTATTTTATTTTCTTCATTCCTTTTTCCAAAATAAGCAAATTCTCCTTTAACCCTAGTCTTTCATAAATTTCATTTCTAGTGATAAAAGATTAATTTATTTGTCGAAAACCCTTTTCATAATTTGTTTATTTAAGATGGTCTCAGAAAATGAGTCTTGTTTTCTTATATTCCTTTCTAAAATATAAACTTTTACTTTCCAAAACTCGTTCTTTCATCTCTTTTGAAAAGAATCATCTTTTATTGATAAGGTCCATTATTGTTTAATCTATTTATATTCTTTTGAAAATGAGTTCCTTCTTTTTAGAAATTTGAAAATCATTATTTTTCCTAAGTGGGTTCATCACCTTATGAATTATCTTAACTTTGAAAAGTAGTTTGTTTTCTTAGTTTTATTTCGAAGTTTTTAAAAGAGTTTAAATCTTGAGCTTTTTGTAAAGACTTTTAATATTATATTACTAAAAGCTTATATTAACATAATATACAAAGAAAATATTTATTTCTTATGATTCCTTGAAAATCTATCTTTGTTATTTATAAAAATGTTGAGAAAACTCCATTTCTATGTTGTTGATAATAACTTCATGATTTTGTGATAAATCATATGATTGAAAACTTAGCTTTGAGTTCATTAAGTAAAGCAAAATTCTATTTTTAGATTTAGTTGAGACATTAGCATTATATAAATGCAAGTATCATGAGCATATACAAAAATAAGAACATAAGAAAATACTAAAAATAATTAATGAGCAAGAAAATAAAATATCAAGCATTGGGAACCTTAGCTTCATCAAGGAATCCCGATCACGTATTGGAGCCTTAGCTTTATCAAGGCATCCCAAGACTAAGAATGGACTAGTCCCGAAAGATTAAAGAAAATAAATAAAAATTGTTTTGACTTGATATGGACAAGTCTAAGACTAGAAAGACTAGTCTTAATATCAACATAAAATAAATAAATTGCATAACTAAAATAAATAAATAACAAATGAGCTTATATGCTCTAAATAAATATATATACATAATATACATAATACTATATATAAGCAAATAATCACAGTAATAATAACAACATAATAAAATAGGAAGTTTATGTACAAGAACAAAACATGAACATGTTCTTGCTTTTACTACTCATATGAGTTTCAAAACAACACCATAGTCATGTTAAGTTACATGACATGGATGAATAATAGATGGAAGAAATTTTACCTAAGGTATGTAAAAGATATGAAGATGGTAGTGAATGTATGGTTATATGGTTATGAAGAGATGTAGTTGTATTACATAAAGAGAGTTTTGGTAGGAGAGATTTTCTTCTTACAAGAAGAGAGTTCTTGTAAGAGTATGGAGAGAGTGTTTAGAGAGAATTTTGCATAAATTCTTTACTTAGAAAGGTGTGAAGAAATGAGAAGAGGAGAGGTGGTATTTATAGAGTTTTGTAAAGGAATTAAGAGTGAATTAAATAAAAGAAAAATAAAATAAAATAGATGTGAAAGAGGAAGGGTGAGCGGCGGTTTTGGGCAGGGGGAAGGCCAATTTGTACAACTTTGATTTAATTTTGTGTAATAAAGAAGTAATGTGTAAAGTTTGATGTGATTAAAGTTGTGTTAGAAATGAAAAAAGGTAAGAAAATAGATATGTAGGTGTAAGAAATAGGTGTAAGAAAAAGTAGAGATAGTGAAATAGTAATGAATAGTAGAAAAGTACTATGAATAGTAGACTAGACAATTAAAGTACCGGTAGTAATAAAAATACGCGTAATAATGCGATATCTATAATTTTTTAGCTACCGAAAAATTCTAAAACTAATATTTTTGGAATCCTTGTATTTTTACGAGTCTATTGGTATAAACGGAATATTTTTAATATTCCAAGCTCCGGGACACGCTTTTCGAGAACCGATCCCGTTTGGGTCCGAAGGTCACTCAAAATTCGCGAATCTGATATTTTTATGTTACCCTACGTTATTACGAACTATTCTAGGTCATTAACTCAATTTCATTTTCTAGGGTTTGGGAACGTGGGATTGCCGGATCTTAAACACTAGGGTTCGTTATAGGCTTGTTGACTTTTAGGGTCCCGTTTTGATTTCCGATTCTGTCGAGATATTCGTAATATCGTATAATTCTTTTGAGTTTTGATCGTTTCGAAATTTATGTTTTATTTTATTTTATTTGTGATTATTTAATAGTTTTTAGTTCTCGGAATCGTTTAACCGAGTCTAGGGTTATGAGTTGACTCAATTTGACTTTTGGTGAGAATTTGAAATTTGTGATTTCTGAAATTTATCGAAGGTTTTAAGATTTTGCTGTTGATCGTTATTTGGATATATTGTCTTGATGTGCGTGTTAGAAAACGGTTAGGTGATTTAATTGATGTATGGGCGTTGGTTAAACTGGTAGTTAGACTTCATATTTCGTTTCAAGGGTTCTTGTTTTCTCAAGATTGAGAAAACTCGTTTTTGTTCTCATTTGGAATTCATTTTTAACTTGGTTCGAGTTTTAGGGTTTCGTTTCTGGTGTTTGACTCAGTCTAGAATCGGGTGTTAATCTCGAGTTGATTTTTTTTCGGGTTTTCAAATTTTGATATTAAACTTCTAGAATTATTTTTAAGGATTATGAAAATTTTGGGGGTTTACACTTTACCCTTAGAAATCCACTTTCATGAGACCAGAGGATAAACACTTTGCAGGACAGGATTCTTCACAGATGACGGGTAAAAAGAACTATAGATCAGCATCAAAATTCCTCAAGTCTTGTATTCTGTCTTCCTTTGATTAGATCAAAAGCAATTCCGAGATGGAATTGAAGGATATAAAACCATGGATGAAATCGTGTATAAACAAGATTGAAGAAAATCGGATTCTTGAGGATAGTCGGATCTCACTTTCCGGTGTGGGAGTGCCAGAAAAAGAGAAGCCAAAGTTCTCTTTTTGCTAGGTCCAACTAAGTACTGTTCAGTTCTAAAGTATCTCTCATAATCATTCTCAAATTACAATAGAACCAAAAATTCTATCCTTCAAAATATTTTTACTATCCCTTACATTGGGACACGTTTTTCGAGAAGCAATCTTGTTCGAGTCCGAAACGATTAACTTTTTTATGAATATAATATTTTTAGGTTATTTTATATTATTTCGAATTATAATCCACAATTAGCTTATTTATATTATTTTCAGGTTTCGAACACATTGCCAGAGTTAAAACCAATAGTATAGCTTAATCATTGTTGACTTTTGAAGTTTTGCTTTAACTATGGTTAGGGTTTACTCCAATTTGACCCTAAAATTGAGGGGTTTACAGGATTTATCCTTAAATCAACATCTTCTTTGCAATTACTTGGAATGGACTATCTCTTCTTGGATGTAATTTAGAACGTTGCTATTGTGGAAGTTTCTTCTTACACATGTGCACCCAATCTCCTGGTTCAAATGTAGTTTCATTATGCCCCTTCTTGGCTTGCTTTGCATATTACTTGATCAATTCCTCCTTCTTTTCATCTAGACTTGCAAGTTCAGCAATAGGTAATGAAAGTAATTCTCTTGAAAGAGGTGATTAATCTGGAGTTTTCTAGGGAAATAAATCCTTAAACTCCTGCGGCAGTGGAATAGCTTCACTAAGAAAAAAATAGTTAAGATCATAAGTCAAAAAACAAACATCCTTGTACAATGGTACAAGTGGTTGCTGTTTTGCCATCATGGCACTCTGAATCTCACTTTTTTTTTGAAATGTCACTTACTCCTATACCCTTCTTTGATTCTTTCTCCTCAGTGCTCACCAATATATTTTTCTCACTTCTTTTTCCACTCTCATTCTCTTTAACACTCTCACTCTTTTCTTTTTTTTTTTTTTTTTTTACTCTTTCTCAGAATTATCTCACTATCCTCATTTGATCCTCATAAGCTTCATATGGTTTGAGGGGTGTTAAAATCACATGCCTTTTGTTTAGAACAAAAGAATAGTGATTCTTGAATCCATCATGCTTGGCTCTCCTATCAAATTGCCATGGTTTCCCCAAAAGAATATGACTAGTTTACATTAATACTACATCACACAATACCTCATCATGGTAATTTTCAATGGAAAAATCAATCAGAACCTGCTTAGTCATCTCAACTTCTCCACACTCATTTGACCATTGCAATTTGTAAGGTGTTTGATGCTCCAAATTTTTTAAATTCTTGTCCACCAAAAGGTACTAGCAATGTTTGTATAACTCCCACTGTCGATAATCAAGTTGCATGCCTTGTTATTCACATGGCATCTAATATGAGAGATAGGGTCATGCGGGACCTCATCACCATATCAAACAATTCAAAGCACTTAAGGATATGAGCGACTTGAGTTAGGGTTTTGATATGCATCCCTCTAATCGAACTGAATTACAGATTCTTAGAAAACCTTGGAGCTCTAATACTAGACTGATACAAACCACATCAACCTATGACAAAACCCGATATTTAATATGGAAAAGTAACCCAAGATCGTCTTAAGAACGAATGGAAGAACCACGACCCGTTGCTTAACAAAGCAAGAATCTAGGTGTAAGTAGGATGCTACAATCGGTGATGGAAATCCATTGATAAGTCTTGATGAATGCCATGAGAAAACTCGATAAGTTTAGATATTTCTTTCCAGAACCAAAGAGAAATAAACTCTCAAATTTCAATTGATCAAAGATTCTTTAAAAGTTACATCCAATAGGTTTATCTAGGCTATTTTAGCCTCAAAACTAAGCAATTAAACAAAGAAAACAAAGAAATTCAAAAAGACAACTACAAGTGTATAAAGGCCAGTAGCTTAAACAACCAAGGCTAGCGGTGTACACATTGAAGGCTGGCGGCTTTATGGCCGGCGTACAAGCTCCAAGCTTCAAGGTCAGCAATGCACAAATTTAGGTGGTGGCTTTGATCCTCATGGCTAGTGGCTTTGATCCTTCAAGACTTGAAATATTTTAATCCACAATAATACCATCTGATCCCTATCAGTAACATGATAGACTGAAGATGTTGATGTTTAACACCTATTAATTGGAATTATACTTGTCCGACAACAGATTGCTTTTATGAGAGCGGTTACATAGTATTGTTGCACAAGCTGATCAACTTGTTTCTTTCAAAGTGGTTTGTGCATAAGAAGTGGCATATAAGTACATCAACTACTGTACAGGAAAGGATTGCCAAATCTTCCGAAATGTGCAACTTTGTCAAGCAGAATTTATGCCTTCACCACTTCACAATGCTCTTTTTAGCCATGAAAATAGTGCATCACCTCTGACAGGTCGAAAGAGAAGCAACTTCCTTTTTATTTATTTATTTATTTTTAAATTTGCTATAGGAAGATCGCACCTAATTATCTCAACAATGACATGGCTTGACTCAATTTGACGAAGCATAGACGAAGAATTAGTACTCTGAGCTGCTGCTCCCGATTTCTTTACTCCAATTTTGTCAAAAAGATCAGGATGCCAATGCAAGGAGCATCTCCATTATTAACTTCAATGTTGATCAGGTAGGTGGATATTACACTGCTAATTGTGTGCATCCAAGAATATACTTAGAGAACATTTTACTTTTCCTTTCTTATGCCTTGTACTGTAGATTTAATCTAATATCCGAAAAAAAATATAAAATAAAATAAATAATAAACACATTTTATTATCTTTGAAGAGATTAACGGTTAGCATATAAGGGCACATGAGTGGATGTGAATGATGTCTCCATGGAATCCTTTTACTTTAACGTTCAAATTTTTATCCAATAGCATCGTCATCGTGTAGCCTCACCTTCATTCGTATCCTTCTATAGATAGCATGATCTTTCTGAACAAATCAAAACCGAAAGTCTGTGAGATCTAGACTCTAGGGCCACCTTTACTACTGAAACACTTCGTAAGATTTGTTGGAACATTAAAAGATATAAATAGCTAAGTGAGAAACTAATTAATATATAGACAATAAGGTAGAGGATGTGTATTGCCTTAGGCTTTTAGGCGTTTTAAAGACAAAATTAGAGAATATTAATTTTTTTTACAAGGAAAAACACTTTTTTTTAATGAAAAAGCTTAATTTCTTTTAGGTAAATGACTCAAATATTTGATAATAAAAAGTTGTTTTCCAAACTATTTTTCCACAATAAATAATATTTTATCTATGCACTACAGTCTTTTTCAATATTGAAAATATAGTTTCAATACATTTTTACAAATATAACTAATATTTTCTAAAAGTATCCTTTTAAATAGAAACATTATTTTTTTTACAAGGAAAAACACTTTTCTTTTTTCTTTTTTTTTATCTTTGGAAAACCTTAATTTCTTTTAGGAAAATGATTTACATATTTTAAAATAAAAATTTGTTTTCCAAACCACTTTCAAATATAAATAATATTATATTTATGCAGTATAGTCCATTTCAGTATCAAAAAAATCTTTTCAATATATTTTTACAAATATAACTAAAAACATAAAAAATTACATTAAAATTTTCTTAATAAAAAAATATTTTGAATTAATAAGTGATTTTTCTTAAAACAAACGAAGTTTAAAATATGATCCCATCATATTGATAAAACACAAAGCTTCGTACTACCAGACTTAAGGCTAGTAGCATGCAGAAGCAGCGCATGGTACCTTAGATCAGATGAAAACCAGATATGTTTGCCAACTTTGAATGGATTAATTACATAAAAAGCCAAATCATTATTCGAGAATCGAGATATAGGATATCCTGCTCGAGTATCATGGATGATTTAACTGAAATAAGCAATGACTTCTTCTCTTTTTTCCATGAGTCGATTCAGTTTTGATTTAAGTTAATCTCACATGGATACCACAAATATTTTTAATTAAGCACATAAGAGAGACCATGCGTAGATGTATGGGTTTGGGTAGAAGTAGTTACGTGTGTGCTGTGTAAGTATTATATTACGTATGACTTGCGAGGAGTAATACACGATGCTTAAAGAATGATAAGAAAAAATGGAATATGGAAGAAGAGTATGTAATCTTAATCGTCTCAAATGAACTTGCAAAAATGAAAAACTATCAAGCATCAGATCCCACTAGTAATATTGAAAAAATGTTTGCTGATCTTTTGAGACAAATTCGACCTCAGTGTTTCTATAAAATTTTTTATTATCTAAATGAGGAGGAACTTAAATATTTATATATAGAGTTTGACCATCAACATCATCTATTAAATCATGTTAACAATTGACGGCTAAGATGAGTCCCTTTTGATGCATAAGTCATAATAGAAAAAGATTGGATGATGAATATACTAGCCCAACAAGTCCTACTTCAACCTTATCATGCCAAATATTTTTTGATCATCCCAATAAATGAATCAAACTCGCTCCGCTCTATTACTCAATTCACGGGTTAAACCCAAATTAAATAATAAATATATAATTTTAAGCCCATCTACTCAATTTTTCATTAGTTTTCTTGTAAAAACAATTCAAACACCTGCATTAAGGCTTCATGTTTAATTCAGCTGCAAGGTGGCCCGGCTTTTAATTGATAGCACAACAAGCTACGGTTAAGGATTCTACAGTATCCAATCCATCCAAGTTGGCCCCGGTTTGCTTTACTCGGACATGCACAAGACAGCTTTAAAGCCTCTGTGTTTGCAGAAACTTCCACGGATAAGATATTCCACCTGCTTGACATGTCTTAATCGCACCAGTCCTAGTGGGCTCAAAAGGGAAGATTCCATAATCTATCTGGTTCATGTGAAACATACGTGAAGACCTCTTTTTTCTATGCATGGAATTGGAATTATACGTTTCGTCTCTCTCATGTATTGTTATCCTATTGGTGCGATTGAGGTAGAAGAGAAAGATATTAAAAGAAATAGATGAAATGGAATTGAATTTTGTGTTTAAACGAAATTTAAGAAAATCAATAGAAATAGGTGGAAAATTTTCTGCTTTTGAAAACATTATATGTATCTCTTCAAAATTATGTAGAAGTTGATTAATAAAATATTTCAATCCAAAATATACTTTCCAATTTGGTTGGGAAGGCTTTAGAAACACCAAATCGAATATTTGTAATTATTTTGAAAAGATAAATTGATCCAAAATGAAAAGAAAAAATTGAAAAGGAAAAAAAACTCAATTGAGCTATTGCAACATCTTGGAACTTGAGACGCCATAATTCACCATTCTTCTATAATGAGTATTGACATAATAAGATTCATCATTTACTACTAATGAAATGATCCAAATAGCACACATAAAATTTAAATAAAATAGCTGAAAAATAATTAGGAATTTAAACCAAGAGAGGATCTAGGTTAGAAAAGAAAAATCTGTCAATGAAAACCCAATAGGAATGGATGGTTGACATCGTACCATGTGGTACTCTAGAAATGAACCCTACAAAACCCTAGACCTTAGCCTCCATATAAATACTATTATATTTTCTGCCTTTTATTCTTTAGGAAACCTACTACAACCCTAAGGTAAGAAACCCTAGACCCTAACCTCCATTTAATGATGACTAAGAAAGATTAAAGGAGGATTAGCACTAATAAGCTAAGGTTATCTATTTCATACTAGGAAATTATGAGAATGGAGGTGAATTAAGAGAAAGGGAAGAGCAACAACTTTAGTGAAATTTGTGACAAGGTAAGATTGAGGTCTTCAAGAATCAAAATGTAAAGCTTATAGTGTTTTAGATGTAGTTTCTAACATGGGGGTGTTGGTAGGAAGTGAAGATAGCAAGAAAGTTATTTTTAGAGGTGTTTTGAGCTTTGGAGTACCACCTTACAGCCACAACAATAAGATAAGACCTAAAATCAACTCTTAGTGTTATAAAGATGTATTAATAGAGGGATATAATAGTTTTAGTAAGATAAAAGATGGAGAAATGTACATATGTTAAGTTGAAGTTATGCTAGAAATATATTTTGAGATGAAGAAGGTGATTAATATGCCTAACTTATGGAGAAAGAGATGAAACAAACACGAGGTTTGATGTTGTTAATATTAAAGTTGCTAAAATGAAAAGTTTGTGCTTGTAAGTTTTTAAATTTGTGGAGAAGTCATGATGAACTTCGTAGTTGCTATCAAAACTAGATGTTTTAGGCTTTCTACTTAGATTAATCATGTTTTAACAAACGGGAGATGAAAATAGATGAGACTAGGCAGAAATACGATCATTTAATATCTTTAAAATCACTAAAAGTTGTTCCAAAACAAGTTTCTGACAAAAATATCGAGTTTGAGCATGATATTTCATGAACCCATAAAATGCACATCATGAATACGAGGTCATGTACCTACCCATGCTTCTCTCTATTTTAAAAATGCTTGAAACCTAGAAGAACAAGAGGGGATACATCCAGCCATGTTTTCTCCCATGCTTCATTCTATTGTTGGAAATGCTTGAAATCCATAAGAACATAATGTGATACATGCAGCAATGTTTTCTCCATGCTTCTCTTTATTTTAAAAGTGCTTGAAACCCAAGAAGAACACGGTAAGATACATGCAGCTATGTTTCCCTCTATGCTTCTCTCTGACCTTAAACAAAGAAGGAACACATTTGAAATGCAATTGACCTATCCACTTGTGTGCTAGTTATGTACTCTACCAGCCCTTTTTTCCTTCTTTAATCCTTGTCCAAATTTAACAAAACTTGATCTAACTTCTTCCTTAGACTTAAATAACCCTTTAAACGTGATCTTTAAGTAAAATGATTAAGTCAAGGAGACATAGATATAACAAACAACACAAAAGGATTAAATATAATTAATCATGAACTGATTATAATCTCAAACATGAAAAGTTTTGAATTTTAAGCTTTCAGAAGATACTCGGGGATCACTTCGGTTATTAGGTAGGTAGCAATTGTGTGTTGCTTTATGGGATAGTTTTATTAACCGAATGAAGAATTTAAGCTCAACTTAATTGACTAATCGTTGCTATTTAGCCGATTACTCTAGGAATGGCACTCCAGGGTTGGGTTGTGAGCCTTATTGCAACTTCAGGATAATGTAGTAGTTATAGGCCCCTTGATATGCCCCTAACCCCCCCAACATACACATAGTGTGTGTGTGGTAAGGATTGATGGATAGTTCATAGGGGATATTTAGAAACCAGACGATTAGGTAAGAGCTGGTAGGAAGTTGCAATAGAGTTATGTGGGGGTATGGACTCTTGCATAAAACATCATAATAGACTGTGCTCATTTATGGCGTGTGTGTGCAATTGATCCGTATAAGACCACTCCTTTTTTTTCTTTTCTGGTAAGTTCTCTGGATTTATCGAACCTTCCTCTTCAGTATGTGATCCGCTGAAGGAACTTTACCTCTTTCACTTAGCGAGAGTCTTGAGTACTTTTATGTGTGTTTATATTTCTAAGATGCTGGAAATGTTTGTTTGTCAACCTAAAACCTAATTTATGCTTGTTACATTAGCCTAAGTGTGCATGACATGCGTATATGTGTTTGATTCTGTTGTACTGGGCTTCATCGCTCACTTTTCATTATTTCAGGTATCGAAGAAGACCACTACATGCGCTTTCACTATGACTCCATAGGTTTTCGAACCGGTAGGTGTGGAGAGTGAAATAGACAAGTAGAAAGCCATATGAACTTGGTGAAACCTTGTGAATGTTCATGTTCACATTTTAATTAAAAAAATGATTGTAAACTTTATCTATTTTCTTACTTTTGGGCCAAGTGCCAAACTTTGTAATTGGGTTGAGCTTAGCTCCCTTTTTGGATGATATCTTAAACCATTTTAGACTTTAAGTTTTCGCTTTACTCTTTCTTAAAGTACTTTTCCACAAGATGGTATAATGGTTTCTAAATTGTTAGTAAATCATCTTTTGAAGCGTTATAGATTTACTAAAGAGCCTAATCATGATTTCACAACTAAACTTTGATTTTCGGAAGCCTTGCATATGTTGCTTGAAGGCAATATGTGCCACGAAATAACTACACTCTTAAGCACCCTAAGGGTTGGGTCTTTCAAATAACTATAAATCATATTTATAATATCAACAGACAATTAAAATAACCACCAATAATTCATATAGCTAATACTCTACATGAATAAAATATATTTCACTATATGTGAAATGACTCATCCCTTAAGATGCCTAAGGGCGTAGTTATTTTGCCACACATATTGCCTCTAAGTGATATGTGCAAGGCTTCCATTAGCTAGGTGGGTTTCTAATCAAGTTTTAGTTGTAAAAGAGGAGTTAAGCTCAATTTGAGTACACATGTTTGGCACAAGGCCTAAAAGAAAACATGTTTAAACGTCATTAAAACCAGTTGAGTAATAAAACTCTCTCTAAAGTCGAATAATCTATGAAGGAACGATTGTCAACTCCTCCACGTCATCAAACACATACCCAAGAGAATCATAGTGAAGGTCCACAAAGTGATCACTCTTGATACCTGAAGTAGTAAAACGTGAGCGGCGAATCCTAATACATAGTAATCAACCACATAAACACATGTGATGCATGCCTAACTAATGCATCAAGCACAAGTTATTCTGATTAAATTTTAAGACAGTAAACAAGTATTCTCAGTGTCCTAGAAATGCCAACACACACAAGAGTACTCATGACTCCCGCTAAACAGAAGGGGTAAGGTCTCTCAACGGATCACACATCAAAGAGGGGGGTTGATAAGTCCCTAGAACTTACCAAAAAAGAAAATAAGGAAATAGTCTCATTTTGATCATTTTCTCATAGATTGCCACCAATGAGCACAATCTATTATAACAGTTTATACAAGGTCCCATACATCATATAACTTATTACAACTTTATACCTACTTCTGGTCAACCACCCGATCTTGAAAATTTCCCTATCGATTACCTATTAAGCTCAACTACACCTTCTATAGGGTCGTAAGTGCTTAAACTACCATACCATCCTGAAGTTGTGATTAGGCTCGCAACCTAGTCCGGGAGTGCCCCTTCTTGGAGTAAGCAACCAAACAGCATCCATCACACAATTAAGTCGGGTTTAAATTCTTAGTCCTATTATTAATACTGCCCTAGCAACCAGCACACAATTACTACATACCAGTTAATTGGTTTAAGCTTACTATCCCTTTCCAAGCTTGATGTCCAATAACTATTCATAGTTGAATTCAAAAATCAGTTCAAGGTTAATTACCTTTAATCTACTTGTGTTGTTTGTTACATCTAAATCACTTTATGATGGAGTTAAGGCATGTAGATGGAATGTAGATCCTTTGGAGATGCCACCATCTGGACCGATTACATGAGCTAGGACCAAAAGATTCAAAGACGCACTCATTGATTGATTCAAAGCATCCAAGATGAGGAACTTCACTTGAAACACGTAAAGGAGGAGCTTAAATTGATCAACATCATCAAGATCAAAACGGGAATGGACTAGAACCTCGAAGCGGACGAAGAAGTGGAGAATTGGGCTTAGGTCGGCTCGAAGTCGCCAGCCTACTTTTCAAAGCCATCGGCTTATATCCGTCATACAGACTCTACTTTGTTTTGCAAATTTGTTTCCTTTGTAAAGGCCGTCAGCTTGCTTTTTGGACCGCTAATTTATGTTAATTTTGAATTATCTTTTCGTTTTGCCTTTCAAGTTTCTTTCATAGTAGCTATATATATCCTTGGTTTACATGAACAAGACATATAACTTTGAATACGATTTCTTGAGAGAATTTCTCTTTGCTTACTTGACGAACTAATCTTGAACTTATCGGTTTTACTATGGCATTCAAATCCAACTTATCAATCGAATTTTCACCTTTGATTGTGGCGTCATTCACTTATACCAAGGTTCCTATTTCGTTATAAAAAGTGGGTCGCAGTTCCATCGATTTGAGTTCGATCTTAGGTCATAATTCCAAACGCATTGTTACTAGGTTGCGTTACCGATTAGCGTAGTTCGTAAATGATGGATTCAAGGCTTGTAGATGGAATGTAGGTCCTTTGGAGATGCCACCATCTGGACCGATTGCACGAGCTAGGATCAAAAGTTTCAAAGACGCACTCATTGGATTGATTTAGAGCATTCAAGATGAGGAAATCCATTTGAAACACCCAAAGGAGGGGCTTAAACTAATCAACGTCATCAAGATCAACATAGAAGACTAGAACCTTGAAGCAGACAAAGAAGTAGAGAATTGGGCCTAGACTGCTCAAAGCCAACAGCCTACTTTTCAAAGCCGCCAGCTTTCAAATTAAAGCCACCGGCTTATATCCGACGTAAAGACTCTAATTTGTTTCGCAAATTTGTTTCCTTTATAAAGGCCACCGGCTTACTTTTTGGGCCACCAGCTTATATTAATTTTCAAATTATCTTTTTGTTTTCCTTTAGATTTCTTTCATAGTAGCTATATATATCATTGGTTTGTATGAACAAGACATATAACTTTGAATACAATTTCTTGAGAGAATTTCTCTTTGGTTTTTTGATGAACTATCTTGAACTTATCGGTTTTACGTGGTGTTCAAATCTGACTTATCAATTGAATTTCCTCCTTCGATTGTGGCGTCATTCACTTATACCAAGGTTCTTGTTTGTTATAAACAATGGGTCACATTCCATCGATTTGAGTTTGATCTTAGGTAATAATTCTAGACGTATTGTTATTAGGTTGCATCACTGATTGGTGTAGTTCATATCACTTTGGTTTAACCATATCTACTTAATTATCATGTTTAAAGCATTATTTAAAGACTAAAGAAAGAATCAAGTCATGTTTCATACGATTTGGATAGGATTGACGAAGGTATAGGAGGTTGGAAAAGTCCACAGTAGTTCACGAGCACATGTATTTAGCCATGTTCCTTTATGCGATTAGATATTTTAGCCCTCGTATTGGTTGTGGACACCCTAGGTTTAAGGTCAAAAAGGTACATGGGATGTTACATAAGACCATGTATTCCCCATGTTTTTCTTGGAATGATTAAGTTCAAATTAGAGAGGAACAAGGAAAGATACACAACCCTATGTTCTAGCCATGTTCTTATGGAAACTCGTTCCCTTTAAGTTCAAAAGGTTAGAGAGGAGCACAGGTAATACACGACCCCATGTATTTACTATGTTCTCCTAGAAAACTCAATTCTTTGAGTTTTGAGGTAAAAGAGGTGCACGACCAAGTACACGACCAAGTGTATTGCCATGCTTTTCTAGAAATTTAAGTTTTTTTTCACATTTTTTTGTTAGAATGTTACATAGCTTGATCTACAAGCCCATGTATTGATCATGTTCTTTTGGATTTTTATTGTTTCGAACTCAAACTTGATTTATGAAAAGGGGTTATAAGGCAATTTTTGGGGTTTCAAAGAGGTTAAGTGATCACGTTTAGTCTATATCTCACCTATATCATCTTCCTTTTTCTTAAAAACTAGTTTAACCAAATTTTAATAGTTTGTACCACTTTGTTTTATAGCAACATTCATATTTACCATCTAAAATAATGACAAAACTCCAATCCAATGTGTTCTTTCTTCACTTGCACATTTTAGTTCAATCTTATCATCTTTCTAACATCAAGAATGGTTTTCTAGGTCTTACCTTTGCTAGATGTAATCCCAATTAGTTGCAGTCAGGAGGAGGCTATAAAACTCCAAAATAAATTCAAAACTTGATTTCTTGCTACCCTAAACACGTATAAGCAAGTCTAAGTTAGTTTTCATCATTTGTGTACTAAAAAACTCACATTTCAACTCTTAAAATCTTAAGACTTGCCTTATTACGAATTTAGTGAAGTTGTGATCCATCTTCTCCTTCTAGCACACTTTCATGTTTGTATTTCCTAGTAGTAAGGGTTTAAAATATCTCATCTTAGGGTTTTAGTAGGCTTTCTAAAAAGGAAGAGACAAAAATTGAGAAGATTATTTATATAGGGCTAGTAGGGTAGGTGTTCTAGGGTTTTAGACAAGGGAAAAAAAGATCATCTTTTAAGGTTTTGTCACGTGGCACAATCTTGCGCATCTATATTTCATGTGTGTAAGAACCTTAACTAATTTTAACAATTTAGGATTTTAATTAATTTCTCATGCTAATAATGATTTGAACATCTCAAATAAGCCTAATTTATTTACAATAACTAAATTTTGAATTTTTTTTTAAATTTGCGTAAGTTCTCGATTTTAACTACATTATTTTGATTTTTCTTGTAAAAATTTTCTATTAAAGAACACTTATAAAATTCTAAATTACTTTATTTTGATATTTGAATTGTTTTTGCATTTCTAAATTTAGGTTTTTAGTTTGAGGCTAATTTGGAAATTTGAAAAATTTAGCTATTTAAATCAGTAACTGACTTTAATTAGATTCCATTGACTTCATTTGATTTTGATTTCTTATGATTCGTGCCTGGATCATTTCAAGAAGTGCTCGTAGAGTCTAACAATACCACTGAAAAGCCATATAACATAACTAGGATGTATGCTCAAAAGAAAATGAAATAACCTTAATAATCAACAGTAGTCCCTAGTCCTTTACACATTACACTAAAACTCATCTAAATTACTAAACTTCATAATAATCCTCAACATTAGCGCCCTCCCCATAAGATACCGAATGCATCTTAACGAATTTAAATTGAACAATATAAGCACTCTTAGAGTATATGAAATACCCCAAACCCCTATCTAACTTAGAAATTGAGTTAGATAAATTAAATAAATTAAGAAAATTATAAATTATAATTAGACAAGTTGGCATAATTAATTAACAATGGATTAAGTTGAATTTGAGATTTTAAATGTAAACCCCTAAACATGTTATCTTATTATTTGTGGATTCTTAGATCTCTAAACTTTAGCCTACAATATCATATCCTCAAACCCCATTAATTTTAGAATCACTTGCTTATCTAAAAATATTAGTTCTTAAGTCAAGCTCAAATTGAATATCAATTTGATCCAAATTAAATTTTAAATCAAGTTCCTATCTCAAGTTCTTATTTCCAATATATAATTCTGAAATTATCTCTAAACACTTTCAAAATTGAAGATATTGATATAAAAGTTCTAAACTTAATACCCTTATCCTAAAATATCTTCAATTTTATTCTTTTACCTTTCTTTTTCTTTTTCCTTTTCCTGCCTCTCTTTTGTTCTTTCTTCTTCTTTTTCCTTCCTATTCTTTCTCATTTGTTTCCCTTTTCTCTCCCTTTCTTCTCCTCTTATTTTTCTTCAAAATCAAATCAAATCTCAATTTCAAGAGGTTTAAAGGAGAAACAAAAGATGAAAAACAAGATTGGAGTAGGAGATTAAGCATGAAGTAGTTTCAACAACTTAAAAGTAGCAGCAGCAGTAGCAGAGGAGATCAAGTGTTAAGTCGTAAAAAAAGATAAGTTTTATTGTTTTCTTTACTTTGATTATTGTTATTGCATGTATATGATGGATTGATGCTCGTTATATGTAGGATTTAAGTTAAAACTTGTCAACTTGAAAGATACAAACTTATAGGCTAAGCCCTAATTGAGGTTATGCATGTTAGAACTAGATTTTGATGTTTTAAGGAGTAAAAACTTGTATATAGATGTTGTAAACCATAGTTCTAAGTTTGTATGATGAATATAGCATGTTAGATATTGAAAAATGAAGTGAAACAAGTAGAAAAATAGGTTAAGTTTCGAAGAGAACGAATAGAGCGAAGAGCACGAAGTGAACATGGGATGCCCTATTGAGCCGTGCTCCTTATTGTTTCTTAAAAACATGGATTTTTAACTCATCAAAGGAGAAACATGGCTTGCTATATCTACCCATGCTTCTCTCTTATCTCAAAAACTCAAAAAACGACATGTTTTTAGAATAGCATGGCTAAAACATGGGGTAATGTATCTGCTCGTGCTTCTCTATGGATACGACACTATTTTGTATTTGATAATAACTTTTTCATCCCAAGTCGGATTGAATTAATTCAAGATGCTACGGAAAGCTTAAAAATAGCTATATAACTTTAATGTTTCAAATTTTTGAAAATTCTAAAAGTGTCAAGGCATAAATTTTAATTGTTTCAAGGTACAACATATCCAAATCAAGTTGAAAACTTGTGTTTACTAATTAAGTGTATATAGTTAAATATAAAATGATTTTAGCTAATAGACCTAAGTTCAACTTGACTAAATAGAATTGAATGAATTAAAATAAATTAGATTGATTAAGTTTAATCAACTTGGTTAAAATTAAGATAATATAGGTTTAACTTGGAATTGGCTTAGATTAATGTGTTATGTTAAAGCATGAATAATATGGAGAATATGTTATTTCAAATGTATGCTTTCTTGGAACATGAGTCTTTTTGAATATGAATGACATGATGATGTTTCTATAATGATGAATTATAAACAAAGAGAAAAGAAATACTTTGACAGACAATAGAAAAGTGTCCATATCTTAGCGAAGCGATCTTTGTAACCATGATGGGGTTCCTACTTAATGTCTGATCAAATAGGATTTTAAAATAAGATTAATGTAAGTGGATAATTAATTTAATTTCTTATATGAGTTTAATTCTTGAACAAATTTGGGTACTTGATCTATCTTCTAAGATGGCTTTTGATTTACCTTCTGATCCTATTTGGATTTCAAATCAATAAGGTATGCAGTGATGTGCTTGTTGTTTATTAGGATAGGCATTGTTAATGAACTAAAACTTAAAGATGGCCTAAGTAATGAGTGTTTCTTGTGCTTATGTCTTTTAATTCGGTTCGAGAAGCGACAACTTTGTCAGGAATCGGGCACGGTAGTTTAGGCTCTTAGACTACTCCTGTCATGATATAATGACATTTGTAAGTGGCTCAGTGGGTAACTAACAGGTAAACGATATCAGCATAACATCTATTTTGATTAACAAGAAGTAATATAGTAGGGCTCACGTTTATGGGACCGGTTGAGCCCTATTATATTATGGATTGTGATGGGTAGAGTGTGTATAACGGATGTAAATCCTATATGGGAATATTTTCCTTTTTAGTTAGATATAGGAGATATAGGTATTCGGGCTACTTATATTAACCCCCTAAGTAGCTGTTGTTACTCAGAATCCATGGATTCTTAGATGTTGTTCTAGAGTGTGAGTGCTTCCATGATGATTGATTTACTTTAAAGGAAAGATAATTACTTATTGTTCGATGCATTGCATTTAGATTAAGTTTGTGTGTCATCTTGTGTGTGGTTATATTACTGTGTATTGAGCTCCGGCTCATTATTGTCTTCATTTTAGGTGTTGGTTTGATGATGATGATGATGATGATGTTGATTTAGATGATGATGATGATGTTGACTTAGTTATGGGCGATCCTAGAGGTTTGAAGAAGGAGGAGTGAAGTAAGATAGGGCTGATGGATTATTTGTAATTGTTTTTATTTTGTTTTGTATAAGTAGCTAGATTTATCTTTTGAAATTTGTATTTTTTTTTAAGGGCTTGGTTAAGAAGTCCATGTTTTGTAATAAGCTTTTGACATTTTTCTTTTATAAAAGTTGTTATACTTGGAGGAGAAGAAGTTATGTTTTTATAAAGTCATTTTGCTATTACAAATCCAATTATCTTTAGAATCTAATTAACATATTTCAGTAATTAAAACCGGCTAGCAATATTCACAATAAACAATCTTTTATGTAGGCATGTACGTGTGATATTTAAAGTATTATACGTGGTTGGGGGATTTGGCATTGCCTGAATCTTTGATGTAAGGCAAGTCAGGTCCTTACAGTATAGTTTAGTGAATGTGGAAATTTAAATAAAACTTGGCTCACCTATATGTATTAATGAAAAGTCCAACACATATTATGTGTTTGTAAATATATCAAAACACATGTATTTTTTTTGTAATCAACCCTTAGTTTAATCACTTGCTATTTAAATTGCTAATTCATTTAATCACGCATTACTATTTTGAACTTATAATTAAATGTGATCAAATCTCTAATGATTATCATTATTTTAACCTTATTAGATCGAGTAATCACATTTCTAATTAGTATCTATCTAATATCTAATCAATTAAAAACACAAAAGAGTTCAATTGAAATTTTGAGTAAGGCTTTCTAGTTTTGATTTTCTTCTCTATTCTTTTTCCTTTTCATATTGCACAAGATAAGTCTTGCTACGATGGATTGTGTGGAAGGAGAGATACCCATCATAAATCTTTATAATCCATATATAAATAAATATTAATATATTGTTTTAGTCATTTTAAGTAACCAATCATATCTTCATTACTTTTATTTTATTAATTGCATTTGGGTTTTTTCTTTCTTTCCTTTTCCTTTTATTTTAATTACAATGAGAAGAGGAAATGAACCTAATCCATTCTATTGATAGACTAGTGTTAAGCTAATAAGTTATAAGACTATTGGTTATTGCACTGGTTTATTGTAATGGAATTCTCATTATACCTTATCAATCAAAATAGCTATTTCCTTATTTAGTTTATAAAAACTACACTATGAAAAATATCTATTCGTGTAATATGGAATAGATACAAAATTCTATAGCCCTTTTCTTCATCAAAGAGGTTGCTATTCCTCATAAAATGTAATTTTTTTTCTTCCAAAAATACCATCAAACATAAAACACAATAACATAATAGAAATTACTATCACTTTTCAACTGATTTTGTTTGTGTAAACCAAACATAATTTATCTATTTAAATTCAATCCTCCAGAATTATTAGGTCTGTATAAGGTAATATCTCGTTAAAGTCAAGTTTATTTAATATTCATTTCAAATGTGTTTATTTAGGGCATATTTTTACCCATATGTACTACTAATTATATCTTCCTCTTTATTTTCACAACGTAGATCATGTTATCATACATATTCACATATTGATTGTTTTAGTTACACATTGATCTAAAATTTCCTTTCCGGTTCGTTTTTCCATTCTTATTTATCGGATTTCAAGACATTTCAGAATGCATACAACAACGACTACAGTAAGCGGCTCTCTCCAGCTATCTGTAAGATGGTGAGTTTTTGTTTGCTTCTTGTGTTTTCTCATTAGAAACTCAAAGAACAGGATTAGGATAGATATGCATCTGGCTCAATATATGGGCGAAATCATCATTACGTTGCTCCATCGGATGGATATGAGTTCCTTCGTATGTGGTCACCACAATCCCTTCGTCAATCGTCAGCCGCTGGACTTGCTTCTTGACGTTGCATCCTGGGGTCGTGCACCGGTAATAGCTTCTACGTGTAGAGAAAGAGAAAAGCTCGTCATTCAGTTAAAGTTATATGGGAATCAGACTCCAAAAATAATACACTTACAGCCTTTCGGAAATATTAATAACACGAAACTTTTTCACCGATGTAATACCGAATCAAATATTGTATATATTGATATACAGTCATAATAATGTTTTCAAACCGATTTACCACCTGATTTGAGGTTTTCTTAAACGTTAATTGATATGTGTAGATATCCACTTTTGTCTATTAAAAGTTTAAAATATATGTATAAATATATATTTTTTCATATATAATACAGTTAAATATTATATTAAGTCTAAATTGAATGAAATTTTAAAGTATAGTATAAGGCCTGTTAATTGTTTAATATATTATTATTAAAAGAACAGGTCCCGAAATAATAAGATTTAGTTTTAATATAATATAATTTTATTATATGTTTTATTTACCAATTTAATTAGACCCAGACATTAAACCTTAAGTGCTTGTTACACATACAATTGATAGTGGAGATTATAACAAATAAAATGACAGTATAAAACTCCATATAACATTTTAAAAATTGAAATAACTTTAACAATTGATTTATAAATTAAAACAAGAAAAAAATATGCTTTAAATGTTAACCATCAAGTTAGTGCTTGTTACATGATGTTATTATTTCTCTCGAGCTAGCTGGTACTTGTAAAATTTTGCTAATTTAATGGTATCATGTGGGCTAAACGTGATTTTCGATGTGCATGAAAAAACAAGGGTAACATTTAGGGTATGTTTAGTTTGTCTTATTCTAATTATTTTAATATCTTATTTTTGTTTGTCAAGAAACAAATATAGATGAAAAATAGATATTTTTATTTATAAACAGATTAAATACATATACAAATCAAATATAAATAAGATATAAATAAAAATCAGACAATCCAAACATAATCTAGAAGTGTTAGGTATTTTTTAATTTCTACCACTTAATAGAATCTAACTAATATTATTAATCTATTATTATTACCATAACTTTATAAAATAATACTAATCCTCTTTCATTAAAAGTTAGATTTTATACTGAAAATAATATTCTTTCCTTCTGTTAAATCGTGGTATATCAAATGGTCCAAAAGCAGAGATTAAAGCATTCGACCGTGGGGTATGAATTTGTTGCATCAAATTTAGGTCTTTGCTAAGGCGGCCAAAAAAAGTTCACTGTAATATACTTTTAGGGCATTATGTCAAATATTACCAAATATTGCCACACAGATTCATTCCATACGTCAATGGTTTTAGACCTTCAGCTATTGTAAACGGTTTTCCATATTCACCTCCCATTCTATCATTATATCTTTTTAAAAACCGCACTATTTGACATAATACTCAGTAAAGTAATTCTCGCAAAACATTAGAAAACTATTGAAAAAGCACAGACACTCCACTTTTCAAAAGTGATATAATTTCCTCTGTGCTTTTCTGTTAGTCCAGAAAACCTTACTAAATGACATACGATGCAGAAATGTTAAATTAACATGACAACAAAATAAATATTTATCAATTTCACACTATTTTTAAAATTATTAATTCAAAAAAATATAATAAAATAAATTACTCATTAATATATATATATATATATAATATAAAAATGAATTGCGACTTGCACAACCTAAAAGATCAAAGTAAAACATTAACGTTTTGCTACTTAAGAAACTCCAAATGATGCAAAAAAATATCGATGAAATACCTTGGTTTTCTTCGTCAAGTTAGTTAAGAAAATAATGATAGTTAACATTAAAATATGGGCAAAATTAAACCTTAAATTATATTTGAGTAATTTATTACAAGTTAGATAATTTAGCTAATTAAATAAATGTTCAATTATAAAGTATAATTCAGTTTAGATAAATTAAATTGAATTAGTAAAGAATAGATGGCATTGTTATAGTTAATGATAAAGTACACCTATAGTTAACACAAACACTGAATCATCACAAAACCATCACAAAAATTTGTCAAAATCTTATACACTAGATATTATAGAATCAACACAAATCTACAATAAATTTTTCTTTTCACTTATACACACCACATCTTCTAGGATTATTCCATACCACATCAAAGATTTCCTCTCTGTCTTTTTCTTTTGCTTCCACAAAAAATCTTCTCCCATTCTCCTCATCTTAAAAAAAAAAAAATTCTTAGCTCAAACACACCAAAAGCCATATTCTCTTAAGCTCTAAAAACCCATCAATAATCCCTACCAAGTTGAGCATTAACTATGTAAAGTAATTCCTCATGCTCATACCCATCTTTTACCTATTCAATACCAAATCGAATCTCTATCTTCATTTTGATTCTTAGATATTTTCAAGGCAAAATCAAGGTTGAAGTTAGGGGGTTAGCATTACACGCTTCATCAAATTGCTTGTAGTAGTAGTAGGAAGGTTTAGGAGCTTATCAAGATTACATTGCTGTTCTAGTAAGTTATTTTCAATAAATTTATATTGATTTGGATATGAGGGTACTATATAAGTTTCAAATTTAAAAATAATGTTTGAGCATGTTCTTGATATGGTTTTGATAATATTGCTTGTATTATATGATTTACACATAATACATACCTAACTTGGATTAATTTGATAAATAATTCAAGAAAAATACTATTAATATTAAATCTAAAATTTGAATATGCTTTTATGATGTTTTTGTAGAATATATTAAGTATCAGATAATATATATATATATATATATATATGAACATGCATAGTATATTATTCTAAATTGTTGATTTGTGTTGATTTTGTGTAAAAATTTGTAAAATAAATAAATATTTGTATTGTATATGATCTTAAGCTGAATTTATACATGTTATAGTGGATGAAATCATTTGAAAGTGATAAATTCTTATTTATGCAATTTAATTACGAATTTACCATTAATATCGTGTTAATTTGCTTGATTTTCAAAATATATGTTAATAGTCGTAAATAATGTTGAAAAATTGGATTTAAACCTAAAAACATGTGAAAATATTTTTTGGAAAGTCAAAATTTTTGATAAATTTCAAATAATTAAATTCGGATTTTAAAGCATTTTCTAGAAAAACATACTATTATATATTTATGGTTATTAAAAATATTAAATAAATTTATTTTTCTTACAATTGACGAAAATAGTTAAAATAATGTTTCTATATTTAAACAAAAAAAATTTCTATTTTTTAAAAATAAATAAGCTATTTTTAATAATTAATAATTTAAACAATGTCATTACCGATAAAATTGGATCCAACAAGCTAAACCGACTCTAAAATTTAAAATATCTTTGAGAAAAGTTAAAGGAAGTGGTAGATGAATATTTTCAGAAACAAAATGGAAAACTTGATGATTTTTCTAAATAATAAGATAAAATCATAATTTTAAGATATATCATATATGTTATTCGTGAAATTTATATAAAATATCAAATGAATTTATTTTGGATGAAATTCATTAAAATACCCCAAACATCTGCATTATTTAGAAATTAAGTTTAGATAGATTAAATGAATCAAATAAAGTATAAGAAATAATTAGACAAGTTGATATAACTAGATTAGTAATTAATTAAGTTGAAATTTGATATTTCAATTCCTAAACTCTAAACATGTTATTAAATGTTTAAGGATTCCTAAACCCTTAAACTTTAGCCTAAATTCGAATTCTTAAATCCTTGTAAAATTTGAGTTTATTTGCTTGTATCAAAATATATGTTCTTAAATCCAAACTCAAATTAAACATCAATTTGATATAAATTAAATTCCTAAATTAAATTCTTATTTTAAGTTCTTAATTTATAACCTATTGATTTTAAATCATCTTCTAAATATTTTTGGAACTAAAGATATTGATTTAAAAGTTCTAAATCTAATACCCTTAATCTAAAAAAAAAAAAAAATCCTAATTTAATTCTTATCCTTTCTTTTTCTTTTATTTCTCCTTTCCGCCTTCCTTCTCGTTCTCCTTTTCCTTCTCTCTTTTCTTCTCTCTATTCCTATATCTTATTCCTCTTCTGTTCTTTGCTTTTCTTTATCTCTCTTAAATTTATCTTTCTAAATCTCAAGTTTCAAGAAGGATTAAAAGAGAAATCAAGTTAAAAGGAGAAGAAAATCAAGGTCAGAATAAGAAAAAGAAGAAGATGAAATGTAGAGAAGAAGACCAAGTTGCATGTTTTGCCTAAAGCTAAGTATAATTGCTTTACTTTGTTTTAATTGTTATATATGTTTGTATGTGTTGAATTGTTGATGGATGCATGTGGAGTTGTTGAGGAAGATGATGAATAGTGAATTTAGAATTGATGTTGGAATTAGATGTGTTTTGATGATGAGAAATGGGATTTGAATTGTTAGAAGTTATCAACATAAGTTATATGTTTTATGATGTTATAATGGAAGTAGAATATGTAAAAGTTTGATAAAATGAAGTTTGAAAAATAAGAAATTCATAACTCAAAGAAAACCATCAATTACGAACGTGATTAAGACCTTAGTAGGCTTATATTAGACAATTTTACGCAATCACAGGCATGATTTTTGACTCAGAAGTGATTTTTTTCAAACTTCCATTAATCACGGTCGTGATCCATGCCTTGCTAGCCTCAGGGTGGTCACAAAACTTTGAAACTCAATAATCGGATGTGATTCATAGTCTAGAAGTCATTTTATAATAGCTTTTCAAGAATCACGGCCTGACCTAGGTTTGGTTAGCCTCGGTACAAAATTCCCTATGCAATGATGTTTTGGAATTTAAGCATAACTTTTTCATATAAAATCGAGATGATTCAAATTGCATAGGAAAGATTAAAAAAGATATCTACAACTTTTATGCTTCAAGTTTTTGCAAATTCTAAAAGTATCAGGGTGAAATTTTTATTCTTTCCAGCTGCTATGTTTTTCAAACAAAATTGAAAACTTGTTTCACTAGTTCGAAGTGTATAGTTAGTTATAAAATGAATCTTTTTGAGCTAAAATGAGATAGATAAATGATATTTGATGTGTTATACTTGTTGAATGATATAGTTAAGCATGAGTTTAGTAAAATTATAGATTCAATAGATAATTTGATTTCACATAGAGTTGGATATAAAATGAACTAGTTAATAATCTAAGTTCAACTTCGCTTAATGAACTTGAATAAAATATAAATGAGTTAGATTGATTAACATTAACCAACTTAGTTAGGATTAAGTTAAAATAGACTTAAATTAATATGAATCTTAATTATAAAATGAATTTGTTAATAATCTTAGTTTAACTTGACTATGTGGGCTTGAATAAGTTAAAATGGATTAGATTGATTAAGTTGATTAACTTAGCTTAATAATTGAATTAGATGATTAACTCTACTTGATTTGATTATGATTAAGTTAAAGTGAGTTTACTAGCTAATAATGGATTAGAATGATATGTTAGGATAACCTTAGTATAACATGGGGAATGTTGTTTCAAATGTTTGTTTGCTTAGGAAATGAATATTTTTTAATATGAATTCTTTGTTGATGCTTTTGTAATAAAACACTATAAACAAAGAGAAAAGAAATTCTTTGACAGACAAAGGAGAACTTTTTGTATTTTGGCGGGATGATATTCTAGCAATAGTTGGGTTCCTATTTAGTGTCTAATCAAATAGGGTAATAAAACAATAGATTAGATTTTTTATTAAATTTCTTATGGAGTTTAAATTGGTAAACAGACGTTTAAATTTGGCTTCTGAATCTTCTGGATTTCTTCTGATAGGGCATCTGAGCCTATGTTTGGATTTCATATAAGAAGTACATAGTAACTTGCATGTTGGATGCTAGGATAGGCATCTAAAATGGATTAAGAATTTAAAGACGGCTTAATTAATTGATGAGTGTTGGTTGTGTTTTTCACCATCAGAAATCCAATTCTTGCCCCGTAGTGGAAGATCGGTATCTAGTCCGAGGAGCGACACCTTGTCCTAAGATGAGCACAGTAGTTTAGGTGCTTAGGCCATCTCTATTGAGATATGACTTTCATAAGTGGTACAGTAGGTAGTTGATGGGGTAAACGGTATCGATGTAACGTTTGCTTAAACTTGGAGGGAAATATCATGATTTAGTTCACATTTATAAAAAGCTGAACTATATTCATATTGTGGATTGAGTTTAAGTAGAGTCTGGTAACAACTGTGACTCCTTGGATAAGGCTATTTTTTTCATTTTCGGATATATCATCTAGGAGATATAAGTATTCAGACTACCTATATCAACCCTCTAAGCATCAAGAGTGTTACTTAGGAACCCAAATTCCCTTTGGCTTGTTCCGAAGTATGAGTGTTCCAGTTGATTTGTTGATTTTAATGGAAAGATAATAACTTATTTATTGATGCATTGCATTTAGTTAAGCTCGTGTGTCACTCCGTGTGTGATTATGTTACTATGTACTGAGCTTCGGCTCATCCTTGTTATTGTTATTCATTTTACAGGATCTATTATTGATGATAAAGATGGTGACGTTATTGATGGTGGTGGTGGTGGTGTTGTTGTTGATGAGCTCTTGAGGAGGAGGATGATTATGATGATGACGTGGTGATGGTGATGATGGATGATGATGATGGTGTTTGGCTCGGGTTTTGGGAGCTTCTATTGATTCGGGGAGGATGAGTGAAGTTAGTTAGGAGCATGGATCTGTTTTTAGTTCTTTTTTTTTTTTTGTTTTGTTTTATAGATACTGGATTTATTTATAAATTTGTATTTCCATAAAGGGCCTTTTGGTACCATATGTTTGTAAATGATTATTTACTCCTAAGAGTAGATTGTAAAATGTTTTATTAAAATTTTATTTCTTAGAAAGTTAGTCTATTTGATCGAGAGTAGAGTTTTTTGTTTAAAAATTGTTTTATAAAATAGGTTCTTCATTACTGAATCTAGTTATTTGAAAATCTAACAAAACGATTTCATGACCTAAAATTGAGTAGCAGTATTCAACATAAACAAATATTTTAAAGGAAGCTTGAGCGTGTAATATTTTAGAGTATTATACGTGGTGATAGCACCTTAACTGATTTAATGTTTGATTAAATTTTTAAGGTGTTACATTCATAAAAGTTAAAGTTTAATGTGTTGGATGTGTTCATGCAAGTATAATAGTATTTTGACATGAAATGTTGAATTAAATTGATGATACATACATAATACATATATATTAATTTAGGTGCATGCAAATATATGTATGTATGCATTTTTTGAATTTTTTTATATGATTTGATGAAATCATGATTGAACATGCAAGAATAGATATAAAGTTAATGTTGGAATTATAAGTATAAGTGTACAATTGATGTTTGATTGGTTAGTTTGACATTGTAGTAGATTAAATTGAAAAAAATTATAGATTGAATTCAAATAATTTGTGATAGCGTATTAAATAACTAAAACTAAATTAAATATGAATTTAGTAAAATAATTATGAATTGAACGTATTTAATATATTCTCCTATTAAAATATAAATTTTAAGTTGAGTAATTAAATAATATAACGTAGGAAGTTAAATTATAATTAATATATATATATTGGATTATCAAAGGATTTCTTAATCAGTTAGGTCCTATTAGTTTAGAAGTCGACTTTATCACTTAAATTGTATTATATATGACCTTATTTAATTAATTAATTGAACAAATATTGGTTGATGCATAGAATTGTTATTCTAAATCTTATACGAGACAACTTTCACTGCACAGATACATATTCTTGATCAAGCTTATCATATGATTATTACAGAGTATAACTAATTTGATATGTATGTGGTGACTTATGTGTTGGTTGCAAGGATAAGCATGTTAAATAAAATAATACTTAAGGATGGCCAAATAAATGTTTGTTGAGTGTATCTGGTCGTTTTTTTGAGACCTGGTGCAAAACTGTAACAACCTTACTAAGAGATGCTAATATGGTAATTAGGCGCTTAGGCCATCGAGGATGGCTCAACCGGTAGCTAATAGGGAGAACGGTAGCAAAATAATGTCTAATGGATCTATGAGAAGTAATATATTGTGGCTCATGAATATGGGTACTGATTGGGTTGTACTATATTATGGATTGAGATAGGTAGAGATGTGTAATAAATATGAATCCCAGATGAGGCTATTACTTAATATAGAGATAGAAGATATATATTCAGGTTATCTATATCATCCTTTTATTGGAAAAAAAAGTTGTCTATATCAACTCCCTAAGTAGTTACTATTACTTAAGCCCCAAGGTTCCTAGTGTGTTACCGGTATGAGTACTCCACTGTTGCTTATCTTACTTTATTAAAAGTATATAAATTGTTGGTTGTTACATATACATTAGACTAGGTGTGTGAGATCATATCATGTGTGTGCTTGTATTGTTGTTGTATTAGGCTTGGGCTCATTCCTTTCATTTTTTTTTTTTTTTTTTGTTTTAAAATGATTTGATATAGATTGTTGTAATTATATGGACCATGCTTTGGATATGGGTGAAAGACTGGATGAGATGGACTTTTAGATACATTGCCTACTATATTTTTATTTTCTGAGTGTTTGGTATTTATATAATAACGTTTTGAGGGAATACTTCGAATGGCCTCAGATGTATAATTTCATTAGATGATATTATTTATATAATTTAAATAATGATTTCTTAAATCTAAAATTAGTTAGAAATTCCCTTGGTTAATAGTGACCTTTGCATATAACACTTAAGTTTATACGTGGTGGAACTGCTAACTCTCTAGATCCTATTTCAAGTGTGACAATCAAGGTAAAGATGATATTATTATTACTATTATTTCTCTCTCTTTTTTTTTTTTTCCCATTTTCACAACTGATTGAAAAAAGTGAACATTAAGAATAAACACAACACAAATCATTCGCATTAAAAAATTATGTGTAAATGTTAAGCCTTAAGATCGCTCTTAACACATAAAATATACACATAAATGCACACACACACACACTCACATATATATATATATATTGAAGCTTTATTGGATTTAAATAAATACAAAGAAAGAGAAATAAAAAAAAAATATATAAGTGGTTTATGTCTAAAAATAGGAATTGGTTTGAATTCATCACCGATCTCCATTTTTGGGTCACAAATGATATAAATATATATATATATATATTATGTGTTGGATTTATTTTAATAAGTTTTCTTTTTTTTTTTTTACTGTTTTCTACTTGTTGGATTTTCAAAAATAAAGAGAAAATTGTAGGATTATCAAAAGGTACGTTGTCCAAGTTTTTTAAAAAGTTTATAGGAAGGGTTAATTCAGTTTTCAAAGAAAAAAAAAACATGATTTTTTAGGCTTAGAAACAAAAAGGTAGGAAAAAAATTTAATGAGGTAATGAAATTTAGGATTAATTACAAAATATTTACTTGTGTTTTCACTTATTTACATTACTATTACTTTTTATAATAGATTAATGACATGAATTTTATCTAAAAGTGCCAATCTTATTAAATATTATTAGAGGGACATATGCCAATGTTTTATTGGTTAAAAGAAATTGCTTTTATTAAAAATATTATTAAACAAAATTAAACAAATAAAATATTAAAATTATTTTTAAAAAATCTAGAAAAAAGGTAAAAGAAAAAAGCAAGTTAATTTTCTTAAACTAGGAAGACACTATCATGTGTCCTTATAAAATTATTAAATAATATTTAAAACCAAGGTCATCTATTTGTTAAAAATTAACTCTAGGCCATATGTTTGTAAATAGCTAAAATATAGTTTGAATTTTTTTAATTAATCCTCAAATTTATACTATTGCACTAATTTTTCCTTTCTTTTTTCTCTCTTAATATGCTACTATAGTTAATCTTATTTTTGTTTTATAATTATTAGATAGAAAAGAAAACCACGAAATTCATTAAAAATGTGTTGAAAACTATATTCCCAAAGCATTAGTGCAAAAGTTAGATTTTAGTATTTTTGAGAATAAAGATAGAGGTATTTTGCAAATATACTCTTAAAAGTTTTTAATCTCGTGTTGATAAAAACCTAAATTGCAGCTTTACCTTTTATATATAACTTTTGAAAATATATGCATATCCTCCTTATCTTTGCTAAAATAATCTTAAAATCATTCCTAAAAGAACGACAATAATTTGTGATTTTTGTGATTCTTTGTGTATAATTTTTATTTAATTTTTCAAAAGATAATAAAAATTAAGCACACTTTAGAGCTTATAAGGTGTGTCCACATATAACCGATAATCTTAAGAGCAAGTTTGTAATGTGTAAAAGATTAAAAAAGAAAAAAAAAATCTTAGTTACTTTATATGTATCCTTATTTTTTCTTGAGTCAAGGTCGATGCATCCTCATAATCAAAGCTATGTTTCAAGTAGCAATGTAACATCTAGCATCCGCAAATGAACCCTAACAACACAAATGCAAAAGTAGATAACAACCAAGTTGGTTCCCATAATTCTTCAAGAAAAAAAAAAAAAAAAAGAAAGGAGGAAGCCATCCATGCATAGTAATATACAGGCTATGTAAGTGTTAGAAATATTGTTAAAAAAAACGAGAATATAATATCTACATTTGGTATTACCTAATTCTATTGAAATACTCCTAATGATTTTCTAATTAAAATCATGGGTAACCTAGTCGTTTTGTGCCTAGATGTTTTCTATGTAAGGATTGAAACCCTAAATTATATTGGCAAACCTAAGAATTTTAGTAAGTGAAAACAATGTCTCCCTCGTCTCTCACCTCATAGGCGTTATCAACACTTTCTCTACCATCATGACAAAAGTTCCCACACCCCCCCAAGATGATACCAAGGTACGAAAAGTAACTAGATTAATCATGGATAAGAATCTAATTCACGTTGTACATGATTTTTTTTCCTCCAACTAAATCAATAAAAGATAAAATATGAGTGTAAGACGAAGTCAATAAGAGGATGCACACATACACTACACATAATACATACATACATATATATTTGTTTAGAACATTTGTATAGAGGTAGGAAGCCTAATCCAATTGAAATCTTCCTCGAAGTTAAGCTTTAAACCATTCATCGGGTTTATAATTATGAAATTGGAGAAAATATGACTATGAAATTAGGAATTTGAATCATGATGTTGTTAATCTAAAAAATTTTGATGTAAATTTTGTAGAATTTAGGATGTTTCATCCAGTTTGGAACATCATTGGAGATGTGTAAATTAGAATCATTTAAATTTTTGTAGTAAACATTTATTCTAATGATTATTGGGTTTGTAAGTGTTGAAGGACAGATGTTAGGTGGAATAATACAATTTGAATGCCCTAAATTGGACCTTTAAGAGAAGTTGAGAAGTGAGTATAAGTGTTTGAATATACGATATCATATTCAATAGTTGAGTAGGAAAAATCTGTCAACAACTTTATATCACCTAATCTTGTCTATGAAGGACCAAATTGTGATATATTTGAGAAAGTAAAGTTAGGAACATAATGTATGAGTGCAATTAAGATAGTTTTTAACTGTTTTATGCATAGTTATAGGATTTCCATTGGAGTCCAGTTATTTGTAATTATTTTTAACGGCAAAATTATTTTATTTGCAATAGTGGTGAGCCAAATCTAGGTGCATGCGTTGTTGTTTGCTATTGGTGTATGATGGGATACAACATCAAACAACTATTCAAGCAATAAATATTGTTCGTTGTTTGTGATTACAACAAGGACTTAACATGTTGAATAGGCAAGTCATAAATAGTTTAGTTAAAGTGGCTTGTAAAATAGACGTTAAACTACAACATGTAGGTAGGCGGTTTCTTAATATGACTAGCTGCTCTAATCCATGTAGTCATACAGTTGCATCGGACCTATTGTAGATGGTTATCATGAATTGGTTTACCGATTGTTGACATCTAGACATCTCAAGGGTCTGGTTCATAAAATATAAGACTCAGAATTCTTCCGACCATTGCTGGAGTAGGTCTTGGATCCATTGAGTCTTTCTCGATGCACTTGCCGAGTCAGGTTTGGGTTCTAATTGCAACTTTTCTTTTTAATTATTGAAGAAAAAAATTAATTGAAAATCAAACTTTAAAGTTAGAATATAAATTGAGACTAAGAATATATCACTCTTTAACTCATTTCATTTAAAATTATCAAGGATGTACAATTATTTACAAACAACATATTAAATACTTGTGGATAGATAATAATTTCTATTCAAATAAACATATTCTAAATAATAAATTATTTTTTTTTTCAATTTTTATTTTACTTTATATTTATTTGTTATCTTTACTTCTTATTCTTATAATAAATAATACATTTTATTTATTTTTTTTTTTAACAGAACCCAGTTGAACTTACGGGAGCAGATCCGCAGACAAACCTGGAGTGACTTTGTTGGATCGGCTTCGATTTGGACCCAACCTTGGAGATCTCTACTGATCGGATCGGTTGAGCCAGCAAAAGATAATTTGACTCTCGGGATTTATGGATCTAATTTGCTATTGTCTATACATTTGCGTATCTATTTAGGATTGTATACGGTATATGGTATGTATGTAAGTTTATACAATTTTCTCGATATTGCCCTTCGCTGCTGCTCCTTGTTAAGAATATGTGTTTTTTAAGGTACACACTCTACAGCCTAAAAGTCATACTAAACTTCAGTTTCAAAATCATGAAAATTGCTAAGTTCTAGATGAAATATGCTTTGGAAACCTTTGATGAAGAAGTATAGCATATTTCCTTTTGAAATAGTAAGTGTATAAGTGTTATTACCTGGGGAATTTGTTGTTCTTGACGGCCTTCTGGCCGTACTTTCGCCACCTGTAGCCGTCGTCGAGTACGTCAACATGAGTCCTCGTTTGAAAAGCAAATCTCGGACTTCTTATCTTCTTTTCTCTCTTCTTCTTCCCCACCTTCATTGCACTGCTTTCGGATGTTCCAGCTGACCAGTCTCCTACACCAGTTGCGAATAACATAAACGCTACTTTCAGTTTTTCAATAGCCTAAAAACTCCGTTTGAAATAGTTAGTTATATATATGTTGATGATCGTACAAACCTTTGGTGGTGAAATCATAAGCTTGAGGATCATTATCGAGGATGACGTTTGATGTGAATGGGTAAGCCGATGGTTGTGCGAGCAGTGGCTTAGGGCGTAATATCTGATAGTCCGACATAATTAGGGCTTTGGGGTCCAAGAAGAAAAATCAAAGGAGGTGGGGGAGGAAGATAAACCAGCTACGCTGAATGGTCTAACATAAATTTCTTTAGAGCAAATATTTCGTCTGGGAACCTTTTATATATAGAATTTTATTTATTGTACTGCGTTATAAAACCTTGATCGAATTCGAGGCCATCACGGAAGGCATTTTTTCTGGTGGCTTCTTTGTAACTCGTTCAAAAGCTCAAATAAAATATTAGTAAAATTAGCAAGACTTATCTACCCTTATTGCAATACGTAACAGCAGTAATATACCCCTCAAAATAATTAAGATATTCGGTATTCCATTTTTCTAGCTCAGACACATATTGGAAAACTTCTTTCACAATATTTTTTTTTATTTAATGAGAATATAAAAAAGGAAAATCAACATTTTACGATCTTATTCTTCTACAATCAGCATTTATAAGAGATGCCTTTACATTAACTTTTAATATTTTTATTATATTTAATTTAGTCAATATACATTATAAGAAAATTGATATTTAAAAATAGAAATTTTATGGTAAAAAATTAGCAAATTAGCTTATATATCTAAAGATGAATTTAACGATGATAATTTTTACAACAGAAATTTTTGTTTTTAAAATCCAATTTTCTTATAACAAAAGGATTACGATTCAAACATTTATGGCTCGTTCACTTCACTAAATAAATAAGGCTTAATGAAATTCCTATTATAGAGGAATGGAATAGAGCTGTAGTAGGATTTTTCTTTATTAATTTTCTATTTAAATTATGATATTTTGAAAAAAAGACTGTTCGAGCATGAAATGGTATTCATAGATTTAAATAAAGAATGACTCTTCAATGTTTTGTATAATAGGGATTCATTATAGAATCGCTATTCAGTAAACTAAACATCATAATAACTATTCGTAAGGAATAAGGCTGTAGCGAAGTGAATAAGCAGTTAATTTCAAAATAACAAGATAAAAAATAAAAATATATATACAAACATATATGATACGGGAAAAAGAAAAAACGACAACAAAACCTCGCCTGCCATAGAATTGCATGTCAAAAGATATATGCCCTCATCACACCTTAATCGTTAAAATATGATTGCTCTATTGTAGTTATTAAAATTTGAGTTCATAACAAAAATAGTATATGAATTTCCATAAAATATTTAATCAAATACTTAAAATTTTATTTTGAATAATGTAGCATCTGAATAAAGTATTCATGGACTTTTTCCATATTTTAAGTTTAGTTTTGACAATTTTAGTACATGAACAAAGTTTTTATGGACTTTTTAAATACCCGCAAAAACTTTGTTTAGGTACCAAAATTATTAAAACCAAACTTCAATTATAAAAAAAGTCAATTAAAACTTTATGTACCTTTTAAACATCTTATGAAAATAAAAAAAAATTAAAAAAAAAGTCCACCCAATTCTGCTAATGAAAATAAAAAAATTTCAGATGAAATATAAACAAATATAAAAATAAAAATAATGCAAAATTAAAAAATATTAAATAACATTTACTTTTTAAACTATTTTACATTTGAATAAAAATTATTTATTATCAATTTAAACTACTTAATGTGTTGTTGATAAGAACACGGGAAATAAATACAATTTAAAGACAAGTCTTGTTGCTTTATATAGAGTTCCACAAATAAAACAATCTCATTTTCAAATAATATGAGACTCCAATTTTTTATTGCTAATATTTCAACTAAAATTAGATTTACTTCTTTACAAAGAATGTAACATCCTTAATAATTTCTCTTGAAAATGGGCTAAAGACTATAACATTGTTAAGCTCAATTTTTTATTTGAGTTTAAAAAATTTATTTTGAATTAAATTTTTTTTTTGTTTCTTAATTTATTTATAAAATTTTATTAAAAAAAAGAAAAAAACTATAGGCTAGCCAGTTTGATATTGGACTCCTGTGAATTGATAGGTACCTACTGGGTCAGGCAGAGTCTTGACATGATCCGTCCTATAGAAAAAATCTATTCATGTTTTCTCTAATTATTCTTGTCCCCAAATGTTTTAATTACTTAAATTATTCTATAATAATAATGATAATAATGGATGAGCTATGGAACCGAGCAAATAGCTACTCTACGAACATGCACGTTCCTTGCCCACAACATGCGTCTTAAGGTTGATTAACTAAATGTATTAACACGAAATCAAGCAACAAGTACAATACTGGTCGAGGACTCCTGAAGGTAGGGACGGCAAAGAGAAGCAAACTAGTATCTTGGATCATTAAACCATAATATAAGTTCATCGATTCCAAAATCCATATACCAAAAACCATTTAAAAAACCATCTCATATCTAACCATAGTTCATATTATCCATTAGTAGTCCAATTCACTACTTCCATCTCTAAAAATATTCCAAACAACAAATGCTTCCCGTTACAGGTGCATTTATAGATTTATTGCCCCGTAACAATTGCAATTTCTCCATATTGATTACTTTAAAGTGTTAAGATTAAGATAGAATCAGTGTTTAACTATCTGCCACTTTCATCTCAATCTTCAACCCATAATAATCAATAAATATCCAATCCTGTTGCACCAACTTAGAATGATTAATGGCCTCAAAAAAGCAAGACCTCTTAACAAATAGACATTACGATTCTATAATCTAGTTGATCATAAATAAGCAAAATATTCTAATAGATAAGACAAATCACTCATCTGAGCTTGTTTTGTTGTAGTCAATAAGTTGTGATTGATTTTTTTGTTGTTTTCTATGAATTTAGAAATATTTATTAAGCTTTTGAAGGCTTATGTTACTTTTATTTGATTTAATTTTAGGAGAATTTGTGTTTAAAATTTGTTAGTTCCGTTTAAAATAAAAAAATTAGGTTAGCAAAAGGTTTCGAATGGGCTTCAGGGAAATAAAAAAAAAAATACCATGGCCAATCACCATAGACCAATAACTAACTACAACATATGGTGGTTGACCACCAAGCTAATGTATTGGCTTAATAGCTTGAATGGTTGACCACTAGAATCGATCAAGCATTATTTTAAATATATATGTTACTTTTTATTGAAGTTTTTGTCCAGTTCAGGGTTTAAGATCACTATTTATGATTTCATAGGGTCTTTTCTTCAACCATTTTACAAAAGTTATCTTTAAGGTCTCAGACATGCTAAAGACATAATTACTTATGGTTGTCATTCATTAGGGTTAGAGCTCTAAAATAATTTATTAAGTTCTCTCTTCAAGTGTCTTTATCATAACAAAACAAGTTAAGTGATTACTACCATATATAATAAAAAGGAAAATAAATCAAGATCTAAAGATATTTGAATAATAGAGAAGTTTTAAAGGATGGTTGAAATCTTAGAGGATGACTGAGAAGTATATGAGTTTATCTTTGCTTGAACTAAACCACTTATTGCAACTCAAAAGGTATCATGGAACTTTGTTCAAGTGGAGACTTACAAATCACTCAGAAGGTCTCATTGATTTGGTCAAATTTGATTAGAAAGCTTTCAAAATAGATTTAACAAATTCTATATTTTATGACCTTACTCATTAAGTACATATATGTAGGTAATGTGTTTCATTAAAACAAAAATTTTCATTCATGTGGATATCATTTTAAGATTAATAGGATAATTATGGAAGTATTGATTTGAGACTCATACTTATATAAACATCAAAAGTATGATCATTTTTTTTTTAAATATAGACGGGCTACAAATATAATTTGAAGATAAATGAAGCTTAGTATGTAAGATAAGCTTTCGAAGACCAAAATTCAATTATATGGTATAGAGGATCATTTTGATAATTAGGCGTAAACCCTCGAATTTTTCAAGAATGGTTTTAGAATACCGAATCAATACGTTAAAGTCTAACCCAAGTTAAAATCGAACCTTAAATAATTTCGATCACAGGATTTCATAAGAGAATCTTCAAAAACAAAAAATAGAAAATTCAATAATCATTCGATTCAAAAATCCGAGCATGAGACAATCCATCTATCGATCCCTAATGTAAACCCCTCAATTTCTAGGGCAAAGTTGGATTAAACCCTAACTCTAGTCAAACCAAAGTTTTAAAAGTCAACAAGATCAAGACAATCAAATAATTTCAACTCCAGTAATCCCGTGCTCTCAAACCCTAGAAAACAAAATTGAGTTTATGGCTTATAATAGTTCATAATAATATAGGGAAGTATAAAAATATCATATTCGCAATTTTCTAGTGTCTTTCGGATCCGAACGAGATCAGTTTTTAAAAATCGTGCCTCAGTACACCTGATAGTGAAAATATTCAGACAATACCTTTAGACTCGTAAAAATACAAGGATTTCAAAAATATCAGTTTCATAATTTTCGGTAACTAAAAATATCAGATATAGCTCGTTTACCTGTATTTTTATTATACTGGTATTTTATTTGTCTAGTTTACTATTCATAGTAATATTTCTACTATTCATTACTATTTCACTATCTCTACTTTTTCTTACACCTATTTCTTACTACCTATATACCTATTTTCTTACTTTTTACCTTTTCAACACATCTTATATCAAATCATATCTTACATATTAAGTATTTTCTTACAAAATACAAACAAAATCAACTCACTCTCCCTCCTTTCCCTCCTATGGCCAGCACAAATCACCTCTCCCTCTCTCTCATTTATTTTATTTTTCAATTATTTTATTATATCAAAATCTCACTCCAATATTCTATAAATACGTCCTCCCTCTTTCATTCTTTCACACATTCATTTTGCATAACAAAACTCTACCAAAATTCTCTCTCAAAACATCTCTCCAACAATTCACTCTCAGAACACTCTCTACCATTTACTACTCTTCAAGAAAAATAACAAACACACTACACATTCATCTCTTTTCAAATCATCCATTAAACCTTAGGTAAAATCTTACCTATATCTCTTTATCATGTTCATACAACTTAACATAAGCTTATGTATGTTTCTTAGACTCATATGAGTTAAAGAAGTAACAATATGTTCATGTTTTGTTTTTGTTTATGTTTATGTTCATATTTTACATTATGTTATTATGTTGTTGTTATTATTGTTATTATTATTTTTGCTCTAATCTAACTTCTATATAGTATTATGTATATTATGTATATATATATATTTTTTTAGAGCATATAAGATCACTTATTATTTATTTATTTTCATGCTTTGCAATTTATTTATTTAATTCATGCAATTTATTAAGACTAGTTTTTCTAGTCTTAAACTTGTCTATATCAAGTCAAAACTATTTTTTTTTTTTCTTTTCTTTTTTTTTTTCGAGACTAGTCTATTCTTAGTCCCGGGTTACCTTGATGAAGCTAAGACTCCCAATACATGATCGTGATACCTTGACGAAACTAAGGTTCCTAATGCGTGACCATATTATTACGTTTATTTGCTTATGAGTATTTCTTTCTATCTTATTATGTATTATTCTTACTTTTTCATTGCTACATAATCATATTCATACATGATTAGAATATTATTGTCTTAAATAAAAATAAAAATGGGTTCTTTCTTAAACAAAGAGAAGTAAACCAGATTTCTTAACAAAAGCAATTTTCAACAAAAGATCTAAGTTTTGTTTTTAATAAACTCTTTTCAAAAGATAAATTAATCATAAATTGTAGAAAAAGTAGTAATGAAGATTTCTTCAAACTAATAAAAGAAACACACCTTTTATAAATCAAAATTAAATACTACATAAAGATAGAATTTTTAGCACTGAACTTAACATTTTAACTCAACCATATCTTTTATAAAACTTAAATAGGTTCATTATAGAGTTTGAAAATCACATAGTAGGAAAGTATCTTCAAAACTTAATTTTTATATGTTGATAAATAAAATTTTGCTAAGATCTAATATTGACTATTCTTTATTAAGAAAGCTTATCTTATAAACTTATCTAAAAGAATTATTCCATCGCTTGATAAATATTAAGAATAAAACAAGTTTTTTTTCAATCAAGGTAAAATCAACTCCTTATTTTAGAAACCCACTTAGAAAAAATAAAATTTGCCAAAAAAAATAAAGTTTTAAGGTAAGCTTATTTTTCTTAAAGAAGAAAAAGGATATAAAAATGAGAGGAAGACATACATTTAACACAACTTCAAATATTTAACCACACCAACAACTTAAGGAAAATTTTGAAAAGCTTATTTTTCAATCACTAGAAATAAAGTTGGTAGATAACTTAAAGAACCAAATTTTTTGGAATTAATTTACTTTTGAAAAGAGAGAAAATAAAATTATAATAGAAAAACATTTACTCATAACAGCCCAGGTATATTTTAGTTTTCCTTCTAACAATTCAAAAAGGAGAAATTTTCAAAGTTTCATCTTTTAAAACTCTTAAAGACAAATTGTCTATAAAATATCAATATTTAGACAACACTACAAAAATTATGCATACTATATGAGTATAAATATATGTTCATAGGATTTTTCAACTATATAAATATCCATATATTTTGCTTAAAGGATTTTTTATTAAAGAGAAGTTTGGAAAACCATATTTTGAAGATTATGAAATTCATAACTATTCTATACCATAGTAATTTGCAACCCAAATGACTTTTTATGACAAAAATAACCTTTGAAATGGATAGATCTTTTAGAGTAGGTAGAAAACGGTATATTATATGCGCAAATCCGAGTTAAAATGACCAAGTTATGACCATTTTAAGTTGGAATTACCCTTTATATGAATTTTAACGATCTTATGACATAGGTTTTGATAAGTACCATAGAATCAACAAGAAATACTCATTATGGGTATTATTCTTGATTAGGTGATTCAAGGAGGAGCATTCATACCCAGAGGATTATTTCGATTAGTGAAATTATCGATTGACTCATCCATAAGAAAGAAGTGTCCTCATAGCCGAGTGAGTTTATTTCCTACCTTTTACGTACTTGTTTGTGCTTATAGCTAGATGCACTAGAAGTAGGAAAAGATGAAAATATTATGTATAATAATATCGGTTGAAAGAATGCTAAGCATGCCGAGACATGAATCATTGTTAATTAAATTGTGTTCCACTATATTATGTTAGAGTGTGTGCAAATTCTGTGATCACCTTTAAATTACTCTAATTATATATTATGAGTTATATTAATTGATTCATACATATCATATAGTTAGTTTCATTTCATGAGCTACTATACTCGATGGGACAAGAATATAGTAGTCGGTTTGCAGGAGCCATAAATCTGCAAGATAGGAATAGGAGTCAAAAGAACTATTTCATGATGGGCTAGTCGGAGCCATAAATAAACTATATAAGTTGGGTTTTAAAGATGGGTTTTAAAGAGCATGAAACACTTAAGCCCGAATGGAGGGGTAAATCCATTCAAAACATATGATTTCGAGTAGATCATATGTATTGCTTGTTCATTTGCTTGATGCATTCATAAGCTTGTTTAATAACTTGTTTGAAATTATTGATACGAGTACGTTGATTCAGGAATATTCTCACTAAGCTAGTTATGCTTATACTCGATAGACTTTGTTCTAACAGGATCAATATCTTTTATGCCCAAAGACTTCACATACTTGAGTGGAATTATGATTGGGGAGTTTCTAGTAATCCTTTGAAAATCTTTTAATATCTTTGATGTTAATACTAAAGTCTAAGCTGATATTATGATTGTTTGGATATTGATAGGGGAAAGCCCCTAAGATAATGTAAGGATTATATTCTTATAATGTTGAAATGAGATGGTTATCTAGAATTCTTGTATGCTATATTTACTATCTTGAACTATACATCCTATTGTATCTCCTATTGTTGTGATAATGCCTTATATATGGTGTTGAAACTTTCACATGACTTCGGGAAGTCATTCTTAAGTTTTAATACCGTATGTGGCGGACTGCCATGTTTAGGTATCACTTGGGGCATGACATAAGGCTTTTATCTCAATTAGTGTCGTAGCCTAATCATTTGAGTCTATGATAAGTCCAAAAGAATGGGTTTATTTAAGGATGTCTTAGGATTCTAGCTTGGTAGGCTCATAGCTTAGATTGTTTAGACCAGTTTTTTCTACTCCTAGCTTTGCTTGACTTTCTCGAGCAAGAAAAGTAAGCTAAAAAATATCCTTTGAATTAATTTTGATAGGGCTTATGTGGACTAAAATAAGTCAATAGCTATTTTATATTAAAGATGAGCCATTTTGTAAAAGGAGTGAGCTTTTTTATATTCTAAAAGCCTTTAGCCTTTCAATGTCCACATCTAAAGCTCGTTTATACAAGAAAGAAGGTATGAATACCAGTCATTTGATTCATGGGATCATTAACAGTTACTACTAACCCTTAATCTCAACCGTTCATCCAAATGTCATTCAATGGAAGAGCCTTCCATCCACATTTGAGATTATTCTACATGTTGCTAAGATTGAGAGCAACACCAAAGTAGTACTGAAGTATCCTCTTAAAAGATTGAAATTACTACCCTATGAAGAACAAACCAAGAATGATTTAGTTTATTTGATTTCAATCTTCTGTTAAGTTCACACACTTAAGAGATCAAATTTTCTTGTTCCACCTTATACCGATGTCATCATCTCAAAACTCCTCTAAGGTTACCCAGCATGATTGTTACACATGATCGACCAACCACAAAAATCCCACCATACATTAATTGACGACTTCAATAGAGAGTTCTTGATAAAAATGACATGTACACGCAAGAGAGCTAGATAGTAGGCAAGCCCCTAAGATAAAGACAATTAGATTGATGTGGTCTAGTAGGTCTATATGTTGAATGATAATGATACATATGTGGCTATGTTAATACCTATAGAAGATAACACACTCACGATATGCAACCTGTAAGGGTATACCCAATATCTCAATCAGTTTTTGAATGTTCTTGTGAAAATCCTTTCAAGTGTGGCAGTAGCAGCTATTGGATCAGGAGGTACACTTCCTAGAATAATTTACCTGCACCAGGTGCAAGCAACGTGGACTACACTAGCTACTATCATGCCAGAGGGTACTCAACACGATACCCTCATAATACTCAACATGAACAAACTAATCTTGCTTTTACAAAAGATTAAAGGGGACATCAATAAGAAGGATTTAAGCCACTACCACCTCCAACTCCAAGGTATCTTGTGTCTACTATTGGAGAAGAGGCAAGGATACACCTTGAAGTTTCCTCCTCCTCTAGATGTAATGTGCATTTATTATGATTGTATAGTAGCACTTCGCAGCACTATTGTTGCACTTTAAGTGGAAATTAATCCTTCGTTTGCTTTTCCCATCCTATGTGATAAAGGAAGACATTCATTAACCCAAATCTACCATATTTATAGAGAATAGTGAAAAATCATAGTGCTAAAAAGCATCTTCTCGAGCTCGTTGAGACATTTGAAGTCTATGTACTTAATGATAATCTCAAATTGAAAGGAATTTTCTAAATCTTTAACAAAGAAGGCATATATGCAGTATGTCCACCTACGCCTAAAATCCATTGATTCATGGAAGACTATGTGCAAGATGTCAACTCAAAGGAAAACCTCATGAATCACATTAAGCATTTCAAAGAATGCTCTTTGGGTATCCAAGATACGTTAATGAAAAGGAGCTTATCAAAATATACATCCATCGAATATTTGTGAAGTATGTTGTGCAGCTGGAGAATCTATCATTTAAGGCTTATTGATGTTAGTAGAGAATGTTTGAAGAACAATCAATTTAGTTACAAAGCATAGAGGTGACCAAATAAGGCGTGATAGGTGTCAATGAGTACACTTGAAGGGTAGGATTTAAGGGCAATAAGAAATGAAAAAGAGATAGTGCTTTGGAAGTTACACCTTTTTGTGTGCTATGAACAAAGTCCATGCCGTCCTTAAGGATCTTTGATGAGAAGGTCCACAATGGTAAGCTATAACTCAATGATAGTGATGTTCATACAATCCACTTCCAACACACAACTATCATTGGAATACTAAAATAGTGATCTATCATGATCTAATAGAATCACTAAGGGAGGGAACACTCACTAATAACGGAAGGAGAATTGATAAAGGTCGAAGCAATCATGTATCTTTAGCCTTACTCAAAACATCTATAAGGAGTTTCTTCATTCTCCTTAGATTTGATAAAGAGTGTAGGATTGCAACTACAAATGCTTTAGTATAGATTTCAAAACACTTGTCTCAAGCATGCAATGTAATATAACGAACACAAAAGATGGCAACGGTACATGATGATGCGATAATCTTCACAAATTACGATATGTACACTAGAAAAAAACACAACCATTTGCTACTTATAGAAAGTGAGCTTAATGCCTTGGGTCTCCACTTAATGTCTTACTCACATCGACTTTTATAAATAGGACTTGATGTGAGGAAGTTAATAAAACAACAACATACTCAGCTTTAGAGCGATGTCCCTATAAAGACGATGGATTTTATTAATATGCATTTTAAGGTAGCTAGATCATGGGTTAACAAAATTTCATGTGATAGACGCTCATACTTCCTACCAATTGTTATGAGGCAGAAAATGGATCCATGATCATAATCTTGTCTACATCAGTGTATGAAAGGGCATTGGAAGGGAAATGATGTATTTATACCTATTGGTTTGGAAAGTCTTACTGCACTAAAGTTGAGTTCTTCAATGAATATGTTAGTGAAGAAGAAATAGCCATTGGTAGGCCCATTGGCACACCATTTTTTAAAAAAATACAAAAAAAAAAAACCTTTGGATTAATGTATATGTGTGTAGGGTTGAGGTAGACAAATCTATGAGGATCAAAAGTTACACTCAAATAGATGGGCATACTGTATACCATTTATGATGGTTTGCGAGGTCCGAGGAAACATATGCATCCCTTTTGACCTCTAAGACCTACAAGAAGCCTAACACAACTCCTCATAATTACAAAACCCATTAAACCATAAGATGAAGAAATTGAGGAGCTACACTTGGCAACTCCATGAGAGGCATCTAGGCCAATATTGATCAATAAAGGCATAGTAAAAGAAATTAAGGATCCATTAGTGGATCTAGTTAAGGAATTTATAGACGTCTCCATACGAACATATGAAGAAATGTGTAGCCATGATCCTAACATGATAGTGCATCAATTAAGTATAACACTTGGAGTTGCACTCATATAGATGGGCATACTGTATACCATTTATGATGGTTTGTGAGGTTCGACAAAACATATGCATCCTTTTTGACCTCTAAGACCTACAAGAAGCCCAACACACCTCCTCATAATGACAAAATCAGTTAAACCATAAGCTGAAGAAATTGAGGAGCTAAATTTGGTAGCTTTAGGAGAGGCATCTAGGCTAATATTGATCAATAAGGGACTATTAAAAGAAATTAAGGATCCCTTAGTGGATCTAGTTAAGGAATTTAGAGACGTCTCCATATGGACATATGAAAAAATGTGCAGCCTTGATCTTAACATGGTAGTGCATCGATTAAGTATAACACTTAAAGTTAAGCTTGTGAAGCAACATCAACATGTATTTTGTCCAAAAGTTGAGATGTAGATTAAAACTAAAATTGAGAAACTCTCACAAGTTGGCTTTATCAAGCCAATTGAATACCTCACTTAGTTAGCTAACACGAAATCTCCAAAGAAGAAAAATGGCCAAATATGTTTTTGTGTGGATTTTTGTAACTTGAATAAAGTTTATTGTATGGATGAATTTCTACTTACAAACATTGATATGATAGTTGATGCTATAATTGAGAATGAACTTTTATCTTATATGGATAGATTTAATGGATACAGTCAGATCAAAATGGTGTTAGGAGATACTTAGTGTATGAACCTTTGAATGTCTTTTGGGAACTTCTATGGATGCTATATTTGGTTTAAAGAATATAGGACCCACACTTCAAAGGGAATTAGTTGTGATCTTCCAAGATATGATGCATGACCTTTTAAAAGATTGTATGGATGATATCATCTTCAAATCATAATGAGCACCTAGCCATCTCGACCATTTGAAGAAAGTGTTTAAAAGAAGACAAACCTACAGATTAAGAATGACCCCTTGATGTGTGTTTTAAACAAATCATTAAAGACATTCCTTAGATTTGTTGTGCACTAGAAAGAGATAGATGTTGATCCATCCAAAGTGGAAGTCATTCTATCCATAGCACTACTAAATAACCAACCAAAAATGAAGGGATTTATGGGGAAGGTATCTTATATTCAACATGTCATCCCACGCTTATTGAAATCTCCTTTCCATTGCATCAAATGATGAGGAAAGGAGTACAATTTGAATGGAGTCTAACATAAGAAAAGACATTTCAGAAATTAAGGGGATATTGAGTTCTTCATAAACAATGACAATGCCAATCAAATGAGTGTCAATGATCTTATATTTAACATCATTGGATATATACATTAAGGCCCTATTAATGCATGAAGTAAGTGGTGTTGAGCATCCAATATATTATTTGAATTGAACTCTTCACAATAGTGAAAGTAATTATGCTCTTCACAATAGTGAATGTAATTATGCAGCATCTAGAATCATTGACTTGTGCTAACTTTTACTAATCGAAAATTGTGACATTACTTTCTAACACATATGGTCATCAGGATGACTAACCCTATTAAGTACCTCATGTCACAACCAACTCTATTTAGAAGGATCACTTAACTAGTATTGCTTCTTAAAGAATTCGATATCATGAATTTATATCTAAAGGCAATCGAGTCACAGGCAATTATGCTAGAAGCAAGTAGGGAATGGTCAATGAAATTTGACGAATCATCCGAAAGTACCAGACAGAGAGTTAGAGTAGTGTTGACATCTCCATATGGCTAGGAGATCCATTGGCTTTCAAATTTAACTTTCATTTTATAGATAATGAAGCTGAGTATAAGGTTTTATTACTTGAATTATTATTATCTCAACAAGCAGGTGAAATTCGTATATACATCAAAGGTAACTCAAACCTCATCATTGAGGAAGGTAATGGGGAGTTTGTATTAAAAGAATCTATACTAGCCCTACATAAACTTATGGTATAATATCTAGTCACTAAGTTCCAATCTATGAGATGCAAGCATGCCAAATGCTATACCAATAGATATGCTTATGTGTTGGCAACATTAGCATCTAAAGTCCTAATGCGAGGTATTGATGTTAACATGAGTGTCGAAATTACTGAAAGGAATGAGGTAAATTACACTAGAAGATCTTAATATTTAGGGGTAAATTCATTTTATGTCCTAACGTTTCGAGTAGATAAAAAGAGGTTCTAACTTTTGGGGCTAAGTTAATTTAAGGTCCCAACGTTTAAAGTAAAGGGTCAATTTAGGTCATCAATGACACATGTCAATAGGAGAAGAGTCTTTTGAGTTTTGATTAAATATTCTCTCCTATTGTCTAGTCAGTCATCCAGGCCATTCAAGAGTATGTAAACTCGATCTTCTTGTAACATGTTGTTATAATGCTGAATATCAGCTTGGCACTGCATGGGATTTGGCCTTCGAAAGTCAATCTCTCTCCATAATCCTTGTAAATTGTTGTAATATTTTTCTAATAAACCACATGCTTGCTTCAGCCGTGATACTTTGCATCGAAGGTCATACACTTGGGAGATATCACTCCCATCAAAACAAGTTGTTTCTATGGCATCCCACACCATTTTTGCCATAGGAAATCTGATGAAATTCCCAATCAATGATGGGTCCATGGAGTTAATGAGCCATCATTTTACTATGGCATCATTTGAACGCCATTTTCGGAAGGTTGGATCTATCATTGTAGGTTGGGACAGATCACCATTGATATGACCCAATTTGTCTTTGCCAGAGATGTACATCTCCACCACTTCAGACCACAGTCCATAGTTGGTCCCATCCAATTTAATTCCTATTGGTACAGCGGCTATGTCCATTGTTGAGGTTGTACCGAAATTCTTAGATAGATTTCCGTCATTCTGGTAGTGAGTTTTGATAAGATAGATGAAGAAAAGATTTCAGGGGTTTCTGGTGACTGCAAATCTTCACCAGCCATATCGGTATTGTAGGATGTTATTTACTTTAGTGTTGTCTATATAGAGGAGGATAGGAATTGAAAACTTCCTTTGATACCATGTTTTCAATAAGAAAGAAATATTTTAGGTTTTATATGTTTTATTTTCTACATACATGGGTATTTATACATAATCAAGCTCTTCTATTTTTGTTATACAAATATTCTATAATGATGATTGTAATTTATTTCAATGATATTCATTGACCAGCCACAAACTCCAAATTAATGATATTCATTGATCCTATGATACAATCATAAACTCTTAATTTATAGGAATCCTTCACGCTAACAGGACAAAATATTAAACAAGATATTTTATAATGATTAATTGCAGATGTTGTCGATTTATATTAAGAAAACCATTGCATATAGGGATACTATAAACCCCCAAACTTTTGGAATCAGTTTAAGCCTAAAACCCTAAACCGGAAGTCAATCGGAGCTCTAATAGTCAACAAAACCCTAGTTATACGAAATAGCTTAAGTCTGGCAATCCCGAATAAGCAACTCGGTGAGGATAAGTAGAAGTTTAGAATGTAGAATAGTGCAGAATTATCTAAGGTAACGTAAAAGGATCAGATTAGTAAAACTGCAACTCGTCTCGAACCCGATTGGACATGGTTCTTGAAAAACGTGTCCCGAGACCGGAATAGTAAAAATATTCCAAATATACCGTTAGACTCGTAAAAATATAAGGTTTTCAAAAATATCAATTTTGTAATTTTTCGGTAAGTAAAAATAACAGATATCGCATTTATACGCGTATTTTCTTACTACCGATACTTTATTAGTCATATCTTCTTTACATTACACTATTCATTACTATTCTATACTATTCTTTTATCTCTACTTTTTCTTACATCTACTCTTACAAACACCATAACCTATAACCTTTACTTTTTACCTTTTCCATTACTTTATTTCACATCTACTTTATTTATTACTTCATTTAATCCACAAAATACAAAAAAATAAAAACACTCTCCCTCTCTCCTCACTATGGCCGGTGCCTATCCCCTCCCTCTCTTCCTCAATTTGTTTTATTTTTCTTTTATTTTAATCACACAAAAATCACCACATTTCCTATATATACCCCCCTCCTCTTTCACTTCTTTTACACATTTGCTACCCACAAATTCTATACAAAATCTCTTCTCAAAACTCTCTCAAAATATCCTCCCAAAACTCTCTCAAATTTATTCCAAAACAACATCTACCAACAACTAAAACCCATAACCACATAACAATACCAAAGTCTTCTTTAGGTAACCATTCCATATTATTTTCTTTCTTCTCATGTCATGTAACCTTACATGACCATAGTGTAAGTTTCCAAAGACTAAATGTTATGGAAGCTACATTATGTTCATGTATTGTTCTTGTTCATGAAAATCTATTTATGTTCATGTTATTATTATTGTTACTATATCTAAGTATTATTATCTATATATATATATATAGCAATGCAATTTATTTATTTATTCCTTGTTATTTTGAGACTAGTCTCTAGTCTTAGACTTGTCCTCATCAAGTCAAAACAAATTTTTCTTTCTTTCATTTTATTTTTATTTTAGGACTAGTCTACTTCTTAGTCCCGGGAGCCTTGAAAACGCTAAGACTCCCAATACTTAACTTTATCATTTATGTTACTTTGTTTACTATTATTTTCTCATAGTTTATGGTCATTTAAATTGTTGTCCAAGATTTCAAGTTCTAGAAATTTTGACAAAAAGGAGATTTTGACACATAGAAACAAGTTTATATAAAATAGAAGATTTATGGTTTAAAAAGTAAAGTTATCTTTTTTCTTTTTTTAAAGTTACAAGAAGGAACCACTAAGATTTTAGAAACTACTCCTACTATAAAAAGCTTCTTAAAACACTTTGTTTTTATAAAGAAAATAAATTTTTATGCAAGAATAATTTCTATGAAGAACATAATATGAAGGAAGGATGAGGAATTTTCAAATAAAAGATTTTTGCATACAAATAGACAAAGAAATTTGTATAGGAAAAATAGTATTAATATAGAAAACATAGAAAGAAAAAAAGTTATTTTCAAAAGTTACTTGGAAATATATATAAGCCAACATAAAACATCTTTGGAAAACAAAGAAAACAAAATATTCATTTGAAGAGATTTACAAAAGTGAATTCTTGTAAACTATATTTTTTTAGAAACTCCAAAACCGGCCTGATTTTATTTGAGCAACATGAATGGACAAAAAACACTTGAGCATGAATATATATGAGTTAAGTAACCATAAAAAGAGAATTTTTCATCTATATAGATAACTATGTATTTATCAAACAAATTTTGATTGATTGAACCAAAGTTGATTTTGCATTGGAAAATCTGTGATGAATTTTGTCGCCACTGTTTCAGAGCCTATATGACCTTGTTTGTTAAAAATAATTTTAAAAATGGGTAGATCTTTTCGAGTAGATAGAAATCGGTATATTATATGCACGATTCCGAGTTAAAATGACCAAGTTATGGCCATTTTAAGTTGTAACTTTCCTTTATACGAACTTTAACGGTCTTTTGTCAAAATTCAAAAAAATCATCAAGAAATATTCATTATAGGTATTTTTTTTGGCTAAGTGACTCCGAGGAAGGATTCCTATACCCTGAAGATCATTTCGATTGAGTGAAGTGTGTAAATGACTCATCTGCCTAGGGGAATAGTTGACATGGCATCGTGAGTTTATTTCCTTTAAATGATATACTTGTTGTGCTTGTAATTTAGTTGCATTAGAGTCAGGAAAAGACAAATGGATATGTATGTAAAATAATTCCTTGAAAGAATCTTAAGAATAGCGAGGCCATAATTGATTTAAATGTTTGTTTTAGTATAACACTTGCTTTGTATGAGTTGCTTTGATCACCTTAAAATTGAGAATAATAATGTTATGATATCCTAAATAAATGGATTCATGCATATCACGAAGTGAGTCACATTGCATTTGGGTTATTATCCTTGGGTGAGAAGGATAGCAAGCTCATGTTAAAAGCAACACTTGACGGAGGATCCGAAAGCGATTGCTTGGCGGCGTTATGAAAAAGGAAATGCTTGGCGGAATATCGGAAAGCAAGGCTCGATTCAAGTAGACTTCACATGCTTGGCGACATTGGTCGAAAGCAAAAATATATATATATATATATATATCTTTTTAACTAAAACTACTTGTTTCGAGGTTATGAATCACCAAACCCCGAATGGAGGGTGCAAATCCATTCAACATATAGTTCCTGGAAAACTATATGCCTTGTTTACCCACGTGTATATCGCATCATTTGTTTGATTAAATAACTTGTTTGAAATTTTGTTACAAGAAGTTATTATGGAAATAATTCTCATTAAGCCTATTAGCTTATACCTCCATAGATATCTTTTGCAGTTTTCCTATTTATGGTTAAGGCCATGAGGACCCTGTGGTTAGGTAATTTTTTTTTTTTATAAAGAAAATTTTAGATGAAGTGTAGTATTAGTAATGATGTACAAATATTCTTGTAATAGATTAGTGATCAAGGGAAATGTCCCTAAGTTGTAAAAATCGTTGTTATAAGTAATTGAATATTATGAATCCTCTTTTCTTAATATGTTAATATATCTTCTTAAGCTTCATAATTCCATGAATGGTCCTCTAAAGTTGTGTGAGTACGCCTTTACTTAATATAAAGGCTTTTGGGAATGGCTAAGGTTGTCATACTTAAGTTTTAATATTAAATGTGGCTGACTGTCACGTTTAGGGTACCCTTTGGGGCGTGACAGACACATTAAAAAAATTTTAAGAACTAATCATGAGTTATTGCTTCATTTGAATGTTATTCTTTATATGCAAGCTAGCAAGCTTATGAAACTCTTTCTTGGTTGTGTTCATAGAAGGTTTTAGTATGACCTAGAAAGAAAACTTAGAGCTCTAATTAAGAAGCCTTATAAAGAAAAAAAAAAAGAAAGAAAAAAAAAAGGAAAAAGGTATCCATTTAGTAGAACATTAAAACTAATGCACACATACAATTTGTAGAAGCCAAACAAATCAATATTAAATTAAAATAATAGAATATTGCACAAAAATAAAAATATATATACATATATACTTAGTTATGGTTGGCATTACTTGTCTATGACACAATTAGGAATGGGATATGGAAAAGATGAAGATTGGATATTTACTTTTGTTGCCATTGGCTGCAATTACCTAACATTTGCTATCGATTAATTAGATTCAAAGTTAAATGTCATCTAATATCACATTTTCACTCAATACAAAATATGAGAAAGAAAGTCATAATTTCTAGACAATTCAAATAAGTCAATATATGTGCAGAGCATGATTTTCCCTTTATTTTTTTTATCAAAATGGGAAGTTGATCAAGTAAAATGGGAAACCATTGCAATGCACTCATGCAAGAATAAGTATTTGCCAATATCAATATGAGAAGATGGGAATGCATTCATGATTTTTTTTAACTTTAGCCACAAGATTTGGAATATTTTTCAATGTCTTTGATGGGGTGTATCAATGGAAAGTATGTGGAGATTTGAAGGAGGAAGAAGAAGAAGAAGAGCAGGCATAGAACAAATAGGGAAAGAGATTATCACAAAAGAAGGAAAGTAAATATTTAACACAAAAAGAATAAATATATATAAATAAAAAAACATATCATTTATTTTGTGCCTTTGGATAAGACTTGATACTTTTAATAAATTATTAAGCATTTTTGAAATAAAGTCTCACCTAATGGTGTAGAAATTTACTTCATCTTACTATACTTCATCAACAAGTATAAGAAGTATCAAACTACTCAATATAGTAGATGGCTACAGGACAAGAAGTATCAAACTACCCAATTTAATATCATGGGCCAATATTTTGAGTTAATAATAGGGTCTAGAAGACTAGGTCTAATTAAGGATGTTTTATGGAAATTTAGCTTGGTAAAGAAATAGAGATCATTGGACAAATTTTCCCTGCTCTCTACCTTATTTGATTTTGTCACACATAGAAAGTAGACTTGGAAATTATCTTTTAAAGCTAGTTTTGGCTTTGTTTGACTCTTATAGATCTTATGTAGACTAAAATAGGTCAGTAGCTCTTTTATAGTCAATATGGATTATTTTATAAAATGATTGATCTTCTTTTATATTATAAAAGCCTTGAGGTCACCCCACACCTAGTGTCTATGCCCATATAAGAAAAGAAGAGATTAGCTATTGGATACACAGAAGCAACCCAATGGTTGCTCAGAACACTTAATTTTAATCATCCATCTAGATGTCAAACTATGGTTAACATTGGTCTCTAATACTTATAAATGAGAGGTTATCACCTCATTTGAAATGATACTACATATTGCTAAGATTAAAAGCAATATCAAAACTCTGCTAAAATATCCTCACGGAAGATGAAAACCACTAGTGTACAAAGAGCAAATCAAGAACAAATAAGTCTATTTTATTTTAATCTTCTGTAACATCCATGCGCTTAAGGGATCAAGTTTTTCTATTCCTTCCCTCATGTCTCTTCCTATGACATTCATACACTATCATCATCTGAAGACTCCTCTTAGATCAATCGGCATGCCTCTTGCACATGATCAACCAATCACAACAAAACTTCTACACACATGGATATAATAAGGTTCAAAGGATAAGTTTAAGGAGTAAATATCAATAAGGCAAATTACATGAAATTAGAAAAAAAAAATGTAGATTTCAAATTCAAATTATCAAGATAAATAGACACAAGAAGCAAGGGTATTTATAAGGAAGCACTAGAATTTTGAAGAACCAAATGTATATGTACATGTGGAGGGAATTCGCAACATGGAAGTTCTTCTCGAAGCCACATCAACAATCAAAATTCTAGCACAAGTTATATACTTGTGTAAATTAAAATTTAAGAGAATTTTGGATTAACTCAAATCAAATATGGCTCATGATTAAGTGCAAGATATTTATCTAGACCAATAGGATGAGATTGAAACTTTATTCATATTTTTCTTAGCTATCTAATGTAAGCAACAAGAAGGATGGAGTAGGACATCTAGAGCTAATTTGTTAATTATTTCTTAGTCTATCATTTTACTTTTGTTTTGTCTACAAAATTTGTGGTAAATTTTTTAGAGGAACATTCAATCTTTCATTATTCAATTTAACTTGAAATTTTGAGATTATATATGTTGAATTAATAAATGGAACTTTGTATTTTGTTAGTAGTTTAGTATATTTAAATAGGATGAATTGGAGCTATTGAGGTTTAGTGAACATTAAGTACTCTCGTTTTTGCTATTAAATATAATAAAACAATATGGTATGGAAGACCAAATTCTCAACTGTGGAGTTAGAAGAAGGAATCAATGCACAACGAGGAACCATTTATTTAGCCTTATTTTTTCTTTCCAATCTCATTTTTCTTTAAAAAATTATGCTTTTATTTGATCCTACAAACCTTATTCAATTGAGCCTCATATTTAGATTAAAAATTATAGATTTTATTTCTAAAAGTCTATTTAATTAACAATTTATCATGACAACTAAATTGAATTATAGATTAACATTTTTTATCATTAGGTTTTTCCATGCGAAGGTTAGGGTTCGATATGATTTTAAGGGATCAAATGCATGAAAAAGTTTCCTATAACTCATAAATAGCAGGACTTGTATTTAGGAATTTACCTAGAGTAATTTGTGAAAAGACTTAAGAAATAATTCAAAAATATAGATTAGATTAGAGACGCAATAAATCACTATATAAATCCTCTATTGCAAACTACTTGGCTAAGAGGTCAATTACTATGATAAAAGAAAAAGCCCTTTGACATCATTCTCACTTCAAGTGGATTACTTTATTATAAAACTCTTTGGAGGTGCAACTAAATCTAGAGATTTAGATAATTATATTCAAGTTTTAATACAACATTAAGCATAGTGAGGGAGATGATATATATATATAGAGAGAGAGATAAAGAGAGAGACTTTTATGGACCATTTTCTATGAGAGAGAAAGAGAGAATTTATAGAGGTTTGTGCAAAGTATGCAAAACACATTAAAATTAATTAGGGGAAAAAATGCAATAGAAAGGCTTATATTTGTACAACTTTTTAAAAAAAAAGGGCTTAAATTTTTTTACCATGCATTTTATGGGAGATTATTACATATTAAGTATCATTTTTAAAGAAAAAATTACACAAATACAATTTGAACAAAAATAATTACCAAACTACCATCGCCACATCGCAAGTTAAACATGTGATATAGAATTTGTATGTATATCACATGAGACCAATATTCAATACACATAAAAACATTCAAATGTGTATTGCATGTTGGTCATATGACACATACACAAAGTTTTATCGTATGGCCAACATGTAATACAACCCGACTTGAATTTTCAACCAAGTACATTGATATATCGTATCTTGGTGATACGATACATGTGTAAAATAGTGTATCTCATTTCTAAGATGCGATACAACGAAGGTAATGTGGTAAATATTTTTGTTCAAATTCTATTTATGTAATTTTTTTTTTGTTAGGGACGGTAGACACGTATTTGACCTCATTTTATGGTCTATATTTATTATTTATATGCATTTGAGAGCTTCCATCCATCTGTCCTTAATGAAATATGACGTAGCATGGATGAAGACCCTAAAATGCATGTATATTACAAATATAGACCCTTGAATGCGTGATTTAGAAATGTAGGTCCTCTTTTGCAAAATTTTTCAAATACAAGCTCTTAATGCATGATAAAAAATTCAAAGACCTTTTTAAAATTCCAAAAATTAGAAAAACACATTTTACCATTTTATGATTGCTTCGAATATTAATTTTTAAAACTTATTAACAAAGTTTCTTGCTCGTGATATAATTTGATACATATACATATACATATAATATGTTCATGTTTATTAGTTATCCTCAAGCATGATAATTAATTAAGATTTATATTTTTTTTTTATCTCTTTTGTTTATGTACTAACAAATAAGTGATATCATATAATAAGAAACCTATAATAAAAAAAAAAAAAATGCAGCTCATAAATCAATATCAATTACTTTAAATGCTATCTATTATTATTAAGATAAGAATATTGTTTATATATATATATATATATATATTTGTAATGATAATTGGAAAAATCATATAACAAAGGAAATTTGTTATATTAAGTACAAACTTTTATTGATTTCACATCATTCTCTAATTATAACAATATAATTTTTCACTTAATATAAATTTGCCTTCTTCTATGATTTTTTCCAATTAACATTGCAAATATTGTAATATTATGCTAGAGAGTGGTGTGAAATCTATATAATTTTTTACTTAATATAACAAGTTTCCCTTGTTATATGATTTTTTTTCAATTAATATTACAAATATGATATATATATATATATAAACAATTTTATTATCTTAATAATAATAGGTGTTTCATTTTTTTTATGATAGGTCAATTATTATATGATAACACCTATTTATTAGTACATAAACAAAAGAGATAAAAAAATAATTAATATTAATCTTAATTAATTATCATGCTTGATGATAGCTAAAAACCATAAACATATGTATATGTATATATATCAAATCATATCATGAGCTAGAAACTTTGTTAATAAGTTTTAAAAATTAATTTTCTAAGCAATCATGAAACAATAATATGCATTTTTCTAATTTATGCATTTCTAAAAAAATCTTTGAATTTTTTATCATGCATTTAAGAGCCCATATTTATATAATTTTGCAAAAATGGACCTATATTTCTAAATCATGCATTTTAAGGGTCTACATTTGTAATATACATGTATTTTAAGACCCTCATCCATACCATCTCATATTCCATTAATGGTCCATGGATGGAAGCCTTAAAGTGCATATAAATGAGAAATATAGGCCCTAAAACACATGGTAAAAAAATTTAGGTCCTTTCTTGCAAATACAGGCACCTGCATTGCATTTCTCCCACTAATTATGTATAATTATAAGAATTATTATGCATTATGACTATTGTAAGAGTATCGATTCTTGAGAGAGAAATTCGGACCATTAGTTAGATTTTGTTTAGATCAAATGCTAATTGATCTAGACCATTTGTTACAAAGTATTACACTGTAAATGCTTGAAACAACATATTTATTTGCTAAAAAGCTACAACTTCTTAGTAATCTTGAAGTCTATAGATGTCTACATAATTTGACATTCTTCATGTAAAATAATAAAAAAAAAATCAGGTAAGGAATGGAACAATCTATCAATTTGTGAAGCTGTGTTGTGGATGGTCCACTACCCTTAGAGTGAATTTTGACACGATCTTGGTGCAATCGATTAAGCCATCTGCTCCCCAAGGTTAAAATAGCTAGCACCTAATATGTGCACTCGCAGTAGAGGCTTGGAACAAACAGAAGTACATTTGCCTAAAAACAAATTAGATGTAATGATATGTCTCAAGAGAGAATTTCAAAAGAAAAAAATATATATGTCACTATATAAAACTCTAGAAAAATTCTTTATTTGAAAATGGAGTCTGCTCTATTTAAATGTTCCATTACAAAGTTAAAATAATAATAATTAAAATTAATTGTTCAAATCTAAATTAATTTTCTAGTATATAAATTATATGGTGGATAGTCACGAAAATAAAAGTTACTGACCAAGTGGCACATGTGTTATCTTTTATTCAAAACATTCATCAAACGTAGTTGACCACATGTCAAGTTCAATGCAATTAAAAAGATAAAATGAAAAATACAAATTTCCTATGTGGGATTAAATACAAGGGGGAAAAAACATAATTAAAGAAAAAAAATCCATCTAGCCATTTTCTCACAATCCCTCATAAATGGCTTGATGGAGGTAAAGTTTTTTGGGCAAAGGAAGGGATACATATACTTAAATATTAATATCTTTTTATTATATTAACGCATTGTGAGGTAGGGCAACAACTAAGTAATAGAAGTGAATTGCTCTCAAACTTCAAAAACTTTGGTTGAGACCCCCACAACACGTATTATACCCTTATGTTCTGCTTATTATGCAATATCAAATTTAAAGTGCTTTTGATGGCCATGCGCATACCTTGGTTTCCCATGAGTGTTACAAAAAGATAGCTTAACTCTTTCATAGAAGGTAGCCTACCTTCACACTTAAGTAGGTGGTTTCATCAAGTTTTTACCATAGAACACCCCATACTAAGGCTATGAAACCATTAAGAGTCATTTAGACTCGACCTCCACAAAACGGTATCCATCAAGTTCATAGAATGAACCACCACAGAGGACTCTAGATCCGACATATTTAAATAGTGAATCCATCAAGTTTGTCTCACTAGAACCACCCAAAATTAGGGCTATAAATTCACTATTATATATATGAAGGGAATGTAGTTGACAACTATGATTCATATGGCTTCATTTGACCATATAGGTATCCACCATGTTGCTTCAATCCAAGGGCTTAAGCCCCACTCCCTTTGATGACTCAAGTACAACTCTCTTTTTAATCTTTTAGTGAAAGGATCTGTCAAATCTCTCTTGGATCTCATATATTCCAAGGAAATTACTCAATTTTTTAAGAGTTGTTGATAACATTGTGTCTAATTTAGATGTGTCTCCTTTTATAATTGTAGATTATATATTTTGCAATTCCAATAGCTGCCCTATGAATCACAATGTATGGAAATAGATACATGGGACTCCCTTATAAGGTCATATCTATTAATAGATTTCTTAACCATTTTGCCTCTTGACTAACTAATTCTAAATTATGAACTCAGATTCCATAGTAGAACAAGCTATATAAGTTTGTTTGGCAGACTTCTATGATATGATTTCTCTCCTATTGTAAAAACATAGCCACTGGTGGAGCTTACTTCATCATTATCGGTAACCCAATTTACAACACAAAATCCTTCCAATACAGCAGGAACTTTACTAAAATGCAAACACCAATTTATGGTACCTTTAAGATATTTAAGTAAATGATGAAGTGCACTCCAATGCTAGTGATTTGGATTATGAGTAAGTGACTTAATCTACTCCAAGCATAGACTATGTCACGTCTAGCATAGTTCATAAGCAACATAACACTTCCTATGATCTTGGTTTATTCAGCTTGTGGAACACTAGGGCGCTTATTCTTATTAAGTGACATACTAGGATCATAAGTAGTTTTAATAGGAACTACATCAAAGCTATCAAACTTTTTTAACACATTTTCAATATAATGAGATTGACATAGAGAAAAACAATTTTTTTGTTTTCCTTATTTTGATACCAAGAATAACATCAACTTCCCCTAAATCTTTCATATCAAATTGAGAGGATAAAAATGATTTTGTTTTATTTACATTATCACATGAAGCATAATCATTAGATAAAGATGTAGGCACCATACTAGTATTAGATGGACCAACAACCTTACTCACATCATTTTTCTTTACAGGAAAAATTGATTCAAAGAATTTAACATTTCTAGATTCACAAATAGTGCAATCATTTAACGACATAAATCTATATGCAACACTATTTTGAGCATAACCAATAAATACATAATCAAATGTCTTAGGACCAATATTAGTTTTCTTGAAATATGGTCAGCTAACTTTTGCTAAACACCCACACTTCTATATAATCTAAGTTAGGTGCAAAATCTTTCCACATTTCATAAGGGGTTTTATCTAATTTTTTATGCAGAACCTTATTAAGAATATAGCATGACGATAAGATGGCTTCCCCTTACATGTCGTTAGACATACCATAGCTTAATAACATAGCATCCATTATTTCCTTAAGAGTTCTATTTTTCCTTTCAGTTATTCCATTTTGTTGAGGTGTATAAGGGCACTAGTTTCATGTACAATTCCATTTATCTCACAAAATTCCTTAACAAAGAGTGTTCTAAATTCTCTACCTTTATCAATCCTAAGCTTTTTAATTTTCTTATCTAATTGATTTTCCACTTCTATTTTGTATTTTAAGAACATTTATACAGTTTCATCTTTTGTTTTCAGTAAATAAACTTTTGTGTATCTTGAAAAATCATCAACAAAGGTGATATAGTACCTTTTGTCGCCTCTATTAACAGTGTTCTTAAAATCTACCAAATCCGAATGTATTAATTCAAGCAATTCTATGCTCTGGTTAGTACAGATTTAAAAGTCTTTATAGCAAATTTTGATTCAACACAAATAGGGCATTTAGAACAATTACCATCATTCATAGTGTTTATCAAATGTTGATTTTTAGTCCTTTAATAGAGGCAAAGTTCACATGTCCTACCATGCCATAAATCAATGGATTCAGCAATACAACCAAAAACTAATGAATTAACATTAACATCAATAATAATGTTCAAAACAAATAAACCATCAGTTAGGTACATTTTACCTACAAAAATCCCCATTTTTAGTGATAACTACCTTACCTACCTCAAAAACAAGTTTCATCCCAACTTTGTTTAACAAACTACTAAAAAATAAGTTTATACATAGAGAGGGCATATACAAAACATTATTCAATGACAAGGTCTTTCCAAAAGTTAATTTAAGAAAAATATTTCCTTTATCAAGCACTCTAGTAGTTGCTAAATTCCCCATGAAGACGTATTCCACATTTGCAACTTCTTTAAAATGTTGGAACAGTTCCTTATTGGCACATAGATGTCTTGATGCTCCAGTATCAAGCACCCAATCAATGCTATTTTCCACTAAATTTGCTTCCATAACTACAATAGCACTGATATCTTCTTTTTCAGCAAGAGTAGCCTAAGGTGCTATTCTAGGATGTGGCGTTGGTTTCTGGTTTGAATTTTGCTGATTCTTCCTTTGGTAACATTGGTATACCTTATGCCCATTTTTGCCACAAACAAAACAAGTCATCTTCTTCTTTTGGGTTTTGCTGCCATCATGTTTCTTGAATTGCCCTTTTGGTTAGTTGACTCTCTTTTCCTTATTATTAAACTTTTCCGTAGTGGTAGCAGCAGATTGAACAAGTGATATGAACTACGCTAATCAATGACAAAATCCTATACTAATATGTTCGATTTTAATTCCTAAGATAATTTTTGTTTATATGGAAATCATAACCCGTTGCTTATGAAGAATCAAGAAGCTTGGTATATAATGAAAATGCTACAATTGAAGATGGGAATTCAATTGATAAGTCAAAATTGAACGCCACGAATTAGATCCAATAAGTTCATAAATAGTTCACTCAAGAACCAAAGAGAAATTCCCTTAATTTTCATTCAAGGTAATATCTTCTGAATACAAACCATAGGAATACTTATAACTAAACAAAAGAAAACCAAAAGACAAAAACAAAAACTCAAAAATCATGCAATGTACATTGGCAGCCTACTATTATATGCTGGCAACCTACAAGTAAAATATGAAAATAGAAATTAAAGCCGAGAGCTTCAGAGTTTGTATGCTAGCGGCATAAATCATGAATGCCGATGGTGCTGAGCTAATGTAGAAGTAAAAACCGTCCGATATCAACTTTTTCAACATTGGCTGGTTTCAATAAAGACCGATAGCATTTAAGTCAAGGCTAGCGCTGTACTGTGCCAACTTTGGTCCAGTTCACCAGAAACACTTTTTAAGTCCATTCCCGAGCTACTCTTGATGATGCTGCTTAGCTTAGGTTCATCCTAGATGGTATGCAAATGTATCCCCTCCTCTTGAACCTTTTGAATCAACCCATTAAGTGCTTCCTTGAATCTTTTAGCCTGAGTCCTTGAAGCCAGTCTAGGTAACATCTTAAGAGGATCTACTCTTGACCTTTTAGCCATGCCTTCATCATTCCCTTCCTCTTAAGAAGGATTTTTCTTCAAATCTTCACCTACATCAAATGGACTCAAATCAATAACATTAAAAGTAGCACTTACAGTATACTTACCTCATAAATCAAGCTTAAAAGTGTTGTCATTGGCGTGCTCCAGAACTTGAAAAAGGACCATTGGCTCTTGGAAACAACTTGGAACACCTTTGTTCAGGAAATCTTTCCTTATGCATAAGCAATCACACCTAATCATCGGGTTTAAAGACCATTTGATGACATCCCTTGTTGGCTTGTTTAACATATTGCTTAGTACTTCTTTCAATATTAAGCCTGGCCTTCTCATGAATGTACTTTACAAACTCCGCCTTCTTTTTACCATCTAAATTAACAAACTCAGATACAGGTAAGGGCAACAAGTCTAACAGAGTCAGTGGATTAAAACCATACATAATCTCAGAAGTAAAAATTTAGTAGCAGCATGTGTAGTACGATTATAAGCAAATTCAACATGCGGAAAACACTCCTCCCAAGTTTTAATATTCTTTTTAATGATAGCCCTTAACAAAGTAGATAAAGTCCTATTTACTACTTCAGTTTGACCATCAAATTATGAATAGCAAGTTGTAGAAAACAATAATTTAGTCTCTAATTTGCACCACAAGGTCTTCCCGAAGTAACTCAAGAACTTAGCATCTCTATCAGATACAATTGTTCTAGGCACACCATGAAGTCTTACAATCTCTTTGAAGAATAAATCTGCAACATAAGAAGCATCATCAGTTTTTTGGCATAGAATAAAATGTACCATTTTTGAAAATCTATCCACAATAACAAACACAAAATCCCTACTAATCTTACTCCTAGGCAAACCTAATACAAAATCCATAGAAATATCCACCCAAGGCTCATTAGGAATAGGTAACGGAGTGTACAAACCATGAGGTTGCACTCGGGACTTTGCTTGTCTACAAGTGATACACTTCTTACAAACTCTCTCAACATCTCATTTCATTTGGGGCCAACAAAAATGTTCCTACAAAACACTCAAAGTCTTTGCTATCTTAAAGTGTCCCATCAAACCACCACTATGAGACCCTCTCACCAACAACTTCCTGATTGAATAATTAGGAATGCAAATTTTATTTTCCCTAAACAGATATCCATCTTGTATAAAGAATTTACCATGGGAAGCCTTTTCACAACAAGCATAATTTTTAGCAAAATCTTGGTCTACAAATATAAATCCTTAATATGTTCAAAACCATGTAGCTTAGCATTAAGTGTTGAGATTAGAACATACCTACAAGAAAGTGCATTAGCAACAATATTTTCCTTACCCTACTTGTAGCGAATCACATAAGGAAACGTCTCTATGTACTCTATCCAATGCACATGCCTCTTGCTCAATTTCTATTAGCCCTTCAAATGCGTCAATGATTCATGACCCATATGAATCACAAATTCGTCCAGCCACAGGTAATGCAACCAGGTTTCCAAAGCCCTAACTATTGCATAAAGCTCCTTATCATAAGTAGGGTATTTCAAGGTTGCCCCACTAAGCTTCTCACCGAAATATGCAATGGGCCATCCTTCTTGCATCAGCACTGCTTCAATTCCTAAACCTAAAGCATCACACTCAATTTCAAAAGTCTTAAAGAAATCAGGTAAAGCAAGTAAATGAGCATATGTAAGCTTATCCTTAATCAACTTAAAAGCTTTTTCCTATTCCTCTCCCCACTTGAATCCTACATTCTTCTTGATAACTTCAATGATTGGTGCCGCAATGCTACTAAAGTCCTTCACAAACCTCTTGTAGAAGCTAGTTAGTCCATGAAAACTCTTAACTTGACTCACACTTGTGGGACTAGGCCACTTTTGAACTGCACGAACTTTCTCATCATCCACCTGTATTCCCTAAGCAATAACAACATAATTAAGAAATACAAGTCTATCTGTGCAAAAGTTGCACTTCTTAAGGTTAGCAAATAATCTCTCCTTTTGAAGTACATCTAAAACAAATCTTAAGTGATTTAAATGATTGTCTAAGTTCATGCTATAGATCAAGATATGTCAAAATAAACAACCATAAATTTGCCAATGAAAGCATGCAAAATATGGTTCATTATTCTCATGAAAGTGCTCGATGCATTAGTTAATCCAAAAGGCATAACCAACCACTCATATAAAACATACTTTGTTTTAAATGCGGTTTTCCACTTATCTCCTTCTCTCATCCTAATTTGATGAAACCCACTTTTTAAATCGATTTCTGAAAACACATAAGATCCATGCAATTCATCTAATATATCATCTAAGCAGGGAATGGGATGATGATACTTTACCATGATGTTGTTGATGACTCGACAAACAATACACATTCTCCATGACCATCCTTCTTAAGCATAAAAATCACCGATATAACTATCACACCCTGAGGGATACTCTAAACGTGATAGTCTGCCGTACATAATACTAAAGCCTAGGAATGACTACCTCAGTCACGCAAAGACTTTCATGTCATATACAAGGCGTACATCACAACCAATGGAACTCATTGAAGTAGCGCAATTTATATTGATAATAATTAAGAAACAAGGTAAGGAGAATACTTATCATAAAACATAAACATGGTAAATTACACTTCTTATGGGTGTATCCCTCTGTTATCTTCAAATCAAAACAAATATACTTCTTAGAATTTCTAAAACACTAACATAGCATACATTACATATAAGGAACCTTACAAAATAACTTCATCTTATGCTTCCATTACCTTCATAGAAGTTTAACATCCTTCCACGACTTCCTTAACGTCATGATCCACAATTTAAGCCATGGGTATACATGTTTCAACAAAATCTATAGGGGTATAAGCTACAACTAGCTTAGTGAGATATTCCTTTTAATTCGCACCATGTTTTCAAACAAGATCATTTAAATTTTCACACATATGCTATGTGTATAATGCAACAATCACGTGATTACACAAATATATATAGTTATCCGGAAACCACATATAGAACGGATTTACCCCTCTATATCGAAGGTTAAGGAATCGGTGATGAAGATCCTCGATCTTCTATTACTAGTCCTCAGGTCCCCACCCAAAGCGTTCGGTTGGCTCGGCTCCAAACCTAGAGTCACATTCCCGGGCGATTTGGATTCTTTAGGAAGGAACATAGCCCGTGTCACAGCACGATAACAGCCAATCCAACTCTACACATAGGAGTAACAGCCTTCCGAAAGAGATGTGACCCGATGGATGCTATGCGTGAACGTTTTATTTTTCTTAAGCCAATCCTTATTAAGATTTATTAGGAGGCGATTAATCAATTTAACAAATAATAAGTAGTCATATAAGTAAGTAAACAAAAACACTTAAATAGGCAGTTTGAAGTTGCGATATTCTGAATTCTCATTTCACGAATAAACATAGAATTGCATATATATACATATCCCCGAATTCCCCATATATATCCATTTTTTATCTTTTCTTAGTATAATAATGCCACTACTTTACAAGCACAAGCAAGGTAACGAAATTAAAAGGAATAACTCACTCGTCCATTTTGCAATCTTCTTAGTCGTAGAAATCCTCAGGAAGGGTAATCTCGTATCCTTCACCACCTAGACAAAAGAAATACCAGGAATGAGTATTTCGTAGAAATTCTACTTAAACTTTCTATTCTATTTCACTATGTTCGTCAAATTCGTATAGAATGAAATTCCAATTTAAAATGGTCATAACTTGCTCATTTTAACTAGGAATTTCGCATATAATATACTGTTTTCTACCTATTCGAAAAGATCTAATCATTTCTAAGGTTATCTTTGTTATATAAGGTTATCTGGGTTCCGAAAATATTGGGTACAGATTTAAAACGAATATTTCTAGATTTTGCAAAACCATTTCCTAACTTAACTTCATTGAAAAATCCTTTAATAAAAATATAGATATATATATATATATATATATATATGATCGATAAATCCTTTGAGTATATAGATAAGCTCACTTTATATGCAAATTCTAATGTTAGTGCCTCAACAATTTATTTCATAAAACAATTCTTTTAAAGTGTTAAAACTTAACTTGATAAATTTTTTTTTTAAGTATTTTGAAGAAACTTTATATTTTCATAGGTTATTATAAATGAGTAAATTCTTATTTTATTTTCTTCATTCCTTTTTCCAAAACAAATAAATTTTCCTTTAACCTTAGTCTTTCATAAATTTTACTTCTAGTGATAAAAGATCAAAGTTATCAAAAGTGTATTAAGTCGTTGAAAATCTTTTTATAAATTTGTATTTAGAATGGTTTTAGAAAATGAGTCTTGTCTTCTTATATTTATTATTTAAAATATAATTTTTTGTTTTCTAAAACTTGTTCTTTTATTTATTTATTTTTTTTAAAAGAATCCTTTATTGATAAAATCCTTTGTTTTTAATCTTATCTTACTTATATTCCTCGAAAATAAGTTTCTTTTTAGAAACTTGAAAATCATTATTTTCCTAAGTGGGTTTATAACTTTATTGGTTGAATTCATCTTAACTTTGAAAACTAGTTTGTTTTTAGTTTTGTTATGGAGTTAAAAAGAGTTTAATCTTAAGCTTTTTGTGAAAACTTTGAATATTAACAAATTATTTTACTAAAACTTAGGTTATCATAATATATAAAGGAAGTATTTATTTCTTATGTTTCCTTGGTAAAGCTATCTTTGTTATTTAAGAAAACTTTGAAAAAACTTGTATTGTCCTATTTCTTTGTTTGACAATAATCTCCATTATTTAATGACAAGACATATAATAGAAAATTCAGTTTTAAGTTCCTTTAATAAAGTAAAATTCTACTTGTAATTTAGTTGAGACAATATCATTATGTAGATGCAACTATTATGAGCATGTAAAATAATAAGAATATGAGGAAATACTAAAAACAAATAATAATAAGTAAGATAATAAAAATATCAAATATTGGGAACCTTAGCTTCATCAAGGTATCCCGGTCAAGTATTTGGAGCCTTAGCTTCATCAAGGCATCCCAAGACTAAAAATAGAATAGTCCAAAAAGAATAAAGAAAATAAAGAAAAAGTTGTTTTGACTTGATATGGACAAATCTAAGACTAGAAGGACTAGTCTTAAAGAAACAGCATGAAATAAATAAATTGCAAAGCATAAAATTAAATAAACAACAAGTGAGCTTATATGCTCCAAAGATTATATATAAATACATAAATATATTTAGTTAGATATGAATAATCAAATCAACATAACAACATAATAAAATAGGAAATTCATGTGCAAGAATAAAACATGAACATTTTGATAGAGGAAAATTTTGTGGAGAGTGTTTATGTAGTGAATTTGAGAGAGTTTTGGTAGTAGAATGAATTGTGTGAAAGAATGAAGAAGGAATGGGGTATTTATAGAATTTTGGAGTGAAAATTAGATGTAATTAAATTAATTGAAAAAGAAAATAATTGAAGAGAAGAGAGAGAGGAGTGTGGACGGCAATGAAGAAGGGAGAGAGAGAAAATTGATTAAAAATTAATTTTAGAAGAAAAGTGTGAGAGAAGTTTAGTAATATGTGGTGTAGAATTTTTATGGGAAAAGAAAATTGTAAAAAATAGGTATGTAGGTATAAGAATAGGTAGTAAGAAAAAGTAGAGATGGAGGAATAGTAATGGATGGTAAAAAAGTACTATGAATAGCAAACCAAATGATTAAAATACCGGTAGTAATAAAAATACACGTATAAATGCGATATCTGTAATTTTTAGCTACCGAAAAATTCTAAAACTGATATTTTTAAAAACCTTATATTTTTACTGGTCTATTGGTATTAACAGAATATTTTTGCCGTCTGGTGTACCGATACACGATTTTTTAAAACTGATCATGTTCGGATCCAAAGGACACTAGAATTTTGCGAATCTGATATTTTTAAGCTGTCCTATATTATTGCGAACTATTATCAACAATTATTTTCATTTTTTTGTTTAGGGTTTAAGAGCACGGGATTGCCAGATCTTAAACACTAGGATTTGTTGTAAGCTTTGTTGATTTTTAGGGTTCCAGTTTGACTTCCGGTTTTATTGAGTTATTCGTAAGATCATATAATTTTAGAGTTTTGACCATATTATATTTTTAGTTCTATATCTATGTTTCATCTCATTTTATGTATGATTATTTAATAGTTTTCAGTTCTCGGGATCGTTTAACCGAGTCTAGGGTTAAGGATTGACTCAGTTTTACTTTTGGTTAAAATTAAAACGTTTGATTCTAAAATTCACCGAAAGATTTAAGATCCTAGTATTTCGTTGTCGAGTGTTATTTGGATATATCGTCTTGAATTGCGTGTTAGGAATCGGATATGTGATTTGATTGATGTACGAATGTTGATTCAACCGATAGTTGGATTTTCTATTTTGCTTTTGAGGGTTCTCTTTTTCTCAAGATAAAGAAATCTCATTTTTTTATCTTATTTAGAATTAAGTTTTAACTTGATTCGATTTTTAGGGTTTCGATTCCGGTGTTTGACTCTTAGGATTATTTTCTAAGAATTATGAAATTTTTAGGGGTTTACAACCTACCCACCTTAAAGAAAGTTTTGTCCTCAAAATTTGTTATAGGTAAGTAAACTTGTAGAACTTGATGAGAGATTGTATGTCATATATCATCAATATTCTCGATATTTTGAATTTCGTCTCACTTTTATTTATTAAGTTTATTTGAAACGGTGTTATGATTATATTATGTTGTTTCTTTGCCCTCATGTATTTGATACCTTTCCTTAGTTTCACTTCCACAAAAAGGGTTTGAAAGTTTATCGTTGTTTTAGTGTTTCTTCTTTCGTAATTTCTATTTCTCGTTTATCTTTAGTCGGTAGCATTAGGAATTTCATTAATTCTGTGCGTTTAATATTCTATGCAATATAGCATATATGAAATCAATAAGATTTGGTTTTAGCGACTTTCAACCTTCATTTTACTTGACCTTTTTGAAGAGTCTCAAACTCAACCAAGACGACAGATGACTGACGACTCGCCACTTGACTTGACTTAATTTTGAACTGATGATGACTCAATATGACACGACACTGGTACATTCACTTAACAAAGGAAGGTTGTGAATTCGCTTTTCCATTCTTATGTGAGTATATATATGACATGCACGTATAAAATATGCAATGTTCATACTCGTTCCATTCTTAAGGATATTGTTGTTTTATTATTTACGTGATCATCTTGACAAGGGTTGAGATCAAGATGTTTCATTAATTTTGAGAAAATTTGGAAATTGTATGCTAAGATTTTATCATTACTAGTTCTAGCCTTTAGGTGGTAACAGTTAAGCTTTTGATGTACTTCGTTTTTGGTGTGTTCATGGTAGATGGCATTTGATTTGATTTCTTCTTTTGATATGTGCTAAATTTTTTACGATCTTATATTTATTTAATCTGTATTAGGTGGTGATGATTATGCAATCAATGGTCATTACTAGCAAACTATTCTTTTGGTCTGAGCGGTGTAAAAAGGAAATCTAACATCTAAGGGTATGATGATAACCTGATATCGAATCGCATACATGACTATCGTTCTCTTCCAAGGTTACGAATTCTATTTCTTTGTGGTTAGCTTCCTCGCAAACCCATTTTCCTTTTAGATTATACACACGTACTCCTTGTGGGGGTACTACTGTAAGCCCCGAAAAATTTCAGTAAATAATTCCAAAATGAACTTCGAAAATAAACCCTAAAAATCACTCTAAATTAAAACCGAACTTCAACTAGTCCAAAAACACGAGCGAATCCAGAAATTTCTCAATCTTGAGGAAAATAAGAATCCTTAAAAAAAATAAAAAATCAACATACTTCAATTCCAAAACCACCACGTACAACAAATTCTATACGTAACTCTGACTTATAAAATCGGGTAGTATAGAACCCAAAAACAAATTATTAAAAAGTAAATAATGATTAACTTTCGGAAATGAAACCCAATTCAAGAACTCCGAAAACGTTAAAAGATATTAAATACTTACAAAAATAAAATGTAAAATAAATTTCTCAAATTAAATATGTTGTATAAACATAAAATATCAGTTTTCAAATTGCACAATTTAATTTCAAATCAAATTTCAACAAATTCCTCTCTCTCTCCTCTTCCTAATTCACGCGCAACACTCTTTTTTGGCTGCCTTTGTTTTATTTTTTTTCTTTCTTTCATTCATTTATTACATTCATTCTCTCTCTCTTTTATTTACACATTTTTCCCTTTTCCATTCCTTATCTTTTTCTCTCTTTTTTTCCTCTCTTTTCTTCTTCATTTTTGCTCTTGTTCTTACAAGAACCAAGCTGCCCCCAATTCTTTTATTAGCTCCCACCCATATTTCTTGAAGATTTTTAAGCAAATCTTCTTCTCAAAGCTTCCATAGGTGATATAGGTAAAGTATAATGAGAGTTTTATGCATCAAATGACATTCCATAAGCTTAAAAGCTTAGGATGATGATGCCAAAGATGAAACACTCCTCTTCTCTATGATTAATCTCTTGTATCATTATTATTTTCTTGTTTAAAGTAGTTGTATTTTATAGATCTAACTTTTTGTAGCTTTGATTTTCGTTTATGCCATAGATCTTATTATTTGAGTGGTTGTTTTTGTTATTTCTTATGATTTATGCATGGATTCATCATCCACATGTCTATCTTAGTGATTCATGCATTTAAAACTAGTGTAGTAAACTAGATCTAGTGTTTTGAGTTCATAAAATGCATTAGACTTTGTTTTATGTTCATAAACAAAGTGTAAAATGGAAATTTTTATGTAGAAATGAAGGCCATAAGTAATAGATATAATGAAAACTCAATTTTAACAAAGATAACTATATTTTCTTAAGAAATAAATCCAAAACAAATAGAAATGATCAAAGTTAGGAAACTAGTTTTCTTAAAAGTAAATAGCGATGGAGTCTTACAAATAAAAAGTTTTTAAAATTCCTTTTAGTAAATATTGTCAAAATCATGCCTACATCAACCTCATATCATGCCATTCATGATAGGAAATCATTCATATTGCATGTATAATGGATTTGTCAAGTAGAACATTACAAACAATTACAAAACTAATTTTTCGGAATTGGAATTTGCTACTGTTCTAATCTGATCCGACCTTTTCGAAGCTTCAAAGTTTTCAAAACTTAAATATAATATTAGGATTAGATAGATCTTTCGAAGTAGATAGAAATCGATATATAATTTGCGAGATTCCAAGTTAAAATGACAAAGTTATGGTCGTTTTAAGTTGGAATTCTCGCTTAGCACAAGAATTACGAATTTGATAGTTTGTATGAGACAGCTTGGACTAGTTAAGTGATGAAATACTTATTAGGGTATTTCTTCCTTTTTAGGTGATCCCGATATCGACGATTCCTTACCCCGGATTACTTGTACTAAAAGACTGGTGATCCAATGGCCAAGTGAGTCTTCTTCTTATGCTCATTTGAGTTGCTTAAGGATGGAGAGGATGAGACGGAAAGTGAAGGTTGTCTTAATGCAACAGAAAAAGAAGAAGGATTACCTAAGATTGAGGATATAACGGTTGTCAAAGAATTTCTCGATGTCTTTCCGGATGAGCTACCGGGTTTGCCACCTAAGAGGGAAATTGACTTTGAGATTGACTTGGTGCCAAATACTGAGCCGATATCTAAAGCGCCGTATCGTATGGCCCCTGTTGAGTTAAAGGAGTTACAAAAGCAATTGCAAGAACTCTTGGACCATGGATTTATAAGACCAGTGTGTCACCATGTGGGTGCACCTGTATTATTTGTTAAGAAGAAGGATGGTTCAATGAGATTATGTGTTGATTATCGGGAGTTGAACAAGGTTACAATTAAGATAAGTATCTACTTCAAGGATTGATGACCTTTTCGATCAGCTACAAGGAGCAAGTGTATTCTCACGGATTGATCTACGATCAGGGTATCATCAGTTAAGGGTCAAACCTGAAGATGTGCCGAAGACTGCTTTTCGAACTCGTTATGGACATTATGAGTTCTTAGTGATGTCTTTTGGATTAACGAATGCTCCTGCCGCCTTCATGGACTTGATGAATCGAGTATATAAGTCATTGTTGGACAAGTGTGTGATTGTGTTTATAGATGATATTTTGATACACTCGAAGACAAGAGAGCAACACGAAGAGCACCTTCGCATGGCCTTACAAATCCTAAGGGAACATAAGTTATATGCCAAATTTTCTAAGTGTGACTTTTGGCTAGATAGGATTTCATTTTTGGGACATGTTGTGTCGGGTGAAGGCATATCAGTAGACCCCGAGAAGATTAAGTCTGTGGTGGAATGGAACCCACCTAAGACCGTGACTGAAGTAAGGAGCTTTCTGGGTTTAGCTGGATATTGCAGGAAGTTTGTCCAAGACTTTTCCAAGATAGCCAAACCGTTAACTCAGTTAACACAAAAGAATGAAAAGTTTGTTTGGACGGAAAGGAGGGACCAAAGTTTTCAAGAATTGAAGCAAAGGCTTGTCTCTGCTCTGATTTTAGTTTTGCCAAACCCCGAGAAATCCTATACAGTACATAGTGATGCTTCGAAAAATGGTCTCGGATGCGTTCTCATGCAAGAGGGAAAGGTGATTGCATATGCTTCAAGACAGCTAAGGCCACATGAACAAAATTATCCCTCGCATGACTTGGAACTAGCTGCTGTTGTCTTCGCCTTGAAGATATGGAGACATTACCTATATGGACAACGGTGTGAGATCTACACTGACCACAAGAGTCTTAAGTATTTGTTCACCCAAAAGGAGTTGAACATGAGGCAACGAAGATGGCTAGAGTTAATTAAAGATTATGATTTGGGGATAAATTATTGCCCGGGAAGGGTGAATGCGGTTGCCGATGCCTTGAGTCGCAAGAACCACGGGGAGGTCGCAACTCTTTTGACGGACCAGAAAGAATTGATTAAAGAATTTGAGAGGCTAAGCATCGAATTTGTTGGGCAAGACTTGGAAATGGAAATAGCAAATTTGGTGTTGGAACCGACTTTGGTGGAAAGGATTAAAGAGGCTCAGCGCTATGATGAAGTGATACGAAGGATAAAAAGGGAAGTTCAGGAGGGAAAGTATACTGATTTTTCAATAGATGATGAGGATGTAGTAAGGATGAAGGGACGATTGTGTGTGCCTGATGACGAAGAAATGAGGAAGGAAATCATGAGTGAAGCACACAATTCTGGGTACACGGTACACCCGGGAGGAACCAAGATGTACCAAGACCTTAAGGGACATTATTGGTGGAACGGGATGAAACGGGATGTGGCAGATTTTGTGATTAAGTGCCCAACATGCCAACAAGTGAAGGTAGAACATCAAAGGCCGGGTGGATTGTTAAAACCTTTGTCTATACCGGAGTGGAAGTGGGACCAGATTTCTATGGACTTTGTTTGTGGTTTACCAAGGACACCGTCAGGTCATGATGCTATATGGGTTGTGGTTGACCGGTTAACTAAGTCTGCTCACTTCTTGCCAATAAGTATGACTTTCTCGATGGATAAATTGGCGAGGCTGTACATGAAGGAAATTGTTCGTTTACATGGGGTACCAGCCAGGATTGTGTCGGATCGAGACTCGAGGTTTGTGTCTAAGTTCTGGATAAGCTTGCAAAAGTGTTTGGGGACAAAGTTGCATTTTAGCACAGCCTATCATCCTCAAACTGATGGACAGTCGGAAAGAACGATCCAGACTTTGGAAGACATGCTTAGGGCATGTGTGATGGAGTTCAAGGGAAGTTGGGAAGCTCACTTACCTTTGGTTGAGTTCGCCTACAATAATAGCTATCAATCGACTATCAAGATGCCGCCTTATGAGGCCTTATATGGACGTAAGTGTAGATCCCTATTGTTTTGGGATGATGTTGAGAAGGAAGTTCTTGGACCCGATCTAGTGCAAGATGCCACCGAAAAGGTTCGGATAATCCAACAACGAATGAAGGAAGCTCAAGATAGACAGAAAAGCTGGGCAGATTTGAAAAGAAGGGTTCTTGAGTTTCAAGTGGGTGATCATGTGTATTTAAAGATAAATCCTATCAAAAGTATTCATCGAGTTCGCTCACAAGGGAAGTTGAGCCCCCGGTATATTGGTCCTTTCGAAGTATTGGAACGGGTTGGAGAATTGGCATACCGCCTTGCTTTACCGCCCAATCTTTCGGGTGTGCATAATGTTTTTCATGTCACGGTTCTTCGCAAGCACATAGCCGACCCGGATCAAGTTATAGAATTGGAACCGGTGTTATTAAAAGAAAACCTCACTTACGAGGAGCAACCGGTACAGATCTTGGATACAAAGATACAAAAGTTAAGGAATAAGGAAATTAAGTATGTGAAGGTTCTTTGGAGGAATCATACACATGAGGAAGCAACTTGGGAGGCAGAAAGTGAAATGCGTCAAAAGTACCCTAGTTTGTTTGACGGATCAGGTACGTCTTTCAAGTTTTGCGGACAAAACTTTCTTTAAGGTGGGTAGGTTGTAAACCCCTGTTTTCTAAGCCCTAAACCTTAAGCCGGAAAGTCTACCGGAGACCTTAAGTCATCGATCTTGAGTAAAACTCTACAGTTTAAATCCTGCAAACCCGAGTTCGTAAATCGAGGAGTCGAAAAATAATTAAAGTGTTTAGAATAGTCCGTAATAATATTTGAATTATTAAAAATATCAGATTGGTTTTTTCGGCTTATTTCGAACCCGTTTGGATACTGCTTTGGAAAGCGTGTCCCGGGGCTCGGAAAATTAAAAATATATCTTTAATATTTTTAGACTCGTATTTTTATAAGGATTTCAAAAATATCAAGTTTAGAATTTTTCGGATTCTAAAAATATCAGTTATAGCTCATATAAGCTTATTTTACTCTTACCGGTAACTAATTGTTAAATTTCTAAAAATAATTTAATTGATTATTTTATTTAAATCATAAAAATTCTGCTACTTAATAAAAATATTTTTCTTAATTTATTTATAAATTTTCTTATTCAAAAAGTCACTTTATCAACCCATACCTCAAGTACACATACATTATCATTACTACACATTATTATGTCTTCTTTTGCTTTTTCTTACACTCCTCTTCCCAAAATTGCAGCTGCCCATTCCCCATAAAATTAGCCACTTTTCATTATTTTTAATTATTTATTTGATATTTTAAAAGTCTCTTTTAGTTAAATGGATGCAACTTGTTACACTTTCAAAATACAAGTTAAAACAAACACCACTCCTCCCACACTCAAAATCACGCCAGCCCTCCCTTGCAGCTGCTGTTTTATTTTTTTTAAAATTATTTAACACACTTATCTCTATTTAACATCTTATTCCTCTCTCTTTCATCTTTACAAACCCTACATTTTTCCTCTCTCTTTTTCCCTCTCTTTTCTCTTCTTCTTGCTTGTCTTCTTGAAAACAAGCTGTCCCCATTTTTCTTTCTTGCTTCCATACATATTTCTTGCAATTATTTGAGGTAATCTTTCTCTTTTGCTCTTATAAGATGTTCTAGGATGATACCATGGATGTTTCATGCATCAAAGGACATTCCACAAGCTTAAAAGGCTATGGATGATGATGCCAAGAAGTGAAACACTCCTCTAGATGATGATCTCTTTTGTTCTTAGTATTTTTGTTATATGGAAGGCTTGTTTATCTTCTTGTTTTGTGATAGCTTGTAGATCTAGAGTTTTATCAAGCTTTAGTTATGTTTATGTGTAGATCTAGAGTTAAGGCTTACTACTAAGTTTTTCTTATGCTTTCATGGTTATATATTGAGTAGATCTTAGATTCAAGTTGGAATGAAAAAGAAAAATTCGTAACTTGTCAATGCCCTATTTTAAAAACCCTCTTTCAAGTCTTAAAATGGAAGCTTTTGTTAAGAAAATGAAGGTTTGATGGATGTATATCATCAAGGCTTCATCTTACAAGAATCAAAGTTGATTTTCAAAGTTTATTTTCAAAAACAAAAATTGTATTTTCGGATCAAGACAAAGATCCAAAATAAAAACATGTTTTCCAACTCACAAATGAGGATTTTATTCAAGAAATGAAGGGTTTTGAGATATAATATGTAATGGGTTGTTTTTCATGAGTTTTGATGAATTTTCTCAAGAGATATGTCCAAAATAAATTTATGAAAATTCGGATCAAGACCAAGACCTATTTTTGGAACCCATCATCAACTTTAAAATGAAGATTTAGACAAAAATATAAGGCTCTTGATATAGATATCTTAAGGAATGATTTTCATAAGTTTAAATGGTTTTCCTAAAAGGTATTGCTTAAATCAAGTGTTTTGTAAAGACAAAATTTAGGTCTTGTTTCATTGTAACTTCAAAGGAAATTCGTAATTATGGGGAGACCAAAAAACCTTCTTTTTGATCTCAAAACAAGTATTTTATATTGAAAATGGAATGCTTTGATGATACATAATATAGGAAAATTATTTTCATTGAACTAAGTAAGTTTTAGTAAAGGAATTACTCAAAACAAGACAATGAGTTTCAACTTGTAAATTTCGGTTTTATGAAAATGGATTCTTAAAGTTTCATTTGAACTTTATGTTTGGTATTAGATAAGTGTGTAATCTCTTAATTTTGTTTGAGGATCCCTTGCAAGCTTAGGACTAAAATAAATTGGTCTAAGTAGTTAAATAGAGTAGATATGGAAATTTTTCACAAAGGCTCAAATCTGGAATTTTCGCAACCCTACTGTACAGTGTTTCCGACCCTTAAATGACCTTAAATGTTTGAATTAACTTTAGAAATGGATAGCTCTTTCGAAGTAGGTATAAATCGGTATATTATAAGCTAAATTCCGAGTTAAAATGAGTTAGATATGACCTTTTTAAGTTAAGGATTCAACCTAGACGGAAATTGACGAACTTAGTAAATAAAATTGTTAAGTTTAATAGAACTTCATAAGAGATACTCATTGAGGGTATTCTTTGTACCTAGGTGAATTGGAGGACGGGTTACCACTTCCCGAGGACTATTACGACTAGTGGATTTTCACTACATGGACAAGTGAGTTCATTTCTCAATTAATTATGCTCTTGGATGTGCTTGTAGTAGTAGTGGCATTAGACTTAGGAAAAGATAAAATTGTGTTGAATGGTGATCTAAACTTGCATGAATGAACGATAAGTATATCGAGGCAAGCTTTGTTGCAATAATCTTGTATGAGCTAGTATAGATTTGGAATGTCTGAAATTGTATGGTCACTTTTAAATTATCTATTAATATACCATGATTATATGAATAAATTGTACATGCATATCACGTAGTGAGTCATATCATTGTCGAGTATGCCTTTGGTGGGACAAAGGTGTATTTGGGAGGCAGCGGGTCTTTAATGAAGGGGACTAGGGTTGCATGACTTATGGACCACCCCATTCGAATAATGAAACTATGGTTGCATGACTTATGGACCAACATTAAAATTGTGGTTGCATGTCTTATGGACCACCCCACTTAAGATTGGGACTATGGTTGCATGTCTTATGGACCAACTTTGGAATTGTAGTTGCATGACTTATGAACTACCCCAAACCCCGAATGGAGGGCGTAAATTCATTCACTTATGACTACCGGAAAGTCATATGCTTGCTTGCTCATATGCTTGTGCATTCATATGGTTGCTTAATTATAACTTGCTTGTATAGATATTTTAGCTTGGTCGGGCATGTTACTTGAAGAAAATGAATCTCACTAAGCATTAGCTTATACCCCAACAGTTTTTGTTGCAGGTTCCTATTTTTGGATGTTCCGAGAGGACATTTTGTGCAGGTTTATCACATTGGATTAAAGAGCTTTTGAGGAAGTCGGGACCTAGTATAGGCGTGGACTTCTAGGAAAATCTCTTTAATAAATTCATATATGTAATTGGAGCTAAACGATGTAGACTCCTATTATTTTGGCGGGGGTATGCCCCCTTGGCTTTTGTAAAGTTTAACTATTTATCTTGTTGTGATTTATATTCTTAATGCTATGTATGCTTTCTTAAGACTACTCGAATCAAAGTGTGATCCTAAAAGTTGTGAGTACACCTTACACTCGATATGTAAACTTATGGGATGACTAAGGTGGTCATACTTAAGTTGAAGTATCGCGAGTGGTGGACTGTCACGTTTAGGGTACCCTTTGGGGCGTGACAGAAAAAGTTCTCTAAGAATTCATGCCTAAATATTTCCCATGTGATTGGCAGTAGCAGCTCCCTACTTTTGGATTCCCACCATATCCTTACATTGAATCTCAGCATAAAAGTACCATATGTAAGCTGAAGGTGTTGTGGTACTTCAAAAGCATTCAAAGATCGCTCTATTTATGCTAGCCAATCCTCGGCTTCATCCAGTTTTCCAAAAGTTCCATCAAGCACTTGATGAAATCTAGCAACATACTTTGATAAGGTTTTGGTGACACTAGCTTAGTTGGTGCCGTTTCAATCGGTGGTGTTGGAACTTCTGGTGCCGCTTCTTGTGCAGGTACTGGTGTGGGCATAGCATGAGCTTATTACGCGAAATCCCTTATAAGGTTGGCAAGTTGTTCGATGTTAACTCGGTTCACTCTTAGTTGATTTGGTTGTTGAGGTCCTTTCTGGTTCTCAGGTTCTATAGGGAGTATTTCTGGTCCGCGTTATGCACGAGTACATCTCCTATTTATTCTACAGGTTTTATTAAGCTTGTGTGAGATTCTTGAACTTTATTAAGTCTTAGACGTTTTTTGGAAAAACACTCAAGAAACATGCTAATAGCAATCGAGTACGAAAATGCGTAAAAATATATATATAAAGAAGAAATATTGAAAAATGGCTAAAATCAAGGTAATAAAAAGGAAATTCATATCATTAAAATAAAATATATGAAAACAGAAGGAAGGCTTAAATTCTTCCTTTACAAAAGTTCAAAAATTTCAAATCATTTCATAGACAATATTTACATCATCATTAATCTTTTTAACAAAAGCGTTACTCCTTACAATACTTTAAGGCTTTTACGAAAGGTTTAGCTTCTGTCCCTGCTTCGGATTGCTCTTCATAGGGTAGGAACATCTCCTTGACAATTTGAGCCTACTGATCCATCATCTTTATCATCAGGAGCTTTTTGTTTTCCTATGTGGTGAGATATTATGGTAAGATCTTTAGATGATGTTCCATATTCTTTCTTGGATGAGTCATCTCTTTTGGGGAATGGGGTGGGGTCGTCCCATAGACCTTGCGACTTTAGTTCTTCACATATATAAAGGTTCGTCACTTTGCACATGTAGCACGTTTCTTTGGCATCTCTAGGGTAATTCCTGGTCCTACAGATGAGGCGTCTACATATGTAGCGTTCTCTCATTGTTGTTGGCAAATTGTTGGCACCATGTCTTCCCTTTGCATAACCAAAGCAGATAGTACCATTCTTTTGAGGACAATCATGGATTTTGTGATTGTTGTTTCCACAAAAGTAACACTTGTTCTGTAATCATGGACAACATTTGGGGAAATATCCTTCTTTACACTTCCAACATTTGACTTTAGGAGTTACGGGATCCTTAAGAGGTTGGAGTTGTTTATGCTTCTTAGTCTTGGGTTCTGGATTGGCCATGAAGGAAGGCACTTGCAATATTGGTGTTGCTCCAAGTTAGGGTCTTATAACTGGAGCAGGTGCAGAGGTCGTGGGTACTTGTTGCATATATGCTCTTATCGTCTCTTCTAGACATCTCATAGTGGTTAATATTTCTTGAGTCAGATCTGGTGGTAAGGGTGCTCCTTGTTCTTGTTGTTCTTCGAGAGGGATGTTGGCTCGTGGTATAATTTCCTCGAGTAGCTTCCTAGAACCAAACGAAGCAGTCGTATTAGATATTCTCTTCATTTCAGGTTTTACGCACATGTTATTTGTTTTTAAGGAAAAGAGAAGCATTACGGGCTTTTATTGTTCGATTAAAGGGTTAGCGCAGGCACTTGATATTATTGACCTAAGGGTCTTCTTTATAAAAGAGGTATTATACTAATTTTGTTTTTAATTGGTCTCAGCTAGGAGTTGAATAGGGTTACTATGCATCAAGGTTTATTGAAATTGCTAAGGTAGGCTTACTTTATTCATTCTATATCTCAATTTTTTGTCTCCTTCATGTTTTCTCCACATTGGTCTGCTATGTTCTATCTCTAAGTCATTTCTACCTTTCTCAATCTTGGGTCAACATTCTAGGATAAATCCTTTTTATGTGATACTTCCATTTCATATCTTCCTAAATATCCGCCGATTATTGTATGAGTATTTCCTGCCTTCTTATAATATTCTCTAAGGTAGAGTTCTATTCTTAGACATAAGGATTCTTAGACATAAGATCAAATCCTATCACTCTAACCGTCTAGTTTCCTTTTTCCTAATTTCCAAAACCTTATTGCTCTGATACCAACTTAAATTGTCATGCCCCAAGGGATACCCTAAAGGTGGTAGTCCGCCTTACATAATACTAAAGACTAGGAATGACTACCTCAGTCACGCAAAGGCTTCCATATCATGTATAAGGCATACATCACAACCAAGGGAAAGCATCGAAGTAACGTAATTTATATTGATAATAATTAAGTAATAAGGCAAGAAGAATACTTATCATAAAACAAAAACATGGTAAATTACACTTCTTAGGGGTGTATTACTCTATTGTCTTCAAATCAAAACAAAAACACTTCTTAGAATTTTTAAAACACTAACATAGCATATATTACATATAAGGAACCTTATAAAATAACTTCATCTTATGCTTCCATTGCCTTCATAGAAGCTTAAAATTCTTCCATGACTTTCTTAACGTCATGATCCTTAATTTAAGCTACGGGTATACCTGTTTCAACAAAATCTGTAGGGGTATAAGCTACAACTAGCTTAGTGAGATAATCCTTGTAATTCGCACCATGTTTTCAAACAAGTTTATTTAAATTTTCACACATATGCTATGCGTACAATGCAACAATCACGTGATTACACAAATATATATAGTTATCCGAAAACCATATATAGAACTGATTTACCCCTCCGTATCAAAGGTTAGGGAATCGGTGATGAAGATCCTCGATCTTCTACTGCTAGTCCCCAGGTCCCCACCCAAAGTATTCGGTTGGCTCGACTTTGAACCTAGAGTCGCATTCCGCAGATGACTTGGATTCTCTAGGAAGGAATATGGCCCATGTCACAGCATGATAATAGCTAATCTAACTCTACGCGTAGGAGTAGCAGCCTTTCCAAAGATATGTGACCCGATAAATGCTATGCATGAACGTTTTATTTTTCTAAAGCCAATCCTTGTTAAGGTTTATTAAGGGGCGATCAATCAATTTAACAAATAATAAGCAGTCATATAAGTAACTAAACAAAAATACTTAAACAGGCAGTTTGAAGTTGCGATATTCTTAATTCTCATTTCACGAATAAACATAGAATCGCATATATATACATATCCCCGAATTCCCCATATATATCCATTTTTATCTTTTCTTAGTATAATAATGTCACTACTTTACAAGTACAAGCAAGGTAACGAAATTAAGAGAAATAACTCACTTGTCCATCTCGCAATCTTCTTAGTCGTAGAAATCCTCAGGAAGGGTAATCTCGTATCCTTCGTCACTAGACAAAAGAAATATCCGGAATGAGTATTTCGTATAAATTCTACTTAAACTTTCTAATTCTATTTTCGTCAAATTCGTATAGAATGAAATTCCAATTTAAAATGGTCATAACTTGCTCATTTTAACTAGGAATTTCGCATATAATATACTGTTTTCTATCTATTCGAAAAGATCTAATCATTTCTAAGGTTATCTTTGTCATATAAGGTTATTTAGGTTCCGAAAACGTTGGGTACAGATTTAAAATGAATATTTCTAGATTTTGCAAAACCATTTCCTAACTCAACTTCATTCAAAAATCCTTTAATAAAAATATAGATATATATATATATATATATATGATCGATAAATCCTTTGAGTATATAGATAAGCTCACTTTATATGCAAAAATTCTAATATTAGTACCTCAATAATTTATTTCATAAAACAATTCTTTTTAAAGTGTTAAAACTTAACTTCATAAATTTTTTTTCAAGTATTTTGAAGAAACTTTATATTTTAATAGGTCATTATAAATGAGTATATTGTTATTTTATTTTCTTCATTCTTTTTTCCAAAACAAATAAATTTTCCTTTAACCTTAGTCTTTCATAAATTTTACTTCTAGTGATAAAAGATCAAAGTTATCAAAAGTGTATTAAGTTGTTGAAAATCTTTTTATAAATTTGTATATAGAATGGTTTTAGAAAATGAGTCTTGTCTTCTTATATTTATTATTTAAAATATAAGTTTTTGTTTTCTAAAACTTGTTCTTTTATTTTCTTTGAAAAGAGTCCTCTTTATTGATAAAATCCTTTGTTTTTAATCTTATCTTACTTATATTCCTCGAAAATAAGTTTTTTATAGAAATTTGAAAATCATTATTTTCCTAAGTGGGTTTATAACTTTATGGGTTGAATTCATCTTAACTTTGAAAACTAGCTTGTTTCTTAGTTTTGTTATGGAGTTAAAAAGAGTTTAATCTTAAGCTTTTTGTGAAAACTTTGAATATTAACAAATTATTTTACTAAAACTTAGGTTATCATAATATATAAAGGAAGTATTTATTTCTTATGTTTCCTTGGTAAAGCTATCTTTGTTATTTAAGAAAACTTTGAAAAAACTTGTATTGTCCTATTTCTTTGTTTGACAATAATCTCCATTATTTAATGACAAGACATATAATAGAAAATTCAGTTTTAAGTTCCTTTAATAAAGTAAAATTCTACTTTTAATTTTAGTTGAGACAATATCATTATTTAAATGCAACTATTATGAGCATGTAAAATAATAAGAATATGTGAAAATACTAAAAACAAATAATAATAAGCAAGATAATTGTGAACATTTGTGTAGTTAATGAACTGTGACGAACAATGAAGAAGAGAAAGAAAAATGAATCTTTTCAGAGAGTATTTTATTTATGTTCGTCCTACTTACACAGAATACCAAAAACAGAAATATATACAATTCCTAACTAACACAACTCTACGACCAACCAAAACAAGATACGTGGAACAAAACAGAAAAATACAGCTGTCAACTAAACAGAAAAAATACAGCTGTCAACAATAAATATATTTCTTAATATAACTTACACATCCCCTCTTCAAGTTGGTGTCTCAAGAAGACCCAACTTGGAACAAAAATCAGCAAGCTTATGAGCAGGAATTGTCTTGGTAAAAAGGTCTGCAAACTGAGAACTAGTAGGAAGATGTAAGGGCTGCAAAAAACCAGCAGCAATGTGATCACAAAGGAAATGCAAATCAATCTCGAGATGCTTGGTACGAGCATGAAGACAAGGATTGACAGCTATTTGAAGGGAAAATTTATTATCACAGAGTAAAGAAACTGGATGAGGAACAGCAACATGAAGATCAGTCAGTATGTAAGAAATCCACAACAATTCTTTAGTGGTTGAAGCAAGACTGCGATACTCAGCTTTAGTAGTAAAAGTACTAACAGTTCTTTGCTTTTTAGTCTTCCACGAGATTAAAGCAGACCTAAGCATGACGCAATAACCAGTCAAGGAACGGCGATCAAGCATTGTTGATCCCCAGTCAGCATCAGAAAAACCCTTGAGCTCCAAAGAATTAAGAACAGGATAAAATAGCCCAATAGAACAAGATCCCTTCAAATAACGCAAGACATGATATGCTGCAACCAAATGAGAAGTCCGAGGGTGGGAGAGAAACTGACTTAAAGCTTGCACAGCAAAGAGATGTCCGGACGCGTGATAGTAAGGTAAAAAAGTCAGCCAATAAGCCTACGATAAATAAGAGGCTGAACCAACAAATCACCAGAACAATCATCAAGCTTGAGTCCAAGAGGAAGAGGAGAAGAAACAGGATGACAACCAATCATCCCTGCATCAGTCAACAAATCAAGAAGAAACTTCCGTTGATGAATCATCAAACCATTATCAGTCTTGCACAACTCAAGACCTAAAAAGAACCATGCAAAGCCAAGATCTTTAATGGTAAAAACGTCATCAAGTTGCTGCTTCAAGAGAGAAATAGCATCTGGATCAATCCCCGTTACAAGCAGATCATCAACATACAGGAGAACAACAGTAAAGGAGTGACAACAGTACGTGTGAACAAGGAGTAATCGGCCTTAGACTGAACAAAACCGTAACTACTTAAAAAATTTGAAATCTCAACATTCTATTGCCTAGACGCTTGCTTTAAACCATGAAGTGAGCGTTGAAGTTTACACACTTGATTAGGCAAAGCTTTGGAATACCTCTGAGGTGGATGCATATAAATCTCCTCATCAAGAAAACCATGGAGAAAAGCATTGTTTATATCCAATTGAAATAAAGGCCAATTATGAGTAGTAGCAACAGCTAATAAAATGCGAACCATGCCCAATTTTGCAACAGGCGAAAACGTATCATGATAGTCTTCACCTTCAACTTGAGTATATCCCTTAGCCACAAGCCTAGCCTTATATCTTTCAATAGAACCATCGGGACGAAATTTAATTTTATAGACCCATTTAGAACCAATAGCACGCTTGCCCGGAGGTAATTCAGTCAACTCCCAAGTATTATTGAGTTATAAAGCCTCCAATTTTTGATTCATTGCTGTCAACCATTCTTGACTTTTAGAGGCTTGATTGTAACTAGATGGTTCCTTGGATGTTAAAACATGTGCTAATGAAGCTATACAATCAGGAGCATAAGAAACAAATGAGTCAACAGAAAACAAAGGATGAACAACTGTAGAAGCATTAGAGGGAGCAGTAGAATCAGATTGAATAGAATCTACAAAATCATGTAACCACTGCGGAGGTTTACAAACTCATGTAGATTGACGCACAGTAGGCAAAGAATCTGAATTTGGAAGACAAACATCAACATCCTCAAATTGGGACTGAGGAAGAGTAGTAACAGAAGGAGAAAAATCAGAGATATCATCAAAGGTGAAAGGAAAAGAATGAGTAGGTAGAACCGAATCAGAAGGATCATTAGAAGAAGATTTGAAAGGAAAAATGTCCTCACAAAATCTAACATCACGACTAACAAAAATAGCATTGGACTCAAGATTGTACAATTTATAACCTTTTTGAGCCGAGACATAACCAAGGAAAAGACATTTAATTCCACGAGGATCAAATTTGTCCCTCAAAACAGAAGGTGTAGTAGCAAAACACAAACATCCCATGACACGCAAGTGATCATAAGAAGGTTTGAATCCAAACAGAAGCTTATGGGGAGATTTCCAATGGAAAGAAGAAATAGGCATTTTATTTATGAGATATGTGGCAATGAGAATACATTCTCCCCAAAATCTTTTTGGTAAGTTGGCATGTAAGCACAAAGCTCTAGCAGTATCTAAAAGATGCCTATGTTTACGCTCAACTCGTCCATTTTGTTGTGGAGAATAGACTACGGTTCGTTGATGAACAATGCCTAAAGTATCAAAAAGTTATTGACATGAATGAGATAGAAATTCGACCCCATTATCAGAGCTAATGTATTTAGGTGTAACAGAAAAGTGATTAGCCACATAATTCAAGAAAGTAGAAAGGATAGCATGTACTTGTCATTTATTATGTAACAAGTAGGTCCAAGTACTTTGTGTACAATCATCTAGAATAGTAAGGAAAAACTTAGCTCCTGAAATCGAAGGAACATGATACGGTCCCCAAATGTCTAAATGTAACAAATGAAATTTTTCTATGGAAGAATGAACACTACGTTCAAAAGACAACCTAGAAGCCTTAGCTTCATGACAAATATCACAAACAAAGTGAGTCATGTCCAAAGCTTTACAAGCATCAATGTGTTTGAGTTTAGAACAAGAAGTATGTCCTAATCGTGCATGAAACAAACGTAAGGAATTGTTTTGATTACAAGATAAACTGGAAGAGGAATTTGAAAAATGTGCATACTGATCTTGAGCAGTAAAACTCCAAGCAATTGAAGACTTTAAAACATACAATCCATTCTCGGATTCAGCTGTCACTATAATCTTCTTAGTTGTCGGGTCCTGGAAAACAAGAGAAGAAGCATCAACAATAGCCACCAGTTTAGAGTAAGATAACAATTTATGAACAGAAAGGAGATTATGGGAAAAATCAGTGTAGAAGACATTGACAAGGTTAGTGTATCATTTATTCGAACTGATCCAACAAGATGAACCAGTTTAACGGATCCATCAAGTAAACGAACAGAAATTGGAGAAGTCAGTTTGCGTGTATCAACAAGGATGGATTTGTAAGGAGTCATGTGATCACTAGCACCTGAATCAACAATTCAAGAACCAAAGTTATTAATCCAAGCATTAAAGCAAGAAAAGGTTAGAAGAGTACCAGCATATGAAACCATATTAGCTACTGATTCATCCCGACTTTGATGCTTATCTGACATCATACACATTAATTCTTGGCATACATTATGTACAAGCTGTTTATCCAACATCGCTCCAGTGTTCACACGTTCCAGAGAAGACATATTGTCAAGAGGAGTCATCAGATCTTTGCTAGACAAATCTTTAACATAAGTAGTAGCAAATTTCCCTTGTGATTTAAAATTCATCCTCTTGCCTTTAAACTAATCAAGATATCCGATAATCTGGAAGCATGTCTCAACTGAAATGACCCTCAGATTTGCAATGTTTGCAAAATAACTTGTTATTCATCCCTTTCCTTCGTTTATCTGAAAAACTTTTCACCTCTGTTGTTCTATTTGCAAGGTACGATGCAAAATCTAAATCACTTATATTGGATGTAATATGTTTTTGTTTTTCAACTTGTTACGCTAAATAGAAGGCTTTATTAATAGTGGGCAACGGATCCATAGACAATATGTGATTGCGTACTGATTCAAAACCATCATTTAAACCCATAAAAAATTGCATCAACTTGCTATGAGACTCAAATTCCATAATCCTCTGTTTAAGATCACACGTGCAATACTCCAATCCCCACAAGAACAATTAAGATAAGCATGCAATGCTTGTAACTCATCCTAAAGTTTTTTTAATATGTTATAATAGATGCTAACCAATTGATTACCTTGCCTAACATTACCGATTTCATGCTGGATTTGAAAAATTAATGGACCACTACCTTATCCATATTGTTCACCAACTTCTTTCCACAATTCAAACGCTAATTGAGCAAATATAAAATTCTGTGAAACTTCACTTAACATGGAATTCAAAATCCAACACCTAACTATATAATCACACCTTGTCCAACAAATTAAGTCAGGTGAATTATCGTTAGGTTTTACAATCGATCTATCAATAAACCCGATCTTGAGTTTAGCTCCTAATCCCATTTTGACAGATCTACTCTAAGCTAAGTAATTCGTTCCATTAAACAGTATATTTCCAATCACCGTACTTGGAACATCAGAGTTTGACAAATACAAAGGATCTGATATCATCATATCATTCGAATTACGACGATTTGGATCTAATTGTAAATCCATCTCCAAGAACTTCGTAAACAAAATCACAAAACGAACAAGAAAGCAAAGAAACAATCAGAAGCTAGAAATACCTCATGCTAAAGCTCTGATACCATGTGAACATTTGTGCAGGTAATGAACTGTGATGAACAATGAAGAAGAGAAAGAAAAATGAATCTTTCCAGAGAGTATTTTATTTATGTTCGTCCTACTTACATAGAATACCAAAAATAGAAATATATACAATTCCTAACTAACACAACTCTAAGACCAACCAAAACAAGACACGTGGAACAAAACAGAAAAATACAGCTGTCAACAATAAATATATTTTCTTAATATAATTTCCACAGATAATAAAAAATATCAAGTATTGGGAACCTTAGCTTCATCAAGGTATCTCGGTCAAGTATTTGGAGCCTTAGCTTCATCAAGACATCTCAGGACTAAAAATAAACTAGTCCCAAAAGAATAAAGAAAATAAAGAAAAGGTTGTTTTGACTTGATATGGACAAGTCTAAGACTAGAAAGACTAGTCTTAAAGAAACAGCATGAAATAAATAAATTGCAAAGCATGAAATTAAATAAATAACAAGTGAGTTTATATGATCTAAAGATTATATATAAATACATAAATATATTTAGTTAGATATGAACAATAAAATCAACATAACAACATAATAAAATAGGAAATTAATGTGCAAGAATAAAATATGAACATGTTGTTGCTTTTACTACTCATATGAGTTTCAAAAAAGCACCATAGTCATGTTAAGTTATATGACATGGATAAACTAAATGGTTGGAAGAAATTTTTACCTAAATTGTTTATGTGATATGAAGATGGTAGTGAATGTATGATTATGTGGTTAATAAGAAATGGTAGTTGTATTGTGTATAGAGAGAAATTTTTGGAATATTTGGTGAAAGAAATTTTGATAGAGGAAAATTTTGTGAAGAGTGTTTATATAGTGAATTTGAGAGAGTTTTGGTAGTAGAATGAATTGTGTGAACGAATGAAGGAGGAATGAGGTATTTATAGACTTTTGGAGTGAAAATTAGATATAATTAAATTAATTGAAAAAGAAAATAATTGAAGAGAAGAGAGAGGAGTGTGGACGACAATGAAGAAGGGAGAGAGAGAGAATTGATTAAAAATTAATTTTAGAAGAAATGTGTGAGAGAAGTTTAGTAATATGTGGTGTAAAATTTTTATGGTAAAAGAAAATTGTAAGAAATTGGTATGTAGGTATAAGAAAAAATAGAGATAAAGGAATAGTAATGAATAGTAGAAAAGTACTATGAATAGCAAACTAGATAATTAAAATATCGATAGTAATAAAAATATGCGTATAAATGCGATATCTGTAATTTTTAGCTACCGAAAAATTCTAAAACTGATATTTTTAAAAACCTTATATTTTTACGAGTCTATTGGTATTAACGGAATATTTTTGCCATCCGGTGTACCGATGCACGATTTTTTAAAACTGATCATGTTCGGATCCGAAGGATACTAGAATTTTGCGAATGTGATATTTTTAAGCTTCTCTATATTATTACGAACTATTATCAATAATTATTTTCATTTCGTTGTTTAGGGTTTAGGAGCACGGGATTGCCGGATCTTAAATACTAGGGTTTGTTATAAGCTTTGTTGACTTTTAGGGTTCCGGGTTGACTTCCGATTTTGTGGAGTTATTCATAAGATCATATAATTTGTGAGTTTTGATCGTATTATATTTTTAGTTCGATATCTATGGTTTATCTCATTTTATTTGTGATTATTTATTAGTTTTCAGTTCTCGGGATAGTTTAACCGAATCTATGGTTAAAGGTTGACTCAGTTTGACTTTTGGTGAAAATTGAAACGTTTGATTCTAAAATTCACTGAAGGATTTAAGATCTTAGTATTTCGTTGTCGAGCGTTATTTGGATATATTGTCTTGATTTATGTGTCAGGAATTGGATATGTGATTTGATTGATGTATGGATGTTGATTCAATTGATAATTGGATTTTCTATTTTGTTTTTGAGGGTTCTCTTTTTCTCAAGATTAAGAAATCTCATTTTTTTTTATCTTATTTAGAATTAAGTTTTAACTTAGTTCGATTTTTAGGATTTCGATTCCGTTGTTTGACTCTTAGGATTATTTTCTAAGAATTATGAAATTTCCAGGGCTTTACAATAACACATGGACTCATGCTTTTCCTCATGTGTCTGTTTTCCATCAGTTCATGAACTTGCTTTTGAAGCTCCTTAGCTTCTTTTGGATTACTCCTATAAGTTGGTCTATTTGGAATGGCAGCTCCGAGTACAAAATCAATCTGATGGTCGATTCCTCGAATTGGAGGTAATCCCTTTAGGATTTCCTCAAGAAAGACATCATTGAATTCCTACAAAAGAGAGACAACAATGCTAAGCAAAAAGTCAGGAAATTTATTAGTGTTCAAATATGTTTCTTTGTTAATCATCAATAGCATAGGCTATTTCATTACTAATGCTCTCTTCACCTCACTCACTCTTGCCACACAACTCTCCTTTTGTAAGGCTGCAATTCCACACATTTTAGATTTCCCTATTCAATCTAGCCAAAAATCTCGCCATAGTAGCCTCACGGTCCTCCTCCACATTCGCCCTAATCATTGCTACCACCATCTCCTTATGGTACTCCTCCACACTTCTAATACTTTACCTAAGGTTTTCCAATTTGTTGTACAATTCGCTATAGAAATATGAGGGTATAAACCACTTTCTCATTACTGTTTTCATCTCCTCCCATGGCTCTATTGGTGGTTCCCTATTCCTCCACCTATTTAACACCAATTGGTCCCACCAAATAATGACATAATTCGAAAACTCAATGGTAACAAGTTTCACCTTCTTGGCTTCGGAATAGTGATGGTAGTCAAACACGAATTTAACCTTCTTCTCCCACTCAAGATACGCTTCAGGATCATTCTTCCCTTGAGAGGATGGAATCTTTATCTTTGTATTACCAAAGTAATCATCCTCCTGATTTCTAACTCCTCTAAAACCTACCTCCACATCGCCTATTCCTCTCAACAAATCCCCTATCGAACTCTTTCTCAGAACTTAAGTCTTCATATTCTTCTTCCTATACCCATACTCCTCTTTTAGGAAGTCTCTCTCTCTCCTATTTACTAGAGGAGCACTCTGAGACTGCTCCATGCTCTTTTCAACTTTCTCATGGAGTTCTTCCTTCCTCTCTGTAAACATCTACTGCATCTCCGTCGTTAGAGCCTTCAAAATTAACTTTGTATCAACTCCTTCCTTCTTACCTTCAAATGAACATTTCTATGACATATTTTCTTTCCTATAGAAAACAAAGTTATAAACAAAAATAATCCTCATAGATCACTCCCTCGCATGTTTCACTCTATAGATGATTCACTCAATCTTCTTGTGTTTTCTCACAAATCAGATGTTATTCCTCACTCTAAATCCCTCTTTCAATTCTGTAAGAACTAATTTGAACAACTCAAGATCTAACTAAAGAATTCAACCTAAGCTTATAAAGGGTAATCTTTTGGAATGATTCATAAACAATTCTTTCACCAATCTAATTAATAAGAATTTTAGCAATTCTTTCAAGAATTCACTTACTTTTTTTCATGAATTTTTTTGTGTGCAAATTTTTTTTTTTATTCAACTAATATGAACTAACAAGTTTGAATCACTGAAACAATCAAGAACTGATAAGAACACAAGAACAATACTTCTAAACCCTAAAAGACATAATCTTTAATTAAGGAAAAGGATAAGCAAACCTTAAACAAAACCCTAGGCTCTGACAACAAACTGACATGAACTACACCAATCGATGACAAAACCCTATACCAATATGTTCGATTTTAATTCCCGAGATCATTTTTGTTTGTATGGAAACCATGACCCGTTGCTTATAAAGAAGCAAGAACCTTGGTATATGATGAAGACGCCACAATTGAAGATGAGAATTCGATTGATTAGTCGAAATTGAATGATATGGATTAGATCCGATAAGTTCAAAAATAGTTCACTCAAGAACCAAAGAGAAATCCTCTTAATTTTCATTCAAGGTAATATGCAAACCATAGGAATACTTATAACTAAACAAAAGACAAAAACAAAAACTTAAAAGTCATGCAAATGTACGTTGACAAGCTACAAGTAAAATACAAAAATAGAAATTAAAGCTGAGAGCTCCAAAGTTTGTATGCCAACGGCTTAACTTGTATGCAAGCGGCATAGATCGTGAACCCTAGCAGTGCTAAGTAGGTCTACGCGTAAAAGTCGTCCGATAACAATGTCTTTAATGCTGGTTGGTTTCAATGAAGGCTGGCAATGTATTACTCCCACTTTGGTCCAATTTTTTTAAAATACTTTTTTGGTCCATTCCCGAGCTACTCTTGATGATGTTGATCATTTCGGGTTCATCTTAGATGATGTGAAAATGTATCTCCTCCTCTTGAACCTCTTAACCAACCTGTTAAGTGCTTCCTTGCATTTTTTAGCCCGAGTCCTTGAAGTCAGATCCAGGTGGCATCTCAAGTGGATCTACTCTTAACCTTCTAGCCATGCCTCCATCAATAAGGTTAGCCTTAACAAAAATAGAAGAATAAGAAATTTTCTTATCTTTCAGTCTGTTGGCTTCTTCTGTTCGCATATGATTGATCAACTCCTACAAAGTTAAATCCTTTTTTTTTTTATGCTTCAAATGGATTTCGTAGTCGCTCCAAGAAGATGGAAATTTTTTCCAGTAATACTGTAATATACAAGAAAATATTTCATAGTGATGGGTATTAGTGTAATATATAATTATTTAAAAGGGTATTTTTGTCTTGGAACAGATAAATTTGGACATGGGGAAGTGGTACGTGAATGACCGGACGATTTTGGAGTAGCTCGGCATATAGGCCACCAGCTTATTATTCAAAGATGCCAGCCTAAATACAAAGGACAACGGCCTAAACACCAGCTTAGAGCTTCAGAGAAAAAATTTTGCGAAATGGGAAAATTAGCCCTACACCGACCTTTAGGCCACCGGCATACCCAAGATGGTTATCGGCCTAAGTGACGGCTTGGGAAGATTTTGAGCGACTCAAGACATTTAAGCTGCCAGCTTAGTTTCCTATAAGTCCGGCCTATATTCCCTCGAAATTTACTCTATAAATTCATCCTAAACTCAACCCTAGCCCTCATAACCTCTCTTAAACATAAACAAACCCTAGACAGCACTCTCCAAGGAGGATTTCATCAAGGAATTGGGTAAGTAACCTCTCCTAATCCTTTATTTCATTCTAGGATGTGTTCTTTCTAAGATTTTATTATTGATTGGTGAAGGGAATTGATCGTTGGTGGAAATTAGAGGAAAACCCTAAGTGTAGGAATTGGGGGATTTCAGATCTACAACAAATTGAAGAAGGTAAGACTCGACTCGGAACTATGATTCATAGATCTTAAGTCGTTAGGAGAATTTGAATCATAATTGTTGTTGATAATGATTGTGAATGTATGAACAATGATGAACAGATGATCTAGAGAATTAGGGTTTCATTATTTCTTGGTGTTGATTGGAGATATGGTGACTCTATGGGTTTCACAGGAGCAAGGTGTGTTGGAGATTCTAGATTGATGAATTAGGGTTTATGGTTTAGGGTTTATAGTTCTTATGTTGTTATCAATGTGTAATTGATTAATTGAACGAGTGATTCTTTGTTTAGGTGTTTAATTGAGAATAGGATTTCGATTTCTTAAGCGGAAACAAGTACGTCCTTACCATGCTTGTTTGTTTGTGCTTGTAGGATTAGTTTATAAATTTGACCTAATTCATATCTGACTATAATTGAATTGAGTATTGGTTGTGAGTAGTTGCGGTTAGTAAAGACCATGCAGAGTATGATATTAACGCTGGCAACCCGATGATCTATATGTGAGGTTTTCCCGAGTGGACTCGTGCATAGAGATGATTATGGTAGTTTAGGAGTGGTACGAATACAGCACTCGAGTGTGTGGGAGATTCCCAATACCATATATGTATTATATTGCTTATTTTCCTATACTGCTTGTTTTTAAGGTGTCTGAGTTACTCCAAGTTTGGGATTAGTCGTGGATGATCTTGAACTGTGTTGTATGTAGGATTAATGAAAGATAATGACTGGTGCTTGCTGCATTAAATACTAAGTTGTGGGTGTGAACTGTGTGATGTATGATCATATGCTTGTGTTTTCGCTTTGGATGTACTGGACCTTTGTGCTCATTCCTTTTTATTTTTCGGGGTTCAAGTGAAGACCAGATAGTGTATGATTTATCCATCTTTGATGTATTCGTAGAGCTTAGGGAGGATGATAGTGGACCCAATTACCCAGCTGAAAGGTAGATGGCTGGAGTGGAATTTTATTTATCATATTGAGTTGTTAGATTTCCTTTAGGTTTCCCATTGAAAAGATTTTATAAGTTATTAGTTTTATGATCTTATGAGAATTTTTATCAGTTGGCTTGGTTTATGCCAACATAGATGTTATTGAAATTATATTATCTGGATTTTCATATGGAGTATCCTTTATGTGAGTTATGGAGTTATGTGATAATATGTATTGTGGTTTAGATATTTATAGCCTTTGCGTGTGCCTTTGAAGAGAGGACACATGGCAGGTTGTAATGTCTTAGTTTAGGGCATTATAAATACATTTGCTTGCAGGATCTCGCTTATCACTCCTTCACTAAGAACATCAGTCACTAAATTTTCATACTCATAAACCTGATCCATAAGTGGCTTGTCATCAACCATCTGAAATTGCAACCATTTTCCAATAGTATATTTCTTTTTCCTAGCATCATCAGCCCCATATCTCATTTCTAAGGTATCCTAAATAGCTTTAGCAGACTTCTAATCAACAAATAATTCAAATAGTGAGTTGCTTATATGGTTTAGTAAGTGTCCTCTCACTATTTGATCGTCTTTCTCAAATTTTTTGTAAGTTTCATCTTGTGCAGTTTTAGTTTTTTCAGTGAGAGGCATGGTTAAAGAAGTAAAGTTGTTTCTATGGAAGGAGCTTCTAAAGGAAAATAAGAGAAAAGAAAATAATCAACCTTTATTTACTCAAAAAATATCAGCAATTTTTGAGACCGGCATTTATAATTAGTTCCATCAAAAGGTTCAAGTTTAGAGAGATAAGAAAGAGTCTTGTTCGTTGTGATAGCCATAAATCAGAAATTTGTTTTCAGATTTTTAAATAAGAAAAAAAAAAACAGGTAAAGAATGAAACAACCTATCAATTTTTAAAGCTATGTCATGGATGATCTATTTCCCTGAAAGCAAAATTTAGCACGACCTTGGTGTAATCGATTAAGCCATCCACTCTCTAAGGTCAACACAACCAGCCCCTAATGCATGCACTCGCAGCAAAGGCTTGGAATAAACAAAAGTGCAGTTGCCCATAAACAAATCATATGTAATGATATGTCTCAAGATAGAATTTCGAAAGAAAAAAAATCTGTCACTATACAAAACTCTGGAAAAAAATTATTTGAAAAATGGAAATTGCTCAATTTAAATTTTCCATTACGAAATTAAAATAATAATAATTAAAAAATTAATCGGTTACTAATTTAAATTTAAATAAAATTAATTTTCCGTTATAGAAATTATTTGGTAGACAATTACAAAAATAAAGCAGTTGAAATCGTAACTGCAAAGAAGTTAGGAAAAACAAATATGGAATTTGAAAAGACATTTTAAAATTAGTAACTAACATAAAATTTTAAAAGTAAAATTTTATAACTCTATCCCAACTCAAATCGAGTCGGGCAGGCAGCGCGCATATGGTCTTTTATTTAAAACATTCATCAAACATAGTTGACCACACGTCAAATTCATGTCAAGTAAAGACATAAGATAATGTATGGTGGGGGTGCTACTGCTGGTCGATTGCCTGCGATAGGTATGCCAGTTAACCTGAGAGAAATTCTCAACTAATGACATATGTAAGATGTCACAAAGAGAGGTGTGGGAGGAAGAACACAAACCATATTTCTCGAGTGCATGAGCATAACAGAAGATCAAATCAAGTAGAGTCGATTGTTCTTGACTCATTCTTGGTAGATTAGGTGCTTTGATCTTTTTTGAAAATCTGCATTGCTCTCAATCTTAGCAACCTGCAAATATGTCCCTTAAATGAGAGAAGAAGCATCTTATCTATAGATTTTGAAGCCTGATGGTAGCCATTGGATGACTTCTAGATGAATGATTGAGATCAAGTGATGCTTGGAGTAATAGATCATTTTATAATGATCCAATGGTTGATATTGAAGCCTCCTTTTCTTATAGTAGTAGTTGTGCTGGAAATAGGCTTGATAGATTTTATTATATAAAAAAAGCCCATGAAAAAAAGATAAAGGCTTATTTTAGTCCACATAAGCCCTATTTTATAACCTACTTTTCCTATATGAGAAAATTGAATTAGACTAAAAGTAGAATAAACCGTCTGATGATCATTGTTCCGAGCCCATTAAGCCAAATCTCTTTACAACATTCTTTATTAAACTCGGTTTTCTAGCCCTATCACTAGCTCGAAAACCAGTCCGTGGTATTAGATTAGGCTAAACATCTAATTACCAAAATGATCTCTGGAGATAAAAATTATAAATTTCCATGTAGGATTAAGAATAAGGGAAAAAAGAAACATAATCAAAGAAAAAAATCCATTTGGTCATTTCCTTGCACATCGCATGATCAGGATGGAATAGTCTGGGTCGGATCAAATCACCTTTCCCTTCACTAACAAGACCGTGCCCATGAAATCCGAAATGGTCCAATTCCATAGAATGTGTGGATTGGATTTTTGTCGTTAATAGGACGTGGATAAACAAGGTATTAGCACTTGGTCCGTGTCTCCCTCGTGAGATTCTGACGAGGACCACTTATTTTCTATACTGTATTATTATACAAAATTTCCAAATTGATACCAAACTTAGTATCACTTTTGGATGAATATTAAACTTTGAAATGTTTCACGCACTTAATTTAATGATCATAGGCGTCGTTTTCAACAATGACCATGGGAAATATGGAATGACTTCATTAGCGGACGTTATTCAAATGAACAGTAAACGTGGAAAATGGTGGCGGCTTCCACACCAGATATGTTGGATGCTAAAATTGACGTGAAATTCTTTCATACGCATAAGAAATTACCCGTTTGTTGAATATAATATTAAACTTTTATTATTAGAAATCGAGTTGCCAAATTTTCCAACTGAAAATGACTTGCTTTATTGGGAAAAATTTATAATTTACCCTAAGTAGGCAAAATATAAATAAATATCGTAAAGCTAATCAGATACTGCTAAGGAATTTTTAAGCATGCTTGAAGATTGAAGCTCTCTAACTTTAAGAAGCCGAGATATATTCTTACAAGTTATTTAAGGTTAGCTCAACTCGATCTTAATAAGTAAATGGGTCATTGATTTTGTTAATAAATCCGTTTATGGGATTGGGAGAGCAGGCTTGTTTATAAGCTTAAGAGCTTTTTTTTTTTTCCCAAGACGAGCTTCATATTATATAATATTTTATAATATATACGATCTTTTAATGTAGTCACAATTAAATTTATTCAACATATAATTTATTATATGGGCAAAAGAGACATATAATTTATTATAATTTTGATATAAGCATTCTATAGCATATTGATTATTATGATTAAGTACATCTATTAATATAATAATTAATTATTTCATATGTTATTAAATATAAATATGCTAAATTATTACTATATAGAAAACTTACGCTGTTGCACTTATAGCGCAACTACAGCAAAAACATGAATGATGAGTAGTGCAAACTGCAAAAGCCGGTCATATATATTGAAGGATTAAGTGGCAGTTACGTTCTTTTTTTTTTTTTTTTTTTTTTTTTGACCTTTTCTTTTTTCTCTTCACTTGGTCTTGCTTGTGAGATATCCTCCAACTATAAAAGAGGAGGAATGGTGTTTCATATGTTGTATTTTAAGTTTAAGTTTTTTTCTTTTTTAATTGTTTCATTTATTGCTGGGTTTGTTAGCTTGTTAATTAAGTATTGAATTTTTTTTTTTTTTTTTCCTCCTTATCAAGCCAAGCTTCTCATGGAGCTGAACCTAAAACTTCAGACTCAGTAAAAACTGAACTCAACTTGGTTCACCTATCTTTCAAGGTATAAGAAGGAAAACGAGGGATATATTACGTTATTTATGATGGTACATTTGATAGACAGCCAATGTACTAGGAGACATATATCCAGCTTGGGTCTTGCCAAAATCCCGAAAGAAGTTTTATCTAAATTTTCTAGCTTGTCTGTACCAATACCCACCACGAAAGCGAAACGTTTTTCAAAATGGTAGTGGAAACTCCGAATAACCACATGCCAAGCTTCACAACAAGGAACATACACAGACGATGAATCCATAGACTACTACTAATTTGTAATAAATGTACAGCACGTTTCATTCGTACAATCAATATAAGATAAAAATAGTATATTAGCTCATGAGAAAAATCAAATAGTTATAGTAACTACTTTATCTGGTTATACTTATTAAACACAAATATATATATATATACAATGTGCGCTTGTCCCAGTTCAAGGTTTCACTATTGATTTAGATTTTTCATGAATAGATGTAAAATATACTTAGAAAAAAAAAGTCATCATTACCTTGTACCTATGAAAGATTAGCAATTTCTTATTTTGTATTATTAGGAATTTCATTTCCGTTTGATAGCAATTATACATATTAATCCAGTAATAACATTATGAAAAGATAATTATTATTATGCTCCACTTTTATGAAATTAACCAACTTATTGTTATAAATTTGTGAAACTAACACGGATTAAAATGCAATGATAAGATATCTCCTTTTTCTAAAAATGTCCAAAATTATAGTAGTGGATGTTATGAAATTTACCATGGTAAGCTAAAACTAGTCATAGGGACAGTTGGTTCCAAACTAGAACCGAACCAAAATCGTTATCGGTACTTTCAAAACTGAAACCAGATCGTTTGGTCGGTTCTAGAATCGGCTAAAAAATCGCTGGTTTTCTGATTCCTAAGTAGTTCTACGGCATAGAACCAGTGGTTCCAACCAAGTTTCATTAAAAAAAATTAAAGAAATATTTTTAAAATTATATTAAATATATAATTATTGATATTTACACTATTTCATATGAATATCAAAATTTATTACTTATTTATAATATTTAATGTGTTATTATCAACAATACAAATAAACATAACTTATATAATATATAATTTAGTTTATATGAACTTCTTCTAAAAGCAAAATTCCTTTTCTTAATAACGTGAGACTATTTCTTGTATTGTAATTTTATTTTTATCCTCTAGAGTATTTTGCAATCTCATATTACTAACAATAATTTATATTGATTGTGTTTGTATATAAATAAATAAGCTTTCTAAACAAATTTTTTTAAAATTTTGGTTAAATAATTTAACACTTTTAGACTCAATAATTAATTATTTTGAGTTTAAAACTTATTTTATTAAAAAATAAAATTTATTTATTTTTTATTATTACTTGAAAAAAAAGGGATGGTTCCATGATTCCAAAACTGAAACCAAGAACCGTTGGTTCCATAGAACTAGCCCAGACTCGTGGGAGACAGCTTTGATTCTGGTTTTTGATTTTTAACATACAAAATCGGTGGTTCCGATTTGGTTCGGTTCTGAAACCGCCCTAATGTCTAGCTAAGAACAAAAGCTTATAAAACTTGCAAAACAGTGTTCCAATTTAAAATATGCTAGAGAACGGCACATCCATAATGTGTGTAGATACTACAACTCAAAATTTATAAAAAGTTTATTGTGAAATACTGAAAACATATAATTATATGTTAGTGTAATAGTGAGATACATTAACAGAGGAAGATTTAGATGAAAAGTTGTAAAAAGATATGTATAAAATATAATAAAAATTTATTTCTGTCACTGGTAATGTATCTTATATGAAAGAATGCTAATCAAAGAAGACATGCTCGATCACAGTTCTCGCCATAATTCTACAAAAGTTATGTAAATTGACTAATGAGTTAAACCACAATATAAAGACATATAATAGTTCATTATATAGTTGGTCATCACTTGGTAATAATTTCATGAAACACACCGTCGATAGAATGTCGAATTTGCTTTCAAGCTATAAAAAACTACAGATTAAAAGGATTATTTGAGATGGTAGAGAAAAAAAAAAAACATATTAGGGTTCGTAAGGTGCAAATTCAATTCTGTCAAAACATTTAAAAGTCATCTGTGAGTGGATATGGGTCTGTTTGGTTTATCTTTTTTCTGATCATTTTTGACATCTTACTTTTATCATTTTTAAAAAGTTGTTTGTTAAAAAACAGATACAGATGAAAATAAATATTTTTTCTTATAAACAGATTATATACAGATAAGATATAAATAAGATATAGATTAAAATCAAATAATCCTAATAGGCCAATAAGTATTGATCCTGGGAAACATATTAAAAAATTAGGTGCATTTTAATGCGTACAATGCTAAAAAAAATTGTGTTGCAACAATTTCTTACCGCATTCGTAAACATTGAACGTAAGACATAGGAAAAATCTTTTACCAACTAAATGGTACGGTAATGAAGAATCCAAATCGAGTATAAAACATTGAACATAGAGCAAAAGAAGGTTCCGTGGATTACCAATTGATACTCAGCATAATACTAGAAACTTTAATTGTCAATATATAAGAAATATAATTCTAAAAGTAAACTTAAGAAATATACAATAGCTACGTTATAAAGAATGATGGTATTGTTTTATGAAAGTTGCACTAAAAATGTTATAATAGTGGATGAAAAAACCATCTATGACGACATGATGTGGATCAAGCAAATTAACTTCGAAAAATAGAGCTAGTAATTGTCATTTCATACAAGCTAAGGAAATTAAGTTAAAAAAATAAAGCTAAAACCACATTTGCAGTTTGAGTGATATGGGTTAAGCAAATCATGTTGAAAAAATAAAACTAAAAGTTGCAACAGCAATAAGCTGTAATTTAACTAATATGGTCAAGCAAATTAATTTGAAAAAACAATGCTAAGAATTACAATTGCAATTTTATGTGGGCTAAGGAAATAAATTTTAAAAATGAAACCTAAAGACACTAAATGGGATGGTTTTACTATAATAATATAGATAGATCAATAATAGATAGATGTCAATAAAACCACCAAATAAATATATCTTACCTTTAACAATATTAAATAGATAAAAACAAACATATTAATTGAAGAGATCTTAGGAAACTTCCACGATCTGCAATTAATCATCTAACCATTAAAATAAATATATTAATTGATATATCATGTATTTTAATAGTACAATCACAATTGTGTATGAAGTTGAACTGTCAAATAACCGATGAAACAAGTCCCATTAAAAAAATGACAAGACCATAGAATTTTCTGAGATATTAACATCATCAATAGTACATATTTGTTATATTAAATTGTTAGTAAATCAATGTCGAAAAAAAACCATAAAATTCAATATTTCATAAGAAAGATAAAAGGCTATTATAAACATATGGGTTATTGATAGTTTTTACCTGATCATGGCCTAATAGGGCTAGCACTAGCGAAATGAAATAATAATTGGGTCCTTGAAATCCATCCAACACCCTATACCACCTCGGCTTATAAGTCACTGTCTCTCACCAGCCTAGAAGTTAATCTCCTTTCGTTAGGACACATAAAGACCTAAACCAATGTACTCCTCCAAGCCCCTCCTCTTAGGGGTGGACACGAATATGTTTGGTTTGGTTTTTTTTAAAACCAAATCAAACCATAATTTATGGTTTGGTTTTTTTTCATCTCAAACCAAATCATTAAGTAAATGTTTTGTTTGAATTAGAATTTTCTAAACTATTATATAATGGTTTGATTTGGTTTGGATTGTGAATTAAATCAAGATTCTAACTAAAATTTTTATTTATTTTAAATATTTTTACCTTTGTGTAAATAGTTAAATATTTATATCACTTTATAAATTTCATATTATAAACCACGATAAAATACTTTATGAATTCATCATACTTTTAATCTATAGTTATCTATAAAACAGTTATCTACCAATAAAATATATTCATTAACCAATACATAATAAATCATGATTTACAATTTTTAATAGAATTATTAAGTCAATCATCTACCAATAAATTTAGACAAAATAAAAAATCAACAAAATTCATCAACGTATAAAATGATCTACTAACAAAATACATTAAACAATTAATACATAATAAGAGTTTATAACCAAATAAATAAATTTCATACTTTATAAAGTTAAAAATTCTTAAAAAAAATAATAGTTCATCATCAAACATAAAAATGTATTTCATGAGCTTAAAAAAAAATTTAAAAATGAACAAGTTGATTTTAATTAATATTCATCAAATAATATCAAATAAATCATATGAACATATATGACATTTAATCAATCATTATAAAAAAATTTATAGTTATAACTTACAAATAAAATATTATTATATTTTTCTAAAACAGTTTGGTTCGGTGTTATGGATTGGCTTGGTTTACCTTCCAAACCAAATTATAAATTTATAATTGATTTGGATTGGAAAATTTTCAAGCCAATTTGTTAAAAAAAAAACATATTTTCAATTTGGTTTGGTTGGTTCGGTTCGATTGGTTTTTTTTTCCCCACCTTACCTCCTCTAACAACTTGTACATTTAATAACACCTCATCATTCCCTTATATCTCCTCAAAGATACTATAAACTTCCCTATCTTAGGTCCAGGTCAGCTACAAACAAGAGAATCCAAACTTAAGCTTATTTCCTCTCTTGAGAATGCAGCAAATGGATTAAGAATATTATGTGGGCTCCCATTTTGGCATGACTATTACCTATAAATAAAACTTGAATCCGTAAGGCAAGGGAGAATTGGTATCTAATCTTATATATATTCTTGATTTACAAACTCTCTCTCTCTCTCTCTCTCTCTCTCTCAACATACTACTAACTTAAGTATCGGAGTGTCCATATTGGATAACTCACCAATGCATTACTAACCGTGTTTTTTTATTGTAGGCCTGTGGACCTCGACGAGCAATTTTCAACCTACAACAGGGGTAAATATTGATTTCAAAAAGGTACATACAAATAAGATTGTTTAAAACTTTTGAAAACAAATATACATAAAAGCAAAAGGAAATTGAATTCACAATTTAATTACACAGGGTATGGACTTGAGTCTTAAAACAAGGAAACTCCCTTCAAATTAAGGAAAGTGGGTAAAAATAACTACTTAAATTATGTCAATGTAAGTGAGAAAGAGATATTGAATATATCCCTAGATACTTTTAACCTATAGCTCATTTTAAACAGTTTTTATCATAATTTAATTAAAAAAATAATATAAACACTCAAAACACCAAAGTAATGTCTTTTACTATAATAATTTTAGATGATTGGTTCTATAGGCTATGGTAGAACAAATATTTATCATAACTACAAGCTATTTGGAAAAAAAAAAAAAAACACACACACACACACACACGCATGAAGATAGCAAGAAGTAAAATTTTAGAGAAAAAAATATCAAGAGAAATGAAAACTTTACCAAGTAAGTGGTTGAATTACCCTAAGCATATATATATATAGAGAGAGAGAGAAATTGTTAAAAAATAACATAAACTATTAAAAAATCCAATATAAACAGATTTATTCGATCTTTACATTAAATCATATTAGTAATGAAATTAAATTACAATCGATCAAATATTAAACCGCGGAACAACGATTTTTGAATTTCAATCTATTTAAACTCACAAAAAATTCAAAAGTATTTTTATAATCCAAACCTCATAATTTTTTTTTCCAACAGCATTATAACATTATTGAAAGCAATTCAATGATACTAGGAAAAATGAACACGCACTAAAAAAAAAAAAAATAAGAATGGCTTGTCATTAAAGGAAAGGGAGAAGAGAAGAGAAGAGAGATAGTAATAACTATTTAGGATGATAAAATAACTATCATATTATATAAATAGATTTTTTTATACCAATTAACAAGATTGACTTAATAATAATGGATAGATAATTCAGTGTTTTTTATATAATACTTGAATCTAACAGTTCCCACTTCGCCTATGTCACCTTTGGTATACAGGAATCGTCCAGAATGGAATGGATTGGAATCAAAAGAATAGAATGGAATGAACAAGGGAATGATAAATCCATTCCTTTGTTTAGATACAGACACGGAATAAAATGGATATGAATTAGTTTATATTAGAATTTATCAAAAATACCTGCTATAAAAAATAAGATAATAAATTTATATAGGATAAAAATGTAATTTAAGTAAAAATGCTTAATGGAAGGGGGAATGGAATCACGATTCCTCCTTCTCAAAGGCGGAATCGAATTCCACCTTAAAGCCGGAATCGTCGATTCCAGGAATCGCGATTCCGCCTTCTTATGACGCTTCCAAATGTAGGAAAGGGAATGAAAGCTAGAATCGTGAATCCATTTCGGTCCATTCCTGAATATCAAACATGCCACTAGAGTATTTTATTCATGGATGTTGGTTGTAACGCATCGTGCATAATAAGTTAGCTCTAGTGTTATCATGGCACTTCAACCGTGGGGGAGGGGGAGGGGAAGAAATGCGTGAAAGTAGGTAAGATGTCCAAAGAAGTCAAGAAAATAGTCGGTTAAAAAAATGACAAAATGAATTAGGGAGAGAAATTGGTTATTCTTTTGAGAGAGCTGGAGATGTATGAAGAGAAAAGTAGGGCATAAATATGTGGAAAGAAATAATAATAGTGGTGAAGAGAAAGTTACATAAAATGAGTAAAACTGTCAAGTGCAAAAAAAAAAACTTCTTATTTTATCAAGAGAATTGTTTTATCAATTGAATTTACTAAATAATGTTAAGATCTGATGGTAGTTTTGATATTAATGATAAAAATAATAATAATAATAAAGACGAAAGACACCGGGTGTCTTTTACCTTAATAATATAGAAAATATATTTGATATGAATGATCGATAAACATTAAAAATAATAATAATGAGAACGAAAATCTTTGACCAATGCCCAAAAATGGAAAGTCCCTTAACCGAAACTTCATGTATGCATAATTATTTCATACCTTATCCAAATTATAGCTGGCAGAAAGCTATGAATGTGATTCTCGCAAAATATCATATCCAATATCCAAATGAAAAAGATTAAAACTTTTTGTTTAGATCTGGGAATGTTTGGATAGTTTACTTTTCATTTGCATTTGTATTTGTATTTATTTATCATCTATATCTATATGATCTGTTTGATCTTTTTATCAGTAAAATTATCTACTTATCATCTATTTGTCATTTATATCTAATCTATATCTAGTTTGTTTCTTACTGAACAGACTTGAAGCCGCTAGCAACAGGTGCCATATTTTTTGCAAAAGTGAGAGAGTTTTGACAACAACCATTTACGTACTTCAGGAAATTGCAACCCTATTTCTTAAACTTTGTAACGAGATCTCTCTTTTGAATTGTCATTTTAGAATTTCTTAACATTCGTTTCCATGAAATATGGAATTAATTTTTTCACAAGTGTCCCAACCCCACACCATGTGACCCTTTTACTTAGATCAAGAACAGGTTTGTGCGGTTGCACAAGTAAAATTGTCCGTGAGTTGCGTTTATCGTGTAGGAAGTAACAATTAGGAAAACAAACAATAAAATGATTTAGGCCTAAATTAGGGTTATAAACGAGTTGAATGGAGAAGATGCAGTATTGAGGTTAAGCTCAACTTAAAATTTTAAAATTGGGCGCCGTTTAAAAGAAATATAACATAAGCTCTAATTCAACTCAGTTAAGCTTCCATTTATTGAAAAGAACAATATTTTTAAATTTAATTTAAATAAATTAACACCTAAACTCGATTTTAAAACAATATTTTTAAATTTAATTTAAATAATATTAACACCTAAACTCGATTTAAAAAATATTTTAAATTTAAATTTAAATAATATTAACACCTAAAATCGATTTGAATTCAATTAATATTTATACTCAACTTAAACCTAATAGAGCTCAATTAAGCTGACGAGTTAATCGAGCTAAATATAAAAAGTTTAAGCTTAACTTGATAAACTATTCAAATAGCTCGAGCCAGACTTAATTCAACTATTCTCAAATTGAATTTGAATAAATATCAAGTGGAGTTTGAATAGTTTGTAAATGAGGTTGATATATTTGGATGATTAGTTTAAACAGTGATATGAATGTAGGGCAAGTTTAAGAATCTTCTCGGAAGCACTGGTTAAATGAAATCAATTTGTGTTTGGTAAAGGGGAAGGCACGTGGTTTTGAATTTTGAGAGAGATGAACGTCTCTTCATAAGAATAGCTTCGTTGAAGGCGCCGCCCCTTCTTAGTCATAATCAGTTTCAATTACTCGCAATTCACGGTCTGAATACTGCTTCATCTTGCTCTTGTTTTTATTAATTTCCGCTTGCCAAGCTGTCCCCATTACATATGGTTTAATTCTAAGCTTAATATTAACCATTGTAAGAGCCGTTCTGAAACCCTAATTAGCGCATATTCAATAAGGAAATGGAAATGCACGTCCAGGAATAATTCATGTCGACTTGTATTTCGTTTTAAATTCCTACAAATATTCAAATATAAATATAAATATAAATTTCCTTTTTCGATGAATAAATGTATAATTTCTTTCATTTTATGATCATATTCATATCCATTCGGATTGTCTGTCATTGTTTTTACTCTTATTCTATTAAAATAAGGATGATAACATATTAATGCGTAAAGAACGAATCACTGGTAAACCAATCAAATAGACCAAAATCTGAAGACGCAAAAGAAAATAGGCACCCGTCACATTCCTTTGAATTTAAGATATAAAAATAATATAAGCAACTATCGTATAGATACCGATTGACATTTAAACTCAAACTGCTATCAAATTAATATCAATTTGATTATTATCACAACTTCAAACAAACAAGTACAGATTTAAGGGTGCAACAGGCTCCTAACATCGTCTCAGAAAAAGTAAACTTTTGAAAATTAGGGGAAAAAAACGAAAATTTTATATTATATGTGTATTTTAAATAATATATAACTAAGTGTTAGATGTTTGGTTTTATAACCACAAAATCTGACTTAAAACTTTATAAGAGTCATTTTACTTTTTCTAAGATATATTTGTTATTAGAACAATATTCCCTTTTTTTCTTAATTTTTTGACAAAACCAATGACATTGAATTTATTTATTATAAAATTATATTTAATCAAATATTCTCTTAGATTGCTACCTTTTATTAATAGTTTATAAAAGAAATAATTCATTATCCATATCAAGTGTGTAAATCTTTCTGTCTTATCACATAAACTATTAATAAATAAGTGATTTATAGCATAAATTCATATTATTTTTATTTTATAGAATATATTGAATTAGTTGAGAAAATGAAGAAGTTTGATCAAGTTTTATAACTATTTATAGTTGATTAAAGAATATAACGGAGACTTGATCAATTTAACACCTAAATTATTACCCAAAGAAGGATGTTTGTAAGTGATTAAAGTGCTGAAGCAAGACACATGGCTAATTTATCATTTTATTGCAACATTTAATTTATTGGGAGATCATGGTTTGAAACATACCCCTATCCAAAGGCATGTATCTTTTAGAAATTTCATAAAATATATTTTCGTAACACCAGTGGTATCCTAGCCTATAGATAGGTCCATAGTCTTCTAAGAACAAATCAGAGTCAATACTTCCGATAGAATGAGTAAAAAAAGAGAAAGAAAAGGAATAATTTCTTGAAGAGATTCCTTAAAAGAAAATAAATTCTACTCATTTGTAATATATTTATTCAATTATACTGAATTCTTTGTTTTTTGTGATTTAATTATGTTGTGCTTAATGACTTGTTTTTTATTTACAGGTATAGATATTCAAGGTTAGCATGATTGGATGGAGTTGCATGCACTCCAAATATAATAAATCATAAATGTAAAGATCCGGACTCGCTACACATTTTAAAACATGTAAATCCAGTCCCCAGCCATATGTAACCTGTAAAATTATATGTAAAGCTATTCGTAAGGAAAGAGTTTGTATCAATTATTTGTCCAAACCCATTATGAGAATCATTTTAAAAACCAACTCCTTATGTGAAACATGATACATAATATAACGAACTTCATTATCCTTTCACATTAAGATAAAGGACTTTAATACATATGTATATATAGTCACACACACACTTAAGGTTACAAAACATATGCTTAGGATCAAGCCTATAAGAAAATACATATAAGTTTAGCAAAATAACTAACATCTATTACATTTGATCCAAAAACATCTCTCCTATTCTATTACAAAAGCTTTCCACCATCAAGGTTAGGGTTTGTAATCATTTCATTCGTCCGAAAAGTCCTTAAAATCGGTTTCATATCCCAACTGAGTATAAAACCCCTCCTCACTAGCACCTGAAACAGAATATCATGAGCCAAAGGCCTAATACACAAGTAATACAAACACATATGAAGTGATAGGCACACTTAATCTATATGCAATGCTTCAATTGTCAATTTATTATCTAATAATTAAGTTTGTCAATCATCAAGTATTCAAATTTTGGGACAAGTCATTGGAAAGCTGGGTGTTCTAAGTAACAGCAGCTGCTCAGCAGGTTAATATAGGCAACCCGAATAGCTATATCTCCTATATCTAGCTGAAAACGAATAGTAATTTCATCTAGAATTAATAATCATTACTCAACTGTACTTAAATTAATCCATAATATCACTTAGTTCAAGCAGTCCTATAAACGTAAACTAAATCATATTATTTCTTCTTAAGAATAAGCAAATTTATACTGGTACTATTCTTCCTATCAATTACCTGTTAAGTCGCTTATAAAATTATAAAGACAATGGTGGCCTAAGCACCTAAACTACCATATTAACCTCGTTAACAGGTTGTTGCTCCTCATATCAGATTCAACTGCATAAAGCACAACGAATACAAACACTTTTTAAATCATCTTTAATCAGGATTAAATTAAGATATGTCTATCCTAAACAAACATCAACCAAGTTACTGTGTATCTGACCTATCACGTAAAGAATCAACAACTATACTCAAAGGTGTAGGGAAATCTGATAAAAGAAATTACATCATAAAGAATTTAATATAAAACTTAAGAAAACTACATTTACTTCATCTTATATTCCAAATAAAACTCATACAAAGCTATAAGCTTTCAACTTACTCATAAAACTAAGCAATAAATAAATAAACACATATGAAATAATAAAATTAGAACAAACAAATTTAATAAAGAAAAATATTTTTTAAAAAAATAAGGATACGTAGGCTTAACGCCAGCGGCATAAAATCAAGGTTGATGGCATACAAAGGAAAGGCCAGCAGCGTTGAAGCCTAGACAAATTTCATAAGAAAGATCAGAAAAGTGAAACGGGTTGCCATACATGCTGTTTCATATATTGTTTAAGCCTAGAGAAAACTCACGAAATCTCTAGAGAGTGATACACCTTCTCATACATAGTGTATGAAAGGATGCATGACGCTCTAGAGAGTGAAACACCCTCTCATACATGTTGTTTCAAAGGGTGTATGGCCATATGCCTTCCCAAGCAAGCTGTTTGATGGGGTATTTGAGAAATTTCGAGTCTCCCATGTTTCAAACTCACTTTTTACACGATTTAATCATATCCTACCTAAACTAAAACACTACACAAGCATTATACAATATTCCACATGCTCTTAACAACTCCAAATATACATGAACTTCACATTTCAAGTATGAAATAACTTCTTAATCTACTTTAAACACTTCATCATCATCATCAACACATTCACTGTCTCAAAAAAACTCTTACACATGCAACCACTTGTCTACTACAATCTATCTATCTCTAGAAACTTCAACACACTCCAAAAGCCTATGAACACTAATTCTCATGCATTAAACAACTTCCATATCCAACATGAAACATCACACATGCATAACCCTATATGAATCATCACATAACCTCACTAATCCGTACATCTTCAAAACAACTCCAACATTCCTCTATAATTCTTTACTACACTTCAAGAACCTATTTAGTTCTCTTAACCAACATAACTCATCAAAATCATATTCAACTCATTAAAAACCTATTAGAACAATAAATCATCTTTATAGAGAAAACAAAGAAATAAAGAACCATGAAAGCATGCAAAACTTACCTTAAGAAACTTTAACTTGAGAATTAGCCTTGATGAAAGCTTTAAGTGGATAATTTAAGGGAATTTGAAGAGGAAACTTAGATTGTTGTTTTTGTGGAAGGGTTGGTTTAGAGAGGGTTGTTTTGGGGTCCGTTTGGCTTGTGTTTTTAGCAAATAAAATGGGTTATGTTATCCTTTTGATTGTTGCCTTTTGGGGCAGCTACAAAGAAGTTTAAAGCTTAGGATTTAGATTGTGTTTAGGCTTAATTTAGATCTAATTTAGGCTTTAAAATGGCATTAGAAAATTTGCAATGTTTGGTTTGGTTTGGATTTTGTTTAAATGCAAATTTTAATCCAATATACACAATACAATACAAATACTTACTCATCATAGCACATTAAATTCTAACATGCATAATTTATCAACTAAAATATATTCACAAAATTTTCACGTTTCAAACAAGTAAAACCTATACATGCTATATACTACTATTACTAAATCATACTATCACTCCATATTTCATTAACTAATTATTTACTATAATTTCCATATTTCAAGCAAGCATTACATGTATATACAAATCAATTATGCATTTTAGATATTTCAAAATCTATCTGGTTTGAGTAAAACATGATAGAGGAATTCATAGATTGAGTTAATTAATTATGGTAAATTTGAAGTAACTAATTAGGAAAGTTCCAATTAATTAATGGATGAAGATGATTAAAGGATGTGGAATTCAAGAATTTCTATTAGAATTCCCCTAATCTAGAATATAAAGATGTAATTAATTGGTTACATGTGTAATTTCTAAAGGAGCAATGTGTACATATTGCTTTCTTGAATTATTGATATTCATTATTGCTTTTACTTCCTATTCATTAAATTGATAATTAAGACTTTCAACTCAATTTATTATTATAAAATGTCCATTAGATAACAGGATATGGGTTATTACTAATACTTGTCATCCCTATTCACTATACTATAGTAAACTATAGGTGCAATTATTTAACAATCAGTTTGTTAAAAAGACTTAGAGAGGTGTGGGGGGTTACTGTTGAAAGATTGATAGTGATGCATCCATACTAATATCCAGATGACATCTTGATTCATAGCTTATCTAGATTAACAAATACAAGCTAGTGGTAATGAATGTGTGAAGATTATGGATTTAATGTGGTGAAAATAGTTAGACACTGGTGATCATGCATATCAAAATAATGTTCGATTCATGTATATATGAGAATTTGAAGTGTTGGATTTACACACACACATATATATGGTAGATAGGTAAGAAATAAGAGAATTTGAAGTGTTGCATACACACACACACATGGATATATATGGTAGATAGGTAAGAAATAAGGTTTATAAGAGCATGAGCTATTGCCACTTTGTAGAGAAGTAGAAATCTTTTTTTTTCCTTTATATATATATACATATATATCTTGAAGAATAGGCTCATAGTCACAAGTACTTTAGACATTAAAAAAGCAAGCAATATAGGCATCAAGAGGATTTCAATGGGGTAAAGATGGGAAATCAGAGTACATTGTTGCAATATAATGTACTTATCTTCGTTTTAGTAAGTTTATTTTATTTTATTTTTTGCCAAATTCCTTCTAGTGTTGTTTGTGACGTAATCCTCCGCATTTTTGTCTTTCCACTTTTCAGCCTAGACTTTAAGCACTTAAGCATGTAAGCCATTTCTCTAATATCTTCAATAAAGGAACATATCTTCATAGTGTGCTCCTATCAACATAATAGCATTATAGACCAATGAATTGCCCATTTCTACTTTGTTTCTTCTTTATCCCTTTGATGTTGTCGGTCTTTATCCTTCCATTACAGTATTTGCCCCGTCTTCTTTATCCATCAAGCACAATGACTTCATAAAACTACATTCATGCAAACTAAAGCCTTACTATTTCTTGTCAATACTCTCATTGCAATTGAGTTAGCTCTATAATCAATGGACCCACCAACATGGATATTTACAAAGTTTGAACCCAGTCTCTTCCACAAGAAACGTTTACTAACTTATGATAAATGGTTCATACAAGGCTTATCAAACCACATGATACTCTCCTTTCAATGGTAACAAAACATCAAGGTTCTTAGAGTCAAGACACATACACTTCTAAATGCTCATGAGACAATAGGCAATTTTGCAAATAACTCACATTTTTCTTACTTCCTTAATCATCCATTAAGAATTGTAACTTGACAAACATTAATCTTGCACCAAGGATAACAAACTACACTAATTTTGTCTAACGACAACATAAAAGGAAGTGCTCTATTGTCTCACCAATTTTAGAGAACTTGAACTTGGCTGAAAATAACATATGATTTTTCTTAATGTCATTGGTAGGACATGCATTATTCAGAATGCAACTAAACAATGTCTCGCTTAGGCAAACGACGATTATTCTATATCATGCTTCATATTGATCTATCTATTTAGTGAAAGAACGAATTCATTTAAGTATTTATTGGCTTTGAATCCCTAATGAAAGGAGAAATTATATCCATTAAGAAATGTTATGATGAAAATATAGCACGATTGATGTGAATGTGATTATACATAGACTAAACGAATTGGTTGATCTTTGATTGGTATAAATAACAAATAGATATTGTTTATAGCTAAAATACTAAAAGTAGTGAATGAAAAACATGTCTACAATTTTTAACAAAAAAATTTAAAAATTATAAATTATAAAAAATACAAAATTATCATCGTTGTATCACATAAAGAAGATGCAATACAAAAATTTGTACAGGTTTAATATCTCCATTATGTGATGTACATTGGTAAACTTTTGAAAATAGTTATATCTAAAACTATAAACGAGTCAAGTCGATACAGTACTAAGCTTGAACTCTACAAGAACGAAAAATTTGAACTCAAACTCAATCGAGCGTTGATTTTTCAACTCGAACTCGACTCAATTTAATACTCGATAAACTCAAACTTAACTCAATTAAGCTCAATTATTCTTTTAAATATTAATTTAACTATAATGAGTATTTAATACTCGATAAGTTCAAACTCAACTTGACTCAATTTAATACTCGATTAAGCTTGCGAGCTCGCCGAGCCGAGTATTTTAAAGCTCAAACTCGAGCTCGATAACTATTCGAGTAGCTTGAACTCAAACTCGGTAACTACTTGAGTAGCTCAAACTTAAGCTCAACTTGGTTGTAAGTAAGTTTAATTCGAGTTTTCACTGAGTCAAACTTAAGTAGCTCGTGAGCTGTCTCGATTCACTTATAGTCCTAATTATATCGCATGACCAACATGGGATGTAGGTCTCAATATTTATTGCATGGTGATCAAGCGATACACATTGAATAATTACACATATATTACACGTTACACAAAAAAACCATAAACTTGTGATATAGGTCAATATGCGATATAACGATGATAATTATGTAATTATTATTATTCAAATTATATATATATCATTTTTTTTAAATGACTGTTGCACATGGTACTTTTGTTTTTTTAGTAAACCTCTGTTTCCTATATGTATCATACTTTTCAATGAATATGTTGTTCGAGATAAGAGTTTCAATGTCCAAATCCACTTTTGCTCCTCTCTTCTCAGCAAAAATACTCTCTCTCTTCGACTTTTCTTCCTTCTATTTGCGTTTAACATTCAAAATATGGAAGATGCAAAACAACAGAAGTGATGGCAAAAAGAAAATAATAATCAATGAAGTGAACATTAATAGGTTATATGAAAACGATGTCCATCCATTTAAAATGCATGAGCTGCAATGATATCCCTAAAATTAATAAAATTATTAGCACCTCAAATATCTTCATATGATATTACACTCCTGAAAAATATTTGGATGATCATAAAAGTATAACTTATATTTTGACGTTTCTACAAACTCATAAGTCATAACTATAATTCATTATTATTAGCTATTTTCCGTAAAGGCGCACGTGTCAACTTCTAAATGGTTTATAATAATCAATGCAATAAAAAGAAGATTTTTATATATATATATATAATTAATTAATTAAATAATACATTTAAAACTACAAAATATATATAGAAAAAATAAAAAATAAAAGACGCCACAACATAGAATGACAACCTCCATTTTTTCATTTTCTATATTATTCTTCTTTTCATTTTCTAAAGTTTTTTTATTATCTCTTATTATATCATTTGATGGCAAGGGAAATAAAAATGTAAGTTCCAAAAAAATCTCAAAAAATCTGAAATTTTTGAAAAATAATATCAACATTACCCCCACTTGAAATCGTACATTGACACAATTTCAAATTTTATGAAGCCAATTGTTCCCTTGTTAACCTGCAGTATCTTTACAATTTATGCTGGAGATCCAGCATCGAAGTTCAAGTCCTAGTATTGGGCACAAACCTGATGTTGCATTTTTTTTTTTTTTTTTAATTTCAATCCAAGCCAAAGAAATTGAAAGTTGAACCCATATGTAACTTCCATTATTATAAGACTCCTAACCACTGCGCCATACAATTATATGTGCTACTATTATTATAATGTTTTATTTAATTATTCTAAAACTATGTGTTTATGATAAGATTTTTTAACAATTTGAAATTGTGCCTACAGTACATGATTTTAAGTCGGATAATCCTGAGATTATATTAAAAAACTTTGAGTTTTTGGGTTTTTTTTTTTTTAATACATTAGTTTTTTCCTTTTCCCATTTCATAAATTATCTAATAATATTATTTTGTAAAATTATTCTATGTTGACCAATATAATGTGACGCGTGTTGTTCGATTACATCTTTTATATTTTCCCTCACCAGCATTAATAAATAATCATGAAATTCAGCTAATGTGTTTGTCAAAAATAGAACACTGGGTGTCAATTACCAAAAGCGCCAAAATAGAGAAAATTTTTGCTAACTTCCCAAAATATTAGAATTATAAAATATTCTAAAAATTTATTATCATGCAATTATTTCACATTATAATACAATTTTGATTGTTTTTAAAGTCAATTTATCACTCAATTTGATCCATACTTTAGGCTTTTTTTTTCATATTTAATCTATATCTTATCTAGATCTATTATATAATTGATTTATATTTTTTTTAAATTTGATTTGGTTTCATACTTAGAAATTTAGGTAAATTATACGAGGATACTTATATGGTTGTTTATGATTATAAGCATATAAACCATTAGTATTAAAAATCATATGGATGAGATATTTTAGAATATTTATGGTGTTTACTATGAATATTACTAGGTTATGAGTCTTAGGGTATCCATATTATACGTGGACACATGTAGGATTGTAAATGCCTTTGAATTTAAGGTGTTACTAGTTAATATTTCAGAGCGTAACATCTCCTCAGGGTATTGGATTTTTCAGCCCAATCCTTTGGGCTTAAAAATTTCAAGAGATGATCCATATGTTGACGAGTTGTATGAAGAGTTTAAATACGATCTTTATAGTGGGGACTGGGGCTGGGATATTAGATTAGTTTTATTGAAGCTAACACTTTGTTTCTTTTTGTTGCTACGAATTTAAATGATGAACTTTATACTCTTGTAATAGAGTTTAGTAAACTTCTTCAAGTTGTTGTACCCACTTTTAGCTCTTTCAGACTTTTTTTACTGTTGTGGATCTTTATAATCATCATGAATATATTTAAATAAAATTTTTTCTTCAAATAAAATTAAACAAAGTTTTCTAATTGTAAAATTAGATAAGTAATATTAAATATAATTGGTTTGAAAAACTTAACATATTTTTACTTTAATAAGGATATGTGACAAGCTATCATTCCTTTTGGGTTTTGAATCATGGCAAGACTAGTGTTTTAGCCATGCTAAGGAATTTAATTTTTCAAATCTCATAGACTTCATCATGCTTTTTCCTTATGTCCCTATTTCTATTTTATAAGAAGAAATTTGGTAGCTTTGAAATTCAATTTCAATCTCAACTATTTTGTAAAAGAGGTTTAGAGTATTTTCAATTTTTTGAATTATTATAGTTGTAGCATTGGTATCAATAAAGAGAATATGAGAAACATTTTGATGTATTTCTCTTAATTTAGGAGCTTCCATCTCTTTTCAACTACTTCCTTCTTTATTAATATACTGAAGAATTCCATTGCCATTATGAAAATATAAGGCAAAATGAGGTCACCCTATTATCTACTTGGATAGAATTTATTTACAGTGGATCCATTAAATATAATTTCTATGAATGAAGAAGATAATAAGATAGAAAAAGATCAATACATTTTTTCGAAAGTAGTTAAGCCAAATCTCATTGAACTCTCTCATAAGCTTTTTTTTTTTTTTTTTCAAATATGTTTTGATCATCATCCACCCTTTTATACCCTTTTCTTATAGCAACTATGCAAAATCTCATACAAAAAAATAATGTTATGACAACTTTTCTTCTTGGGATTTAATTACTTTGTGTTGGGTAGATCAACTCTTCAAAAAAAAAAGATGTTAATCTATGCACCAAGAGCTTTGTAAATAACTGATCTGCCATGTTACAAAGACTAATGTATTGGAATTAAAAAAGTTGGTTTGCTCCAACTTGCTTTGGAATTAAGATAAGTGTTGTGTTTTAGTGGGTAAACGATTTTGAGTTGTGTGAATATATTAAAAGTTACTTTCATCACTAAACCACCCACATTCTCATAGCATTCTTTAAAGAAATTGTCCAGTAACCTATATTTGTTGGGGCTTTCCATAAACTTATGCTAAAGAAAGCCTACTGAATCTTCTCATTATATAAAGATCGAAGTAAAAATATCACTTGGCTTCGGAAGGCCACTTTTACCATCCATTAGATTAAATTATATATTGATTATGGAATTTTTCCTCATAAGAAAATTTTAGTGAAATGCCCGTTAATTAAACTTTTTATAAGGAGGTTTACTTCATGGCCTTGGAAAATGAAACAAGCTTAATTACCTTCCAAGTTTTCTATGGTAAATTGATAAGCATGTATAATTGAATGGTATAATAAATTATGATAATCACAAAAGAAAGACAATTCATTAAATGGTATGATTAAAAAAGGTTGGAAATGAGCTTAATGACTTGACAAATGAATGTAATAAGTTAAGAGAGGAAAACAAAAATTTGAAAAAGGCAAATGGGAAGTTGAAAAAGAAAATGGAAAGTAAAACAAGAATTTGCAAATTTTAGAATTGAATATAATGAGGCTTAGAATGAAATAGAAAATTTAGTTTTCAATATTTAGTTTAGAATACTCTAAACGAACTAAAATCAAGTTCATGGAATGCCAAAAGAAATTTGGAAATGCTTCTAGGAGGCCATACTTAGGATTGGACAAAGGTGGAGTTATAATGATAGTAATGAGAATAAGTCCTGTACGATTTACTTTTGTAAAAGTCACGAATAACACTTACTGCCATTGTAGAAAATATGGACACATTGCACACACTTAAGCAGTCAGAGTGGTAAAACAAAAGCAAGTTTGCTTCCTCAACGGTGTATATTTAATTATGTATAAGCCTAGAAGGATCCAACTTAGTTGAGTACAGAAGAAATGATCTTTAAGTTTTACAGCTAATTCATTTTGTTTTCGTATGAAATAAGGGAATTGAATTTTAATTCAATAAAAATATAACAGAGTGTAATGAATATTATATATGTGTTACAATGTTCACTTGTAAAAAGGATAAAACAAGTAATTGGAATAAAAATAAAATATTTACAATATCTCTCAACTTTATTATAGAAAGATAATAATTATATAAATGATATTTGATAAAAATTGAAAATAAACATAATTTATGTGTATGGAGGATTTGCTATTGATTATTTTATGTAGTAAGAATATATCATCATAATAACAACATATTTACCTAAAATGATGAGAGAATGAATAGTTATACTATTGCAATGAACGGCTCTTGATGTCTATTAATTAATTTTTCACTTTCTTTAGTTTCCCTACCATCACGCGGGTCAAATTTTAATTTCTCAAACATCTGGCTCAATCAAATAAGTAATAAGAATATTTAAAATGTGACCATGGATGGATGGACAAAAGGAAAAGGAAAAGAAGAAGAATAAAAAAGACTTGATTGCAGCCTACAAGCCGTTAGCCCAATCAGCACTCCGTCTTACTGTAGGATTCAGGCCTCATCAGACCAAGCATGTGGGCCTTGTGCAAAATCTATAGCCGGATAAAAAGCCGTAAACACTGTTTTTTTTTTTTGGGCCAAGAACCGTAAAGGCATATTTGCAAACCCCTTTGCGGTGGGCTAGATAAATGGGAAAATAGGGGGTGGTCTTGGTCTAAACGGTGACCTCGGCACAGGTCAGTTCAATCTTCAAACCAAACAAGCCTGGCTGGGCACCCCAGGTTCCAACCGTGAACTCAGCTGTCAGCCCGATTATACTGGCAGTTTGTCCACAGATCAAGGTCGGATCGCCAATCAGGGCTCGGCAAATTGAAAAAAATAAATTTGGAAGGAAAAAAATAAATGTTTAAAAAAGAGAATAGTAAAAATTAATTATTTATTCATAGCATTTAACATATTGTTATTAAATAATAGAAGTTATAAATATAACTCTTTGGATTTATATAGTCTTCATGCCAAAAGTAAAATCTCATTTTTTAACAATTGGGACTTGTATTTGTTTTCTATTGACTTGTCTGTGTTTTCAATAATTGTAATCTTGATTCTAGGTTCAAATTTGCTTAGACCGAACCTGTCGTTAAGCCAGTGCGATGTCTAATCATATTTTAGCAATATAATTTGCAATTTAGTCCAACGCCATCATGTCATCTCCTATTTGCTGTACCTCCATCATTACCAATTTGAATATCACTAAATCCACCACAATTGATTTTGGGTATATGTTATCTAATATCTACCAGTGGGACTAACATCAAAACATCAGCATTACGTTGATCTAATAAGTTCAAAAATCATAATGATAATTTTTAATATTAATTTTTTAGTAGTATTAGAATAAACGGTTTTTACATTTTTTTTAAATTTATTTTGTATGTTGGATTTTAATTTCATTTGATGGTGTTTATTCTTCTGAAAAAAAAAAAAATGCTTGTATCATCAATAATTCAATAGGAGACACTGTGGTTCGATGTGCTCGTATATTCAATTCATCTGTCGGTTCGCTCACATCCTCAACATTGCGACAATACTAAGATAACATAATTAATCAAATGTCACATTATTTGGTATGATCGTAAAACTACTTCAAAATTGACAACAAATACAGCTGGCAGTCAACAACACCACATATTGCCACCCCCTTTGGTTTTAAGCTCTTTTCATTAATTTCTGTTCTATCTATCTATCTATATATATATTATATAGGAATTATGGTTACCTACGGCATTCAACTTCTCCGGTTATATTTTCTGATGAGATCTACACTTATCCATTTAACAAAAAGTAGAAAATGACTCATACTGCATGTACGTCATATCCAAACTAGGGCAAGCCTGGGGGAGCCTGAGAACCAGAAAAAAAATTTCTTAATTTTATTAAAAATAAAATTATATATGTTATATATATATATATATATATATTATAAAGAATAAATCATGATATTTATAAGTATGCATAATGTAATGGTTAAGTTTATAGTTTTATCTCAAGGGTCTTAGATTCAAATTCATTATTTATTTTTTTAACGTGTGTTTATTATATAACTACTTCTTTCTTTATTCTCTTTCCTCTAACTTTTTTTTAAATAACTATTTTTATTTAAGTATACAATTACATTATCCATATATATTATAAATAAATTTTATTGCATATTAAATATATAATTTGACTTAGTAGCATTCTTTTTCTACAATTAGTGTTATTAAAATACACATGGATTATTTAATAACTATCCTATCTGAATATGTTTTATGAGTTTTTTTTTTAAACAAAACTTATAAGTATATGAACTCTATATTTTATATTAACAATCAGTTTTCAAGTGACATATATACAATCTCTCTCAAAATATACTAAATAATCTTAGTTATTGCTTGGATGAATATTTTCATGAAATTTAAAAAATATTGCATTGAAATCATTCATGAAATTCTTATAATTATATAAGATGTAATATCTAGTAGATATAAAAAGTAATTTTAAGATTAACTTAATTAGGGTTCAGCCTCCTAATTCTACAATCATACGTTTCGTCTCTATATTCAACCATTAAATATCAAGTCTTGTACTTGGTAGTATTACTCATGATCTCTCAAATAAAAAAGGAATCATATTTGAATCCCTCATTCCACCACTATAATGGCAAAAAAAAAAATAGTAAAAAAAGCACATAATAAAAAAGTACGGTGATTCTACTGTATTCGTTGCAATTATTAATAATACAAAAGATGATACTAATTATATTAGCATAGGGACACTAAAAGAGAAAAAAAAATCAAAATATGCAATTTCATCAAGGATTTTTCGCATTTTTAGTTTCAAATCGCTAGTCCACATGTCTAACTTGGATAAATGCCCTCGTGGGGGGGAAAAATGGACGAATGCATTTGCTTGATAACTGCATGAATATGACATAGGAAATATTTTTTCCCTCTTCTTTTTTTTTTTTTCAATTATTCATTTGTTTGTTTTGGTGGGGGGTGGGGGGAGGAGTGAGGAGGGAGAGAGAGAGAGAATCATATCGAAGTGTTAGAAAGTTTTAGATTTGATATTGAACATATTTCATTTTATCATTAGTACGTTGATTTAATTGGAAAGAATGTCGACAGCAAACCAATCCCATAAGTTATGGCCCAAAAAAAAAAAAAAAAAAAATCCCATAAGTGCCTTTGGCATTTATTCTATCCAAGCAGGCTACGAAGAAGTTTCCTGGACTAGGACACAAAGTAATAAATTTCCTACTTCAATGTTCAAATGAAATGTGAATGAGATAAGGTAGAAAGCAACATTAACCCCTTTTCCTTATTATTCCTTTTACGTCCCAGCCTACGCATCCTTTAGCTAATTTTGAGTAAATTCTTTGATAACTTTTGAAATTGTGAAAAAATAGGAATTAACCTTTATTTTAGTATATGAAACAATTAACCTTTATTTTAATGAATGAAATAAGATATCCCTGATAGACCATCAATAATACTATTAATATAGCTCCGCTAAGTGTCACATCTATTCTAAAATTCAATGTAAATTTAAGTATTATTTTGTTAAAAAGAGATCTAACTCTTTGGGGTTGGGGGGGGTGTGGTAGAGGAGGGAATGAAAGAAAGAAAAAAGAAACGAATATGAAGTTAAGAAAAGGAAAAGAAAGAAAGCTCAACCGATAAACACTTCTTAGCCGGAAAAAAAAATAAATAATAAATAGAGGTCTTGAAAGGTCACACCCACCCTATCAAAACCCCAAATCCTCCCACGTGAGACCCTAAACCACAATATACAACAAAATCAAGCCTGTGAAACTCAATAGGAAATCCGAATCGAGCTCAATTTCAATCCGTGTAGCATGTGTTGCGATAAGTTCTTAAGTAATTTTTTTAATTTTTATTTTTGTACCTGCGTATGTTATAATTTGTATAAAGGATGATGAATTAATCACTATTTACATTTTGTGATTATGATTCATGGCATATTATCTCCATTTGATAAAATTCTTATTTTCTTAGATTCTGCAATTGTTCTTATCCAGTGGTGCTCCTTGTTGTTCAATTACAGATGTCATTTTCAGTCTGATGTCGTACCGACTAACATGGGATGATAAAAATTTGTTACTTTTTTTTTTTTTTCTTTATCTTTTACTATGTGCAAGTGCAATGGTCCCTTCATGGATCCAGCCATAAGACTTGAATGCATAAATTTGTTGTTATTAATACATAGAATATTTCTCTTTTTTTTTGTTTTGTTTTTTTTTTTTTTTTTTTTGGTGTCTAAGCATGAGTTAATTTTTTCATTATTATTTTGGTCGATGTTAACACCATGTGGTAGCTAACAGTCAAAGTAGCGTCCTTATAAACAATGTTATTAGCGATTCATTAATGATACTTTATTTAATTCACTAAAACTAAACTAAAGATTCATCCCTCTTTTTAAAGAATACTTGAAATATTGATAGATCAATTAAACTTACTCTCAAATATTATTGCATAATTTACAGATTAGCTTTTCTAGTCACTCATTTCTTTAGTATTCAAAATTGGCCTATTAAAGAGCCTAGCCACCAATGTTAGTCAATAGTCACCACTTCCTAGCTATATAGTTCAAAAACCAAGAAGATTCCAATAGATTTTAAAAGGTCCAACTCATTGTCCTATAATAAGTAAGGTTGGTGAATATAATTAATACATGAGTAGATAGAAATGACGAATATCCATTTGATCATGTTTATATTGACTATTTATTTTAATAGGCTTTTTTTTTTTTTTATGTATACAAATGTTCTTCTCAATTGTGAAGCGTCTAAACATTTAAGTGAAGAATTATTTTTAGAGTTTCTCTCTCTAGCTTTTCTCTTTAAAACACTTGAGTGTGTGAATAAGTTGAACTAATCATTGGGGCTACAAACAAGTCGAGTTGCGCCAAGTTTTTAAAGATTCGAGCTTAAGTAGTCTCATTTAAAATTTATCGAGCTCGAGCTCGAACTGAGTTTTTTTAGCAAGTTTGAAATTTAGGCTCGAACTTAATTTATTTAGCTAAATGAGCTTTAGTTTAAACTCGAGTTCAGCTTATTTATGAAACAAGCTCAAACCGAGTCAAACTTTTTATCAAGCTTACTGAAGCTTTTATCAAGTCTAGAATTTAAGCTCGAACTTGACTTATTTTGATATCTCGTTTTCCTTTTTTTTTTTCAAACTTAATTATAATATATAATATATATATATATAAGTGTTGCTATAAATATATACATAAATATTAAATTGAAAATAGTTTTTTGTTGTTTTTGTTGTAATCTATCATGTATAAAAAATTCATAAATCTACTAAAGAGTCATTAACAATCCTGTTCACGAGCCGGCTCGTAAGCCTAAATCAAAATTCAAGCTCGACTCGTTTAGTTAAACAAGCTTTACTTTAAGCTCAAGCTTAACTCGTTTACTAATCGAGCTTAAGCCAAGCCAAGCCTAAAGTAAGCTAACTCAAGTAGCTTGGGGGCTACTCGTTTCGTTTGTAACCCTACTTAGCTTTCTTTGTATGCATCGAGTATACTAAGTTACATAAAAGCATCTTTGAAATCAACTTCTGTGACAATTAGTGTTGAAGTAAGGAGTTGAAAGAGAAGATGCCATCTATAAATGACAATAATGTCTCAATGATTGAGTATGACTAACTTAAATAAGCAGCACATTACCTAGTAGAGGGAAAGGTCTTGAAAACTCTTGCCATCAAGATAGATAAGGTAAAGCTAAATATTGATAAGACAAAAGAGTAGTGGGATGACTCTTAAGGCCTACAAACGTAAGCTTAAACAAAATCTAAGTTTTAATATTGTGTTATCTAGAATCTAATCAGTCATGTGTAATCCTATTGGAGTTATTATTATTATCTATCATTTATAAGTCCATTTCTAAATCTAATACAAGCCCTTTAAATCTTAATCTACTTATATTTGGTCCATTTACTAAGTTTAAGGTTGTAAACCCTCATTTTCTTACCAAACCTGAGTTCGATTTCAGAAAGCTTAAAATCGGAAATCGAAATCCTAAAAGAATATCTCTAGACCAATCGGATCTGGAAACTCTATGTTCGACGATTCCAAGAATGAAACCCTGGAACAATGGAAATAAGATAACTCCAAGATAAAACCCTAAATCGGAAAGTCAACCGGAAATCCTAAATTAACAAAATCTTAGAAAACCCTAGCAGTTTAGATTCAGAAAACCCGTGTTCGCAAACCAAGAAGTCAAAATATGAGTGGGAAGCATAGATTGGTTCGTATTAGTATTAGGATGTTTAACAATATCATATTAGTGGATTTTAGACCTATTTTGAGCCCGATCAAATACAACTCTTGAAAAGCATGTCCCGAGGCTCGGGATATTAAATATCTGATATTAGTACTGTTAGAATCGTAATCTCATAATATTTCTACATATATCAGTTATATAGTTTTTCGAGCTATAAAAGTTACAGTTATAACCTTTTTATCGTATTTTCTTTACTACCGGTAATTTAAGTATCTAATCAACTTTTTACTTTCTTTTACACTATTCATCAAATATAACCACCCATACCCTATTCTAACATCCTTACAACCTATTCTTAAAATTTTACATCATTTCCTTACAAATTTATCTTTCCAATATATTTTGTACTCAAACTACTTATTAAGTTTGAATTTTATTAAACAAATCAAATTCAACTCTCACTCTCTCTCCCCTCTCCTAGAATCGGCACCCGCCCCACCCCTACCCCCCCCACCCCCCCCCCTCCCCCCCCCCCCCCCCCTCACACCTATCTTTTGTTTGATTTTTCTTCAATTAATTTATTCATACAAACCCTAATTTCTTTTTCTATATAAACTCTTTTTCACCTTTGACTTTTCACTTTCTCTCATTTTCTCACAAAACCACTTTTGGAAGTTTTTTTTTTCTCTCCCTCTCCTTACCTCTTATGTCATGACCCCCTCCATAAGCACACACACACACACTTTTGTTTCTTCAAGTTTTCTTGACCAAAACACTAAATAGGTGAATAGATCTTAACCTTACCACACCAAACACATGTAATGGTGAGGTCATACATGTGTCGTTCCACTAAAAGTCCCCATGAGCTTCATGCTAGGGATGTGGAACCACTAAAACATTGTCACGCCCCATAGGGTATCCTAAACGTAATAGCCCGCCACATACTAAATAAGACTCTCGAATTCCCTATCCGAGCCCTTCGGGAGTCTTATATAGATGTAAAGCGTTCCTTTACGACAATAAATACTCAACCAATGGAGTTAAAGTTTAATGTGGCATTCATTAGCCATAGATGATAAATCAAACGCATAATTATACTTTACAAAATCTAAGGGGCATTCCCTCGCAAAATAATATCAAGTCCATTACAGTCATCCAGAGTCCCTTAGTTTCCAACGGAAGTCTATACAAAAAGAATGAAGTAAACTTCTATGGGAAACTTCTATCTCCGGTACCTGAGCTGTGGCTTGCCTCGGTCTAAGCCAGATAAACTCGTGCTGCAATAAGTAAAAACTATGGGGGCGTAAGCTAACTAGCTTAGTGAGTAAGAACTTCCATATCACAATTAAGTACAATTCATTCAAACAAGTGATTATTCAAGCAAGTGTATGCATCAGACAAATGAGTTCAACAAAACATATGACCAACCGGAAATCATATGTGATGGACTTGCGCCCTCCATCCCGGGTTAGCAAATTAACGAATCCTGCGGTACGACGCGTTTAAGCTCACGGACAACTGAAAAAATTCGTTTTTGGATCACGATTAACCAACAATTCGTTTTATGGATCACCGGATTACCAACATATTCGTTTTATGGATCACGAAAAACCAATCAATGCTAATGCTCCATTCCCATCGTGATATGAATGAATCCAATTACAATTAAAGTCGAATATACATAGTTCAATTCTTTTAGGTGACCAAAAGTAATCGCAGACATTCGATATAAGATAAGCTAATCAGTCAACAGCTTAACACCCGGTTTTCAATATTTCTTAAGTTCCATTTCGCACATCAACAGCAGACAATATATAAATTCCCCTATACCCCATCATACAATCCATTTTTATCTTTGCCTACACCACTAGTGCCACTACATTACAATCACAATCATTAATTGAGAGTGGATAAACTCACTCGGCCATTGACGCCGGTCTTTCTAGTAGTAATAGTCGGGAGGTAGGGTGTCGTCTTGCTCGGGATCACCTACCAATTAAGAATAATCCTAATGAGATACTCATCATGTAACTAATCCAAACTATGCATCTAGACTAGATGAATTCGGAATTCTCGCTATTTGCGGAAGCTCCGACTTAAAACGGCCATAACTTGGTCATTTTAACTCGGAATTTCGCAAATTTTATATCGATCTCTATCTACTTCGAAAGATCTATCTATTTCTAATATTAATTTCAAGTTTTGAAAACATTAAGGTCACGTAACAGTAGGATCAGATCTGTTCTGTAAACCTTCCTTTGATGAGAAATGTTCCTAGTTGATGACTCATGCAAAAATGGTATATGAATGAATTCCTAACATGAATGTCATGTAATGAACTTCATATATGCATGGTTTTGATGATCTTTGAGGATGGACTCTTATGAATTCCTAGTTGTCAAGAAATTCCTTAATGATTTCTTATAAAAGGTTATTACTACCAACCTTACATCCCCTAATGTTTTTATGATTTTATCCTTAGAATTTACTTATCACCTAATTAAAAATGAGTTCCCAACATCCATATTAGTCATGACCCTCATTTATGCATAAAAATCCACATTTTTCATTGAGTAAGTATGTGTTTGAATGGGCTACTTAGAAAAATCCGAATCTTGAGATTTTCATTTTCTTGCAATTTCCTTATGAGAAAACTTGTTTAATGCATCAAAAATTGAGGCTCCAATATATATATTATCTAAAGACTTCATTTAGCTCATAAAACATGCCATCTAAGCCTAGATACTAAGTGTTTATGTGGGCATCACCTAAAAATACGAATTTGACTATACATCCATAAATCAATATTTTTCACTCTAACTTTACTACTTGTTTGACATTTATACCATGCCTAAACTCATCTAAACTTATGGAAATAATTCCTCCAATATACCTATTACACATACCCTTCATTTTTCATATGAAATATGAGTTTAAAAATGGTTTTGGTGGTTTTTAAAGTAGGGTTTTAATTTCATCCGAATTTCCAACAAACCATTTCTAACAAAACCTTTATTTTTCAATGTTCTTGCCTCCTATATATGAAGATCTACTATCTAACATCTCTATACATATACAAGACTACATTTTTATGATTATCAATACATGTAAATCAAAATAACTCTATGATCATACATGTAAATGAAAATGTGGTGTCTAAACTTTAGATCTACTAACTATAATGCATGAATCATAAATCTCATGGCATGAACATCAATGTATACAAGATCTCTACTTTACATGCATGAACAAGATGATATCTTAACATAAACTCATCAAACACTAGATCCATGTCTTGTGATGGCTTGATATTCTTGTTCATGTGTTTTCATGTCCCTAGCATGAGCTCATTGGATTAAATGAGAAAACACACAAGATATAGCTTTGCCATTACAAGATTAGGAAGAATCAAAGCTTAAATCAACATACCAATGGAGTTTTGGAGAGAAAAGAGGAGAAAACAAGTTGGAAATGTGAGAGTGGGGGAGGGGGAAAGCTCACGGCACAAGGAGGAAGAAAGGGAGAGTTTTCTCTTTTGAAAAAATGAAACAATGAAAATGAGGAGAGAGAATGAACATTTAGTATATATATTAAGTGAATTAGGTTTTAGTTGAATAAATGGAGTAAAAATAAATTAAATTGAGAGGGAAACAAGGAGGAGGGGGGCGGGGGTTGCGCCGGCCACTTCTTGTGTGTGTGTGTTTTGAAATTTTGATATTTTGTAATTTAGATAATTAAAATGTAATAAATGTAATAATCAATTAAGAGACAAAATTCATTGGAAAAGAAATTGAAATGAGTAGTTATAAGATGTAAGAATAGGGTATGGGGTGTGTAGTGTATGTTGTACTTGTTAATAGTAGACAAGACAACAACTTTACCGGTTGTAACGAAAACACAGGAAAAGCTATAACTGTAATTTTTATAGCTCAGAAAATTATAAAATTGATATTTTTGGAATTTTTATAACATTACGGTTCTAATGAATATTCCAGAACATTTTTCTGAATCCATGGTCCGGGGCACGCTTTTCCGTAATTGAGCTCGGGAAGGCCCGGAATTGAAAAATTCTCGAATTTAAAATCTTCAAAGGTCTAAAATATACTTTAGAACAATAATTCAACTTCATTTACTTTATAAAACTTCTTTTATTATGAAACCGAAGGAAATCCGGATTTAGGGTTCCTAAGCTCCCATCACTAGACTCAAATTGGACCAGATTAGGGTTTCGCTTCCAATTCTCGGGGTTTCTTAACTACTGAGAATACCGGGGTTTACAAACATGATATTCTAGCCATCACAATGTGTAGATCTTATTATTAAAGTTGATATACTAGTATTTTGTTATATTAATGTTATATATCATTCTTGTGAAGTTTTTATGCTTATATTTCCAATTTTACTCTTTCTTACATATTGTTCATGATGCATTTACATTCATAACATGAATAGTATAGTAGATCTATTGTTTAGAGTAGTTAAAATTACATAGTTAGTTGTTTTTTATGCATGAAAGACTTGCTACATGATATTCTTAAGGAAAGTGTTGATCAAAATTCAAGATCCATTTTGTTTTTATCAAAAAGGAAAATTTAAAATTCGGATCTTGAGAAAGAACCATTTAAAAAACATATTATCCAATTTCAAAATGAAAGTTTTACATGTAAAATGAAGGGCTTAGGTAATATGTATCATTAAGTAGTGATTTTTATGAGTTGATCATGGTTTTACTAATAGAAATTTTCAAAACAAGAAAATGATTACAAAAGTTAAGTTAGATCTATGTTTCAACACCAACAAAAATATTGAAATTTGTAACTAGGGTGAAACGCCAAGAAAACACATATTTTCCAACCCTAAAACAAGAGTTTTACTAAAGAAATAAAAGTCTTAGGGAGTAGGTTTGATTAGGACTTAATTTTAAAAAGCTTAAATGTGCTTTTCACAAGAAACAATCTTAAAAATAATTTCCCAAAATTCGGATCTAAAAATGATCCCTATTTAAACACCCATTTTCAAATGTCGAAATGAATATTTTAATATGCAAATAGAGGCCTTAGACTATAGATGTATTAAAGACTTGATTTTTATAAGAGTAAATGTGTTTTATCAAAGTAGGAACTTAAAACAAAGGAAAAGTTTTCCAACTAAGATCAAACAACATTTTTTTCATTTCCAAAAATTATGCAAAATTTGTCACTTAGCAAGACCCACACTTAAACATCTATGTTCCAACCTTGAAATGAAAAATTTTGCTAAGATAATGAAGGTATTAAGTATATAGGTCATCAAGACTCTATCCTAGTGAAAATATGCATGATTTTCAAAGGAATAAAGCTACTTTTCTCAAACAAGTCTTCATGACACTATTACAAGATGTAAGTTTTTGCAAAATTCTTTTTAAAAAAAAAATCATTAACAAATTACATATAAATAGCTCATATCATGACATTCATGATCATAACTTATAGATATTGCATATACATATAATATACTTGATAGAAAGAATGCAAATTTCATAAAACAATTTCGGAATTTCAACTTTTAGTTACTAATCAGATTTGATCCGAACATTCCAAGACCTAAACATTTTCAAAATTTAGTAATAACATCATAAATAGATAGATCTTTCGAAGTAGATAGAAATCGATAGCTTATTTGCGAAATTCCAAGTTAAAATGACCAAGTTATGACCGTTTTAAGTTGGAATTTTCAATTACCACGGAAATTACGAATTTAAAGAGTTTTAATTGAAAATTTTGGAATTAGTTATGGTATGAAATACTCATAGGGGTATTTCTTTCATTTAGGTGATTTTGGAATCGGGGGAAAAATTTGTGTTTTTGGATCGCTACCATTACAGACCGGAGACCACGGCCGAGTGAGTTCACTATCTTTAAATTATATGCTTATGATTGTGCTTGTAATGTTAGTGGCATTAGAATTAGGGCAAGATAAAAATTTGACTGTGTGTATATGAGTTCTACTTGGGTAAATTGATGATAAGAATATCGAAATGAGCTTGTTGTAAATATTTGTATGATTTAGTATAGAATTGAAGTGTCTGCAATATCTATGATTACCCATAAATTGATAAATTAATATGTCCATGATCTTATAATCAAATTGACCATGCATACCATATGTGAGTCACATTGCATAGGTTATTATACCTTTGTGGGAAGAAGGCATAATAGCTGGGCAATGAAGGGCCTGTAAACTCGAATGTTGGCGTATGGGCTGGAATTGAAAATGTGTGTGGGTAGGTACCTGTATCAACCACAATATAAAGGAGAAAAATTGAAATCTTTGGTCGTATAGGCTTGAAACACCCAACCCCGAATGGAGGGCGTAAATCCATTTAACATAAGACTTCCGGACGATCTTATGTATTGTATGCTCACATGCTTGTGCATTTCATATGGTTGTTAATATAAATTACCTGATATATATATTACTTGTTGAGCATTTAATTCTGGAAGTGGAACTCACTAAGCTAACATAGCTTATACCTCCACAATTTCTTTCTAATATAGTTCCCATACATATGGCTACGTCCTTGGACCTGGCCAAATCAGTAATACAAGACTAGGAGTTATCTTCTTAGAAATTTACGATCGGTTTTGTATAGTTTTTAGTAATGAGCCTAAAATGATCAAGTGATACTAAAAAGATAATACCTATACTTATGTGTAGTACGGGAATGCCCCTTAATGCTTTGTAACTGATCCTGAGATATCTGTGGTTTTATATTTTTATGCTTTATCCTATCAAATTGAACTATCTATCTCCAATTGTTTATGTATTCTATTGTTGTAAGGGAATGCCTTGCATACTAAAACAAAATTTTTGAATAACTGTGGTAGTGATTCTTGAGTCTTGTTTAGCATGCAGCAGACTGTTACGTTTAAGATACCCTTTGGGATTTGACAACAGTTTTACTACTCTTAGTCTAAGGTCTTTCATTTAAGGTCTAACATGGATTAGAGAATCTACATGTTTTACAAATCTAGTAGTATAATGCAATCTAAGGATTTGTTATATATTTTTTTGTTTTTATAATTTATATAAAACTAAAGTTAAAAGATATGAACGATCTATCATTAGATATAACATACCAAGAAAACAATCAAACTAATTATTCTACTCAATTGATATGACACAAAATCAAAGGAAACATTGAAGAATAATCTTGAGAAAGAAAACTCAATATTACTCAAGGGATAGTTGATCATAAAGGAAATCAAGATGTCAAAAGATAGCTAGCTAATGCTAACATAACCTTAATGATCCTTATATATCCTCACAAGTCAAATAAAGGCAATAATAGAACATTAAAGTAAAAAAAAAAAAAAACTTAAAAATAAGGGGAAAAAAGGGCAGGATGGCATGCTACTTGGCACAAGCATGCGTAGAAGGGTAAGATCCTTTGGTCACACAATCAGACATCAGTTTAGGCTCCTTTACGACCATGTGTGTAGGCACCAGCGTTGGCATGGCCATGCCATAGGAAGTGATGTCACACCTTAAAGGATAGCCTAAATGTAACAACCCTATGTACACAATATTAAAGCCTATGAATGGTTACTTTAGTCACGCAGAGGCTTCTATATCATGTACAAAGCATATTTCACAATAGAGGGAACGTTAGTGGAGCTACGCAATTTGTAATAGTGATTAAATAAAAACATGCAACGAACCTAAACAAAGCAAACTTGAATGATGGCGAGTTACAATTCTTAGGGGCATACCCACATTAAATCCACAAAGGCTTCAAATTTTACCGTGTTCGTTAAGTCTCCTAAAATAACTTAGGGTCTATTTAGATAATCTGTTTTTTATTTGTATCTATATGTGTATTTTATATGCATCTATATTTTATCTGTATCTGGTTTGTTTGATCTTTCTATGAGTAAAATTGTCTGTTTGCCATCTGTACCTTATCTATATCCGATCTATGTTTAGTCAGTTTATTGCCAAACAAATTACAATCTTTAACAAGATAAACTAACAAAAGATATTTTAAAAGAAATCTACTCTAAGTCTTCTCTGAAAATTTTTTCCAAAAGCTCCCAAAACCAATCTCGGCTTACCTTGGGTTTCACCAACCTAGGATAGAGCCATAGATAATCCTGAGATAACAAAAACCTATATGAGTGTAAGTGACAACATGCTTAGTAAGTATAATCCTACAAACTTATCAAAAAACAAAGTAAGCAAGTTTGTTACTCAAACATATGCTATGCAATCAAACATATGATTCAAACAAAAATACATGAGTATTTAGAAACCTTGTTTAACACGGATTTAGTTTCTCTATGACAAAGGTTACGGAATGCTTTTGCAGGTCTCTGTGACCTCTATTTTTAGTCCCCAAGCACCTAACCTAGCAATCGATTTGGCACACCTCCCCCATGAGGTCATATTCCTCAAACATAGCAGTTCCTCAAGAAGGAGTAGGACTCGCATTTGTATATGCGGTTGTAATCCACCTGCATAGGAGTAGCAGCCTTCAAATGTGACTCGACAGTATGTAATGCATGACCGATTCTTAGTTCATTCCAACCTCATTTAGTTCATTGAAGGATGATCAAGCAATTCATTATGGATATCACAATATGGCCAATATAACACCAACATATCTAATCAATCAATCAATATTTTGATATGCTTACGGGCTATTGATCACGCATCATAAGTCACAAATATAATCCCATATGATCCCCACAACAAGTTCAAATTGTTATCTTTTTCCTATCAAGTAGTACACTACTTTACATGCAAAGAAAAGATAAGCAAGCAAGGAATTAAAACTCACTTGGCCATCCAGAATCAGTCAGTCAGAGTAATCTTCTAAGAGGGAGTATCAGAACCTTCATCACTGGAAAAAAGAAAATACACAAAATGAGTATTTTCCCTCGACTTTGCTTAAATTTCTAATTCCATGAACTTAGTTTTCGATAAATTTTCTAGATGCCCAGTTTCAACCTTAAAACAATCATATCTAAGTCATTTTAAATCCGATTTTCATCTATGAGTAGTCTATTTCTACCTACTTCAGATGCCCTATCCATTTTTAAGTTATTTCAATCATTTAAGATCATTTAGGTCTCAGAATCTAAGGGGTCAGATTGCGCCCTGATTCATGTTTATATCCTTTTTGACATTTTTTGCAAGTTTTACCTTAAGTACACTTTTTAAGACAAGCTTATAATTTATCCCTGTGCTCAAACACATGAGGAACTTTTAAAAGTAATTCATAACACATGCATAACCCTATGATGTTGCTTAAGAGTAAAATTTTTAATAACTAATCTTTATAACAATTTAGAAAACCTAAGTTCTTAAAAATCTTTACCTTTGACAAAAATTGTAGTGAAGTTTAATTCTTAGTACTTGCATATAAAGGAATCCAAAAATGAGGTGTCACACTTTATCCTATCCCCTGTAACTCTTGTTTAAATTTTCATTGAAAACTCATTTATCAAAACATGGGTTTCCATGTGTTTGTAAAAAGAGAATTTCAAGTTGTAAAAATTTCAAAATACAATACTTAGGTCTCAGCATTTTTAGGGAAAATTAGGAGATGGCTTTTGATTTCAAATTTTCTTTTGTACAAATGATTTTCATGGTATTAAAAATAAGTTTTAGGAAATATTTTACATTACAAGAAGTCGTTAATATATAAGGTTTAGGAATTTATGTTAGTATTATAACAACATCACTATAAGAATTTATGTATTTGAACATAAAATTAAATTCATGAATATTTTACTAACAATATGAACTCAAAATAAAAGGATGGTAAGGTTGAAAATATAAACACAAGAAAAATCAAAATAAAAACATGGAGTCTTAGCTTATGATCATGGCTCTCCAGGATTTGAAATAATCCAGTCACCATGTAAAATAAATAAAAATGGAACAAGATATAATAAAATAATATGAAAATCTTAGATTTTTATCAAAACTTCTTGAGACTTGAAATGATCCAGTCTCTTTAGACTTGAATATGGGTAAGTCCAAGACTAGAGATTGACTAGTCTTATATAAATTGCTTGAACTAAAAGAATTTGAAATCAGCAATAGTTTGATTGGTGAGCAATATGCTCTAAAGCTTATTTATACATATGCATATACATATACATATACTATACATATACATAAGGATTAGATCAAAAAACATAAAATAGCATGTAAATAAACATGATTATAACATGAATATAATATGAATGTAACCAGGGATGGATCTACGGGGGGCGAATAAGGGCCTCGGCCCCCTAAAAATTTTATATGTGGTGTAAATCATATAATGAAGAGAAACAGTAATAGAATAATATAAATATTAAATACTTTAGATTCTCAACTTGATGGCAGCATAGTGGTAGTCTCTTTTTACCATGGTAGTCAAAACCGGCCCGGACCGGCCGTTCGACCCGGTTCGACCGGAACCGTACCAATGCCGGCCGGGTCTCGCCTAAAATTCGTTTTTGCAACGAACCGGCGAGACCCGTTGAACCGGTCGACCCGGGCGTCGAACCGGTTGAACCGGTCGACCCGGGCCGGTTGAACCGTCGACTCGGTCGACCCGACCGGTTGACCCGATCCAAAAAATAAAAAATGAAAAAATAAAATAAAAAATTATAAATTTAAATATTTTATTCATACTTTATTATAAATTTATAAATATAATCATTAAATCATATTTATTTAATAATTAATTGATGAATTTTATCCAAATATAAGATTTAATTGAGTGATTACACACATATTGATCTTTTATAATTAAATTATCCCTTATATTTTTATTTTTTCGTGACCCCGGTTCGACCCCAGGTTGAACCTGGTCCGACCCCTCGACCCCTAACCCCCTAGCCTGCCCGGTTCAAACCCCGTCCGGTTCTGACAACATTGCTTTTTACACGTCTTGTGTCCTTAGATCAAATCCGTGTGGCCCTACTTCCCTACTTTTGTTCTTCTTTTTTTTTTTTTTTTTTGGCCAAATTCTGCACTTTTGTTTATTGAGCAATAAGCAGCAACTGTTTAGATCCTTGATTCCACTTTTGCCTTTTTATTTACTGTGCAAGTTGTGTTTTATTTATTATGCAAATGTGTGTGCAGCAACGACTTTTAATTTTTATTTACTGTGTTTTTAATTTTCACTGTGCGGCATTTAATTGTAGTAATTTTCATATAAAACTAGTTCATAAATTATTATAATAAAAAAAAGGAAATGCTATCTAGATAATATATCACCTTGTATATTACTTATAATATGATTAATATTATTAAATATTACAGATTAATTTATAAGAGGCTAAACACTAAAGGACCTTAATCCCTCAAACTTTTTTTAGTGTTCAATAAGTTGGTATTTAAAATGTTAATGGGCTTTTCTTATTGAAAAATAGAATTTTTAAAATATTAGTAATGAAATATCTCAAACATTATAAAAATAATTTTTTCAAACACTTCATTAGGTTAATTTTTTAAATGTTTACGAATCTCCTATAATTTTTATCACATGCGCAATGTATTTTATGATATTTCATATTTTACATTTTACATTTCTAATGAGAGCAAAGTTACTAGTATAGAAAATAATACGAAAAAGTTTTCAAATTATAATTAAAAATTTATCATGACTTGATTATCATATAAATCCAACCTTGTGTAAAAATGTCATTAAATATAGATACTTATGATCAATTGTCTCATACAAATAATGACTTCATTCTTATCACATCTAATAAGTTAAATGTTTTATGCAATATTATACTGAGTTTTTAAACATTCAAGAATATATAACATTTTATGTAATCAGGATTTTAGTAATTAGTTTTCACGTGTTGTGTTTTCCTCTTCTTTTTTTTTTTAATTTTATTTCATTTCAACTAAATAAATTAGTAAATAACATTGCATGACATGTACCATAATTACATAAATAAATGACTTTGTAATATTGATAAATCCAATATGGAGTTAAAAAGAAAGCTTAACACCACCCCCCCCCCCCCCCCAAATAACAAGTCTGTGTCCGTCCCTGAACATTACTTGAAACAAAATATATTGTCTTATATTTTTCCATCCTTAGCATGATATATCATAGAGATATTTTATGAAAACTATTCAAAGGCACACATACATATTGTGTATCATAAGAAGGTGGTTTAGTGCATTACCTAAATGACAAATTGAGATGTGTATGAGGAATAGAGAGAAATGAAAGAAATTTGGAGAGAAATTTGGAGAGAGTTTAGAATAAAAGAGAGGTTATGTCAGTGTGGAAAAAAAATGAAGGAGTTAATAAGTATTTATAGATAAAAAAAAAGAAGAGGGAATTAAAGTATGAAAGAAAGAGAATCGACAATAAGAGGAGGAAGGGGAGAGAGAGAGAGAAGAGAGAGAGAGAGAGGAAGAAGAAAAGAAAATATTATGAAAAGTAAGGTGTAAAGTAAGATGGATGATATGTGTGTAAAAGTATGATGTGTAAGTATAAGAATAGGTGTGTAAAAGTATAAGAAAAGAGATTGATGTGAATAGTAGTAAATAGTAATGAATAGTAGTTAAAAAGACAATTATTTACTAGTAGAAGATAGAATACGCATATAAAGGCTATAACTAACATTTTTATGAGTTGATAAAATTTTATCTAATAGTATATGAATAATTTAGTATTATTTCATTTTTAATTGCTTGCTAGATTATATTATCTCAGTTTGCGTATCGATGATTAGGTATGTAAACCGTTATCGAAAAGGGTTGGAACAATTAGGGCTTTGGATAGACTTGATGTTTTAGGGTATAAATCCCATACTCATCTAATTTCTTGGGTTTCCACTTTTTCCTACTTCATCTAATATCTTAGGGTTCTAGAATTACATCTGATCCGTTTTAGGGTTTCTTTATGGTTTAGGGTCAGTCTGATTAGTCTTTAGAAGTCCGATTCTGATTCTGATTATATGGTTTTTACTATAAAGTTACCCTAAAATATAGGGGTTTACAAGTGATCTTTGTTGTCATTTCTTTTCTCCACAAACAATGTGCTCACGGGCATGACATCCATTACAGGCTTGGTCATAGGCATATACTGGACCATACATGCCTCTTGAACTTCTTTTTCTTGTTCTATTTTGCTCACTGTATTTAACACGAGGTTGAGTTGTAATACTTGCAAGTTTTCCTTCAAATCTTGCCTTTTCTCCATGTTTATGCATACTAGATCACACCCAATGGCAAACTACATTATATAACCCCACAAATGCTCCATCTCACTTTCATTTGGTTAATCCATAATGATCCATTAAGCTAAGTTCATCCATCCTTTACCTATATATCGACTTATCAATCCAAATGAACTGTGATTCCCATCATCTCCCCTGCACTTATGAAGTTTTACCCTCAAATCTTATTTAAATTCATCTAGAAAATAAGGTGATAAAAAACACATTGAAAGTAGCTGAAATGCCTCTAAAATCATCCAAAAATCAACTTTATAAGCATTCTCATTACTCACTCAATTATCTTGAATGGCCTTTTGGCTTGGGGTGCTAATATCTTCCCTAGAAATTATTCTTTCTTAAGGTGAATCCATACCAAATCACTAGGTTCAAATTCAACTATTCGTCTACCTTTGTCTCTTCTTTCTTTCGCCTTGCCATTTTACCTTGGAAGCAACCATATACTTTTTGATGTAACTACTAAATTTTTCAAGCATGTTCCAATCCACTTTGGCTATTTTTAGCATTAGGAGTTTTAAAAAGCAAATCCAATAGCATATTGGGAATAAACCTATAAACCATCTCAAAAGCTTATTTGCCAATCACACCATGGACTAAAAGATTATAGCAAAATTCCATAATAGGCAACCATATATCCCAATCCTTCAAATTCTTTCTAACTGTAGCTCGTAATAAAGAACTCCAAGTTATGTTCACAATTTCAGTTTAACCATCGGTTTGTGGATGACATATTGTACTAAACAACAGCTTTTTACCCAATCTCCTCCACAAGGTCTTCCCAAAGTAGTTCATAAATTTTATGTCTCCATCAGAAACAATAAACATGAAATACCATGGTGCTTGACTACCTCTTGCAAAATCAAACTAGAAATATAAACTGCACCATTGGTTGTATAAAATGGAATAAAGTATGCCATTTGACTAAACCTACTACCACCATAACTAAATCATGTCTTCTCTAAGTTATAGGAAGGCTTAAAACAAAATACACGCTCAAATCTACCCATGATTTTGTAAGAATAGATAATGACATGTATAACCCTTACAGTTTGCTCCTCCTCTTAGATCTCTTACATGTTGAACATCCCACAATCACTTTATGAATATCCATAGCCATGCTATGACAATAAAGTGTCATTTCAATGCATTAAGAGTACAATGGTTACCAAAATGCCTAGATGCGCTTCTCTTAAAGTATATCACATATAAAGCCATATGGAATACATAACATCCCATGTTGAAACAAATAACCATTGATCATGTAATAACCATTCATCGATCTTTCTTGATTACAAGCTACCACAATAGATGCAAATACTCTAATCTCACTCCATAATATGCTCAAAACCTCATAACTTAGCTTGCATAGAACTCAACAACCCATGCTTCCTCAAACAATGTATCAACTACCATATAGTATTACCTTTCTTATATTTAATAGTGTATGTAAATGTCTCCAAGAGTTCAACTCATCTCACATGTCTATTGGAGAATTTACTTTGACTCCTCAAATACTTCAAAGTCCCATGGTTAGCAAATGTAATCAAACCTTTACGTAAAAAATACTTGTCATACTATAAGAGCTCAAATCAGATAACACAACTCTTAAGCATAGATGGGATAATTCAAAGCTGCTCTATATAGCTTATTATTGAAGTTGGCAATAGGATGTCTCTCTTGCATATAGACCATACCAACTCCTACACTAGAGATATCACATTTAAGCCCAAAAACCTTTACTAAAATCTAGTAGCACTAACATAGGCACTGATGTCAACTTATGTTTAATCTACTCAAAGCTTCAATTATCCACTTAGACTCATAAAAATATAAGGTTTTCAAAAATATCAGTTTTAGAATTTTTCGGTAGCTAAAAATTGCAGATATCGCATTTATATACGTATTTTTATTATTACCGGTATTTTAATTATTTAGTTTACTATTCATAGTACTTTTCTACTATTCATTACTATTCCTCTATCTCTGTTTTTTCTTACTACCTATTCTTACACCTACATCCCTATTTCTTACAATTTTCTTTTCCAATAAAAATTCTACACCACATATTACTAAACTTCTCTTATACTTTTCTTCCAAAATTAATTTTTAATCAAATTTCTCTCTCTTCCTTACAATTGTCGTCCACGCTCCTGTTTCTCTTCTCTTCAATTATTTTCTTTTTCAATTAATTTAATTACATCTAATTTTCACTCCAAAATTCTATAAATACCGCATTCCTCCTTCCTCCTTCCTCCTTCATTCTTTCACACAATTTATTTCACTACCAAAACTCTCCGAAAATCTCGTCACAAATCCTCTCTTCAAAATTTCTCTCTACCAAAATTCTCTTAAACCAATTCTTCACAAAAATCATTCCTTATACACAAACTATCTACCATATATCACTTCTCACATAATACCCCATTCGTCTACCATCTCCATACCACATAAATACTTTAGGTAATCTTCTTCCAACCATTTATTTATCCATGTCATGTAACTTAACATGACTATGATGTTGTTTTGAAACTCATATGAGTAGTAAAAGTAACAACATGTTCATGTTTTATTCTTGCACATGAACTTCCGATTTTATTATGTTATGTTGATTTTATTGTTGTTATAATGCTAGTTTCTTATTCATATCTAACTAAATACATTTATGTATTTATATATAATCTTTAGAGCATATAAGCTCACTTGTTATTTATTTAATTTCATGCTATTTCTCTAAGACTACTCTTTCTAGTCTTAGACTTGTCCATATCAAGTCAAAACAACCTTTTCTTTATTTTCTTTATTCTTTTGGAACTAGTCTATTCTTAGTCCCGGGATGCCTTGATGAAGCTAAGGCTCCCAATACTTGACTGGGATACCTTGATGAAGCTAAGGTTCCCAATACTTGATATTTTTATTATCTTGCATATTATTATTTGTTTCTAGTATTTTCTCATATTCTTATTAATTTACATGCTCATAACACTTGCATCTACATAATGAAATTGTCTCAACTAATTTAAAAGTACAATTTTACTTTATTAAAGGAACTTGAAACTAAATTTTCTATTATGTGACTTGTCACAAAATAATGGAGTTATTATCAACAACATAGAAATAGAGTAATACAAGTTTTCTCAAATAACAAAGATAGGTTTACCAAGGAAACATAAGAAATAAATACTTTCTTTGTATATTATGGTAACCTAAGTTTTAGTAAAATAATTTGTTAATATTCAAAATTTTTACAAAAAGCTTAAGATTAAACTTTTTTTAACTCCATAACAAAACTAAGAAACAAACTAGTTTTCAAAGTTAAGATGAATTCATCCCATAAAGTTATAAACCCACTTAGAAAATAATGATTTTCAAGTTTCTAAAGAAGAAACTTATTTTCAAAGAATATAAATAAGATAAGATTAAAAACAAAGGACTTTTATCAATAAAGAGGATTCTTTTTAAAGAAAATAAAAGAACAAGTTTTAGAAAATAAAAACTTATATTTTAAATAATAAATATAAGAAGGCAAGACTCATTTTCTAAAACCATTCTAAATACAAATTTATAAAAAGGTTTTCAACAACTTAATACACTTTTGATAACTTTGATCTTTTATCACTAGAAGTAAAATTTATGAAAGACTAAGGTTAAAGGAAAATTTATTTGTTTTGGAAAAAGGAATGAAGGAAAATAGAATAAAAATATATTCATTTATAATAACCTATGAAAATATAAAGTTTCTTCAAAATACTTGAAAAGAAATTTATCAAGTTAAGTTTTAACACTTTAAAAAGAATTGTTTTATGATATAAATTGTTGAGACACTACCATTAGAATTTTTGCATATAAAGTGAGCTTATCTATATACTCAAAGGATTTATTAATCATATATATATATATATATATATTTTACTAAAGGATTTTTGAATGAAGTTGAGTTAGAAAATGGTTTTGTAAAATCTAGAAATATTCGTTTTAAATCTGTGCCCAACATTTTTGGACCCCAAACGACCTTATATGACAAAGATAACCTTAGAAATTGATAGACCTTTTCGAATAGGTAGAAAACGGTATATTATATGCGAAATTCCGAGATAAAATGAGCAAGTTATGACCATTTTAAATTGGAATTTCATTCTATGCGATTTTGAAGAACATAATGAAATAGAATTAGAAAGTTTAAAATAGAATTTCTACGAAATACTCATCCCGAGTATTTCTTTTGTCTAGATGATGAAGAATACGAGATTACCTTTCCTGAGGATTACTACGACTAAGAAGATTGCAAAATGGACGAGTGAGTTATTCTTCTTAATTCCATTACCTTGCTTGTTCTTGTAAAGTAGTGGCATTAGTACACTAAAAAAAGATAAAAATGGATATATATGGGGAATTTGGGGATATGTATATATATGTGATTCTATGTTTATGTGTGAAATGAGAATTAAGAATATCGTAACTTCAAATTGCTTGTTTAAGTGTTTTTGTTTACTTACTTGTATGACTACTTATTATTTGCTAAATTGATTGATCACCCCCTAATATATCTTAATAAGGTTTGGCTTAATAAAAATAAAATGCTCACGCCTAGCGTCCACGAATCATATCTCTTTCGGAAGGCTACTACTCCTACACGTAGAGTTGGATTGGCTGTTATCGTGCTGTGACACGGGCCATGTTCCTTCCTAGAGAATCCAAATCGCCCGGGGAATTCGACTCTAGATTCGGAGCCCAGCCAACCGAACGCTTTAGGTGGGGACTTCGAGACCAGCAATAGAAGATCGAGGATCTTCATCATCGATTCCCTAACCTTCGATACGGAGGGGTAAATCCATTATATATATGGTTTCCGGATAACTATATATATATTTGTGTAATCACGTGATTGTTGCATTATACACATAGCATATGTGTGAAAATTTAAATGAACTTGTTTGAAAACATGGTGCAAATAAAAAGGAATATTTCACTAAGTTAGTTGTGGCTTATACCCATAGAGATTTTGTTGAAACAGGTATACCCGTGAGTTAAATTAAGGATCATGACATTAAGGAAGTCATGAAAGGATGTTAAGCTTCTATGAAGGCAATGGAAACATAAGATGAAGTTATTTTGTAAGGTTCCTTATATATAATGTATGCTATGTTAGTGTTTTAGAAATTCTAAGAAGTGTATTTATTTTGATTTGAAGACAATAGAGGGATATGCCCCTAAGAATTGTAATTTAATATGTTTATGTTTTATGATAAGTATTCTCTTTGTCTTGCTACTTAATTATTATCAATGTAAATTGCGCTACTCCGATGTGTTCCCTTGGTTGTCATGTATGCCTTGTACATGTTATGGAAGCATCTGTGTGACTAAGGTAGTCATTCTTAAGCTTTAGTATTATGTACAATGGACTGCCATGTTTAAGATACCCCTCGAGACATGACACATTCACTTTACCATGATGGTATAGAATTTCCACATCATAATCCTTGATCAATTCCAACCACCTTCGTTGTCTCATATTGAGCTCTCTTTGTGTGAAAATGTATTTCAAACTCCTGTTATCTGTGTATATCTTACACTTCTCTCCAAAAAGATAGTGCCTCTAAAGTTTCAATGCAAGGATCACAGCTGCCAACTCTAAATCATGAACTAAATAATTTTTCTCATGTGGCTTCAACTATCTTAAAGCATAGGATATCACTCTCCCATCCTACATAAGTACACAGCCAAAACCCTAGATAGAAGCATCACTGAAAACCATAAATTCCTTTGCACTAACAGGTAATGCCAAAATAGGAGCAGATACTAATCTTTCCTTTAATTTTTCGAAACTCCTTTCACACTTATCATCCCATACAAACTTAACATTCTTTTGTGTCAATATTGTTAATGGAGATGCAATTTTTGAAAACCCCTCAACAAATCTTTGATAATATCCAGCCAACCCAAGAAAACTTCTAATTGCACTCACATTTGTAGGTTTGGACCATTTCAATATAGCTTCTATTTTCTTTGGATCAACTGATACGCCTTCCTTTGATATAATATTGCCTAAAAAGGATATCTCTTCAAGACAGAATTGACATTTGTTAAATTTAGCATAAAGCTTTTTCACTCTGAGTCTTTGCAACACAAGCTTTAAATGCTCTTCATGCTCCTCTCTACTTTGGGAATAAATAAAAATATCATCAATAAACACTATACCAAATAAATCCATATAATCTTTGAAGATCTTGTTCATTAAATCCATAAACGCAGTTGGAGCGTTTGTTAACCCAAAAGGCATAACCAAAAACTCAAAGTGCCCATATCCAGTTCGAAAAGCGTCTTCTGAATATCCTAAGATTTAATCTTGAGTTGATAATAACCCTGTTGGTCCCACTTAGATAATCAAGAAAGGAGATTGAATTGATTATTAATAAAAAATTTTGCTTTTAAAAATAATCCCCTTCGGTTTTAAAAATGTGAACCAGATATGCAATTAAACAAATATGAACATAAATTGGGGTAATTAAAAAGGTAGAGTATAGAAAATCAGGTAGCGATTTATAGTGGTTCCGCCTTGTGTGTCGGTCCACTCTTCCAGCTTTGAGCCAGGGACCCCATTATCCTATGGGTTTGTTCCACTATATCCAATAAATTCAAATTACAAGATAATGCAATCCTCTCTTATTGATTCTCACAGCTATCCTCTAGCTACAATCAATTTACAAAGTGTAATCTTGTAATCAAATAAACTAGAAGGCAACAACACATTCCTTCTGTCAACAAGGAAATAACAAAATCAAGATTGCAATAGAGAATAAAAATTGCACTAATCAGCTCGTGTAGCATTATAAGCAGTAGCAGTTTCTATTTGCTTTTTGTGGTAAAGAAGGTGTTCTTTTCTTTGACCACAAAGTTCTGTGAAACCTTCTGGGTTGGTAAAGTAAGTGTTCTTTTTCTTCTTTCTCTATCCTCTCTTTTCTTTTTCTGTAGCAGAGTGTTTATTGGTATCGTATTTCTTCTATAGGAGAGAGAGAGAGAGATGAGTTTCAAAGACTAGAAGGAGAAATAGCAAAGTTTCGTGAGGTTTTGCATAAGGTTCTGTATTTTCTTGGTGAAAGAGAAAGCTTTTGTTTGCAACGTGAATAGTATCAGCTATGTTCATTCTTCCTTTTCATAGCAGGTGTAAGTTTCTCTATTTTCTTTTCAAAGCATCGTAAGTATTTAGCCTCACACTTTTCTTCTTCCTTGCTTCGGTAAATATACTCTTTCTCTAACGTTCAAAAAGCTAGTAGAAGATGGATAAACTTTCCCAATAATTTTGATTAAAAATCTGATGTTCTTATCCTTTTTTTTTAAATTTAAATTCTGTTGTGATCGTTAAAATTGGTTGCGAGTTGTGGATAGGCTTTTCCTTGTATTTCTCGGATGAAACTTGTAAGCTTTATCCTTTTTCAAATTCAAATTCTATAACGGAAGGATGATGATAAGCCTTGTTTGATTTTCGTAAAAAATCTGGTTGTTATTTGTTGTCGTTGTTCATCGTGATCCTCTTCTTCATCCTATCCAAGATAACGTTCATCTTCTTTTTAATCTTCTAGACAAAATCTCATAAAAATAGATGTCTTAGATATTGTAGATATTAATAAATCACTTGTCTTAAAGGAGAAAAACGTGTAGAATCTGTCTAAACAAGGTCTGGTACTGTTCATGAAGTTTTCCATTGTTGAAGACGTTGATGAGAGAGAAACTTTGATGAAAACATTAAATCCCCTTAGATTAAACCAACTTAGGTGGAACAAATGAGTATATTAACAAAATAAACTCATTTACTTGGAGCTAGGTCTTCAAGATTCATTTTCGTACTGAACTGGAATGATTTGTATCAAGTTAGAGAAGATGAATAGTGAAATCACGTGATATAGAGCTGCTGTCAAAAATGCAGTGAAAGGTTTTGTAAAAAGTATTGGATTTCTAGAAAAAAATTTTATCCTTAAAGCAACCTTCTGGAAAATATTTTGGATTCCGAATACTCTTCATCATTTCTATTTTTTCTCTTTAACTTGATACTACACACTTGATAAACTAATTAGTTATCCTTTTTACTCTTTTGTTATCATCAAAACCTATTTCAAGAGAATCTAACATTCTCCCCATTTTTTATGATAACAAAATTTTTGTTAAACAAAATAATTCTCTCCCCCTTTTTGTTATCAACAAAAAAACACATTCATAGAATATGACCAAATATGAATTATTTTAATTCAAAAGACAAGAACACATTTCAAATATGTATGATGGTCTAAACAAGAACAATTTTATACACAAATCTCTTATAATAGCATATATTTTTATAAGTAAAAGTGCATAATATTTTTTAATATTAATTTTTTTTTATAGAGTTGCAGAAAAATGTAAAAGCTGCAGAATTTTTTTTAATTGCAAAATGTGCAGAATTTATACAGAAATATCACATAATATGGAAAAAAATTGCAAAATTTATGTAGAAAAATGTTGAATTGCAGAATTTTTACTTAAAAAGTAGCATGAACAGTGCAGAATTTTATCAAACATACAAAATTTTATAAAAAATGTAGAATTTGTAAAAAAAATGGAGAATTTTATCATAAATGCATAATTTAGCATGAAAAATGCATAAAGTTGTTCCTTTAACATACTCATAACAAAAATTGCAAGGTAAAACAACTTCAATATATTTGTTCTATTTACTTATCTTCATTTCAAACATTTCTCCCTCTTTTTATTTCAAAAAACATAACTAATCATCTTTCTAAAGAATTTTCTTTATCCTTTATCTTCTCCCCCTTATAAATTTCTTTTCAAAACTATGCTCCCTCTTAATATAATACCAACTAATTTTATTTTAATAAAAAAACAACATATTTCAAGAATTTGTTTAGAATCATAAAGAGCAAAACATTTGAGGGATATGGAACATTAATACCAAAAAAATAGTTGTTCCCTTTTCTTAATGAGAGTCATATTTTTCTTTATTTACCATATGAGGCACTTACACATCAAGATCATATCCTTCTACTCATTGCCTCAATCCTTGAAAAAACTAATAAACAAATTATACCGTTCTACAAACCCAGACTAACTTGGGTCCTTTGAAAGACAAGCTTGTGTTATCAATATGATTAGCTTGATGATTACTAAGCTTGTTTCTCTTATAACAGCAATATTTCTCAATATGACCAGGTTTATTACAAGAGAAACATTTATATGATATGTTATTCCAATACCTGTTGTTTACCTGTTTCAAGTTGCTTTGTACTGGATAACTTCTAGTATTGTATTCATAAAAAGGATAACTTCTGGAGTATCTTCTGGTATTACTTGTATAACTCCTTTTCACGTGATTTGAGTTTAAATCTTGCTTTTTAACACTTGATTCATTAATTGTGTTTGGTTTAGATTTTACAAACACGATTTTCTTAGATGTATTAAAACTATATCCATGCTCATATCCTAAACCATGCTTTTCACAAGATAATCTTTGAGATGAAATCAACATTGTCAACTTTTTATTACTTTCTTTAAACTTGCTAAAGGTGTTCTTTATTGAACTAGGGGTCTGTTTGGATTGTCTGTTTTTCATCTGTATCTGTATCTTTTTTAAAATGATATGTGTAAATATATCCGATTTGCATCTAAATTTTATCTACATTTGTTCTATTTAATCTTTTGATGAGAACTGTCAACTTTTTTTTTTATCTATATCTATTGCTTGATAAATAATTTGTTAACAACAAGTTTGAAAAAGTGTCTGCATCTGCTGAAAAAAAGCCAAAACAAACAGACCCTAGATAAGTCATCTATTTTTACTTTTAAAACACCGGTTTCTTCCTTAAGCATACTATTGTCTTTTCTTATTTTCTCAATATCAACATGCAATTTTTCATTATCATGCTTTAAGATGTCATTTCATCAATAAGCAGTTTGTTTATTTGTTTCAAAATATCTTTTTCATTGTTAAGTGATTTTACCTATTATCATACTTAGCTAATTTCAAATAAGCCTTTTTAAGAGCTTTTAATAACTTTTTCATTTCAACAAACATGTCATCTTCAGTTACTTCATTATCAGATTCAGAATGTACCTCCGAAGTAGCCATGAGACATAGATTTGCTTGTTCCTCCTCTTCATTAGAAACTACTGGATTACTTTCTGTATCATCTATATCACTCCATGTAGCCATCAATGATTTATTTTTATTCTTGAATTTCTCCATTTTCTTAATGAGAGTTGGACATTCATACTTAATATGACCCGGTTTCTTACATTCATAATATTGGATCTCCTTCTTCTCCTTTTCTTTGTAAGCTTTTCCTGCATCAAAATCTTTGTAACCAAACTTTTCATAAGTAATAAACTTCTTACCTTTCTTCTTTAGAAATCGGTTTAGCTTTATGGCCAAAATAGTTAAGTCTTCTTCTTCATCATTCTCACTTTTATCAGATTCAACTTGATTAGCCACAACATCTTGTTTTCTTTAAGAGTTATTCCTTTGGTATTACTTTCTGCTTCTTGAGGGGACTTTTTGTGAGATTCATAAGCCATTAGCTATTCTCTTAGTTAGCTAAGAGAGAGTTTGTTGAGATCATGTTCTTCTTCAATGGCAGTTTTCTTTGCATCCCAAGAAGGTGATAAGATTCTCAACATTTTTCTCACAAGATCAGGATCACTAATCATTTTACCTAGTGATGCCAGCTCATTTGTTATTACAATGAACTTGTTAAAAGCATCTTTGACAGACTCATCAATTTTAAACTTGAACAATTCATATCGTTGAAGTAAAACATTAATTTTAGTTTCTCTAATTGTATTTGTTCCTTCATAAGTTTCACTTAATCTATCCTAGATCTCTTTTGTTGTTGCACATGAAGATATCAAATAAAATTCTGAAGCAGCAATAGTAGTTAACAATAAAATTTTAGTTTTGTTGTTCTTCTCAATGATCTTTTTCTCAGCATCTGTCAGGACTGAATTTCTGTTCATTGCAATCACATTATCTCCAATAGAAATAACCTGCCAAGAATCATAATCGTTAGCTTTTATGTAAGTTTCCATACGCATTTTCCAATAAGAAAAATTTGAACCATCAAAGAAAGGAGGATGATTAATTGCAATATTGTTCTCAACCATTTTGTTTAGATCACTCAATTTTGATAAAAGAACCCGATTTGATACCAATTGTAGGTATTACGATTTTAAAATAAATACTCTTTTGAAAATTGAGCTTGGCTCTGATACCAATTGTTGGACCCACTTAAATAATCAAGAAGGGGGGTTGAATTGATTATTAATAAAAAAATTTTCCTTTAAAAATAATCCCCTCCGGTTTTAAAAATGTGAACCAGATATACAATTAAACAAATATGAACATAATTGCAGAAATTAAAAAGGTAGAGTATAGAAAATCAGGCAGTGATTTATAGTGGTTCCGCCTTGTGCGTCGATCCACTCTTCCAGCTTTGAGCCAGGGACCCCATTATCCTACGGGTTTATAACACTATATCCAATAAATTCAAATTACAAGATAGTGCAATCCTCTCTTCTCGATTCTCACAACTATCCTCTAGCTACAATCGATTTACAGAGTGTAATCTTATAATAAAACAAACTAGAAGGCAACAACACGTTCTTTCTGTCAACAAGCAAATAACAAAATCAAGATTGCAATAGAGAATAAAAATTGCACTAATCAGCTCGTGTAGCATTATAAGTAGTAGCAGTTTCTATTTGCTTCTTGTGATAAAGAAGGTATTCTTTTCTTTGATCACAAGGTTCTTTGAAACCTTCTGGATTGGTAAAGTAAGTGTTCTTTTTCTTCTTTCTCTATCTCTCTTTTCTTTTTTTGTAGCAGAGTGTTTATTGGTATCGTATTTCTTCTATAGGAGAGAGAGAGAGAGATGAGTTTCAAAGACTAGAAGGAGAAATAGCAAAGTTTCGTGAGGTTCTGTATAAGGTTTTGTATTTTCTTGGTGAAAGAGAAAGCTTTTGTTTGCAATGTAAATAGTATCAGTTGTGTTCATTCTTCCTTTTCATAGCAGTTGTAAAATATAGAAATAAAGATGAAAATATAATGAATTATGAATCATGAGATGATATAGGATGAGTTTAAGGTCAAAACAAGTAAATTGTAAAAGTTTAAGTTTGGTTGTAGGAAAAATATTAAAGTTCGAATTTCTGTAATTTTTGACAAATTGTACGCCACCTCCTGGAGAATCTACGCCACTGGCTCGGAGACGGTGTAGGATAGGAATAGTAGTGTTTTTCTTGACACTAGGTGGAACGCGCCGGTGTGCATAGGGTTTATTTTTAACGCTGGCTAGGAACACTGCCGGCGTAGGGCATGGATTTGCCGGCGTATGTAGTAGGATCGAAGTTCTGGGAAATCAAAGCCTCGATGAATGCTGCCAGCACTCGTGTAAATTTTGCCAGCGTAGGATGTACGCCGGCAAGATCTACACGTACGCCGCCGGCGTAGGTGCCGACGTATGAGCAATTTCTATAAATACGAGACACGGGAAAGCGATTTCAATAGAAAAGTTTATTAATCTTTTTCCTTCATATAAGAGAGTTTTGGAGCGTTCTTGGAGTTCAGGTTGTCTTTGTTGCTGTTGATATCGAATTTGAGGATTTGATTTGTATTCTTGAAATCTAGAAAGGTACGACCAATCTTTGCTTGCTGTTTTTGCTTGTAAGTTTAGTATTGATTGAATGCTTGTAGGAATAGAATTTCTTAATAAACTTAATCTTTATTCGGTTTAATAATTGTATGTTTTGGTTGTGCTTGGCTTTGACCAGTAAAGACCTGGCAGACAGTGATACTGGTGAGGTACCTTGATGATCTTGGTATGAGGTTGTCCTTAGTGGACTCGTGCCTTGATATAATTCCGGTAGAATTAGTTGTTTTGAATTCGGGGTGTTTAGGTGGTACCCACTCATCCATATATGGATTTGATTATTATTTTCAAAGAGTTATATGATTTTCAATGAGGTTTGAGTAACTCCGAGTTCAGGATTAGAGTATACCTAATACTGGACTGTGTTGTTGTGTTGGCTTAAGAAAGATAATAATATGATTGTTTGCATTAGTTTAAGTTGCATGAATTGTATGCCTTTTGTATGTACATATGCATTTGTTTTTGGATTGGAGTTATCATATTGGGCGTCGTCGCTCATTCTTTTAAATTTCAGGTACAGATAAAGAAGATATAGTGTATGATCTATCCGGTTATGATTTATTCTTTGATAGCGGGGATGGCGATAGTGGACCCAACTACCCAGCGAGAGTTAAGCTTCATATATCGAGTTTCTAAGAAAAGACATGTTTTGATCATTTGAGATTGTAGTTGGATTCATTGTTGGTTTTAAATGAAGATATTTTAATGTAAACAGTTTTTAGTTTATGTAGAATTTGTTGACTATGATGTCAGCTTGGATTTTATGCTTGAACCAGGAGTTTATGTTTTATGAAGTATGAGTTTTATTTTTAACAGGTTTGGTATCCTATAAGTTACCCTATGAGTGTTTATAGGTGATGATTGTATTAATTTGTGGATAATAGAGCCTTTGTGATCCTATATAAGAGGAGATACGTGGAGGGTTATAATGCCTTATTTTAGGGCGTTACAACTTATTTGGTATCAGAGCTATAGGTTTTGAATCATATAGATTTAAGTTTTGATTCCTTAGGACGGTGAGATTTGAGGAGTGGGGTAGAATAATAAGTTTGTTGATTAGTTAAGTTTGATGTTGTCTTATAGATTTAAGTTTTGATCTTGAGTTAGATACCCTTATTCTAATTTCGTGATGTTTTGTTGTGTAAGAATGCCTCAAGAAGAAGAATTCCTGAGGAGAATGAGAATTTAAGGCGCAGCAGCAGAATGAGCAGCAGGCTCAGAATTATGACTTGCCACCACCTCCACCTATCGGACGGTAGGTTCCGGTCGATGCTGCACAACTTATGCAAGCTGTGAATGCTTTGTTAAGAGTAGTTGGTCAACAGCAGCAAGATATGAGGAGGGACATGTAGATGGTCCAAGAAAACGCCGAAGCTTAGAGACATGAGACACAAAGGTTAAATGGGAATGGAGGAAATGGAGTTAGGCATGCAAATGTGCTTAGTTTGAACAAATTTGTGGACCTGGTGTATAAGTTCGAGCCAGTACCAGGTAAGCCTCTCGAAAGCACGGTTGTGTATGGAAGAGGTTGAGAAGACATTTGCTGCTCTGGATATCCTAGAGAATAAGAAAGTGGAATATGCCTCTTATTTGCTGACTGGGAGAGCCAACAACTAGTGGTTGAGCACTAGAAGACACATGAGTAGTATAATTACATGGCAAATGTTTTAGCAGGCATTCTACAGAGAATTCTTTCCTGATAGTGTTAAGCAGAGAATGCTTCAAGTGTATTATACTCTGCAGCAAGGAAAAATGACAGTAGAAGAATATGAGTCAGAATTGCATAGGTTGATGAGATTTCTACCTAACGCTTTGAAAGAGATGAAGAGGCCAAGGTTAGCAGATTCATCAATGGACTAGAACCTGAGATCCAATATCAGGTGAATTTGATGGATTTGAGCAACTACTCAACTGTGGTGAACAAAGCCAAGACAGTGGAGCAAGGCTTGAGCAAGATTAGAAGCCGTAAGCCACAGAGGAATCAGGTATTTTTGGGCAAGAGGTCAGCAGCTGGTGTACTTACACAAGATAGAGGCAAGAGACCTGTCACACAGAATTTCAGGCCAGCAATACAGAATACAGATAGAAGATGCATGAGATGCCTCGGACCACATGATGTAAAGGATTGCAAGTGGGTAGAGAATGCTTGCTTTTCTTGTGGTAAGCTGGGACACAAGAGTAACACCTGCACGGACAAACTCATTCCACAGGTTTTCTGCTTCAAGTGTGGGCGGAGGGGACACAGAGCTATGGATTGTAAAGGAGGGTAGTATGGTAGAGTTTATTCTGGCCAAGGGTAGCGAGCACTAGCAAAGGTTTACGCTTTATAGCGTAGTGAGACTTCTAGTGTTGACCCTATCTCGGGTATGTTTCCTATACTCCTGCATAGTGCATACTTGTTGTTTGATACTGGTGCCAGTTTCTCTTGCGTTTCTGAATCTTTTATGTCTGTTTGTGGTATATCTACTGAGTTCATGCCTGGATGTGTATCTGTTAGTACTCTTTTGGGAAGTGAGTCTATATTGAATAGAATATGTAAGAATGTGGATATTGAGATAGAAGGTAAGCATCTACCTGCAGATTTGGTGGTGCTGGATATGTTGGATTTTGATGTGATTTTTGGTGTAGACTGGTTGGCAAAGTACCATGTGGTGATTGATTACTATAATCTGGTAGTAGAGTTCAGTTTGCCCAATGGTGATCAATTTATTCATAAGTTAGTAGTACAAAGACCTCCAGTTTTACCTACTTATGAATTGTGGGGAGGATCAGTTTTGGCTGCTATGGTAAAGGAAGATAAAAAGGAAATAGTGTTGACGGATGTTCCAATTGTATGTGAGTATCCAGAAGTTTTTCCAAAAGATCTACCTGGATTACCACCAAATAGGGAAGTGGAGTTTGGTATTGACTTGATACCCGGTACTATATCGAAATCAAAAGCTCCTTATCAAATGGCTCCTATATAACTTGCTGAGCTTAAAGTGCAGTTGGATGAATTGTTGAAGAAGAAGTTTATTAGACCTAGTGTTTCACCTTGGGGAGCTCCAGTTCTATTTGTCAAGAAGAAGGATGGTAGTATGAGACTATGCATTGATTATAGAGAATTGAACCAGGTGACAGTGAAGAACAAGTATCCTTTGCCACGAATTGATGATCTGTTTGATCAGTTGGCAGGAGCTTCAGTATTCTCAAAGATAGACTTGAGATATGGATTTCATCAGTTGAGAGTGAAAGCCGAAGATATTCAGAAGACAGCTTTCAGGACAAGGTATGGACATTATGAATTTGTTGTCATGCCTTTTGGACTCACCAATGCACCAGCGGTATTTATGGATTTAATAAACAGAGTCTTCGGGGAGTATCTTGATATATTTGTGGTAGTCTTTATTGATGACATATTGGTGTATTCAAGGACTAAAGAGGAGCACAAAGAACATTTGAGATTAGTTCTAACCAGATTGAAGGAAGAGAAGTTATATGTGAAGTTTTCAAAATGTGAGTTCTGGTTAAAACAGGTATCTTTCTTAGGACATATTGTTGATGGTAGTGTGATATCAATGGATCCTGAGAAAGTCAAAGCAGTTGTTGAATGGCCAAGACCCAAGACTGTGATGGAAATCAGAAGTTTTCTAGGAATGGCAGGATATTACAAAAGATTTGTGGAAGATTTTTCCAAGATTGCCAGTCCTTTGACCCGATTGACACAGAAGGGATGAAGTATGAATGGAGTGAAAACTGTGAAGCTAACTTTCAGCTGTTGAAGAATAAGTTAGTATCTGCTCCAATGCTAGCCTTACCTATGAGTGGTGAGGAGTATGCTATATATAGTGATGCCTTTATACAAGGTTTAGGATGTGTGTTGATGCAAAGAGGCAGGGTTATAGCGTATGCTTCCAAACAGTTAAAGCCTTATGAGAGGAATTATCCTACTCATGATCTGGAACTAGCAGCAGTTGTGCATGCTTTGAAGCTGTGGAGACATTACCTATATGGGGAAGGATGTAAAGTGTATACGGATCATAAAAGTTTAAAGTACATCTTTACCCAAAAAGAGTTGAATATGAGACAGAGAAGATAGTTATAACTGATAAAGGATCTTGATATTGATATTCAGTATCATCCCGGAAAGGCAAATGTAGTAGCTGACGCCTTGAGCAGAAAGAGAATAGAGAATCTTGCAGCTTTGATCACGACGGAACATCATCTCATTGATGATATGAGGAAGCTTGAACTAGAAATAGTCATAAGACAGGTAGGTGAAAGATTGGCTAATATGAGAATTCAACCTACTCTTGTGGACAGAATCAAGACAGCTCAGACAGATGATCAGAGGATTTTGGATATAAAGAGGAAAATGGAAATAGGTCGAGCACCAGAGTTTTATGTGGATGATGAAGGTATCCTTAGGTACAAAGGAAGATTGTGTGTGCCAGCGCAAAGGGAACTTAAGAAGGAATTATTGAAGGAAGCGCATTACTCCAATTATTCCATTCATCCTGGTGGGAACAAGATGTATCAAGATTTGAAAAAGCTATACTGGTGGAACAATATGAAGAAGGAGATAGCTGAATATGTATCTAAGTGCCATACGTGTCAGATGATTAATATTGAGCACAGAAAACCAGCAGGTGAGTTGAAGCCTTTGCCAATACCACAATGGAAGTGGGAATATATCACCATGGATTTTGATATTGATATTCAGTATCATCCCGGAAAGGCAAATGTAGTAGCTGACGCCTTGAGCAGAAAGAGAATAGAGAATCTTGCAGCTTTGATCACGACGGAACATCATCTCATTGATGATATGAGGAAGCTTGAACTAGAAATAGTCACAAGACAGGTAGGTGAAAGATTGGCTAATATGAGAATTCAACCTACTCTTGTGGACAGAATCAAGACAGCTCAGACAGATGATCAGAGGATTTTGGATATAAAGAGGAAAATGGAAATAGGTTGAGCACCAGAGTTTTATGTGGATGATGAAGGTATCCTTACGTACAAAGGGAGATTGTGTGTGCCAGCGCAAGGGAACTTAAGAAGGAATTGTTGAAGGAAGCGCATTACTCCAGTTATTCCATTCATCCTGGAGGGAACAAGATGTATCAAGATTTGAAAAAGCTATACTGGTGGAACAATATGAAGAAGGAGATAGCTGAATATGTATCTAAGTGCCGTACGGTCATATGATTAATATTGAGCACAGAAAACCGGCAGGTGAGTTGAAGCCTTTGCCAATACCACAATGGAAGTAGGAATATATCACCATGGATTTTGTTTCTGCTTTACCCAAGACAAGAGATAAGTTTGATTCAATTTGGGTCATTGTGGATCGTCTCACAAAAGTAGCTTACTTTATACCTATTAAGACTGGTTATAAGTTAGAGTGTTTGGCATAGTTGTATATCAAAGAGATTGTGAGATTGCATGGAATACCAGCAGCAATCATATCAGATAGGGATACTATATTCGTTGGGAGATTCTGGAAAAGTCTGCATCAAGCTTTGGGAACCAAGGTTGTGTTCAGTACTGCTTATCATCCTCAAACTAATGGGCAATCTGAAGACTTTAAAAGATATGTTGAGAGCATGCGTTTTGGATTTTAAAGGAAGTTGGGATGAGCATTTGCCACTAGTGGAATTTGCTTACAACAACAGTTATCAAGCATCGATTGGCATGCCTCCATACAAAGCGCTTTTACGGTAGAAAGTGTAGATCACCTATTCATTGGGATGAAGTAGGTGAAAGATAATTGATGGGACCAGAGTTAGTACAACATGCAGTTGACAAGGTCAGTTTGATCAGGCAAAGATTACAACCTACACAGAGTAGACAAAAGAGTTATGCGGATAAACAAAGAAGACCTTTGGAATTTCAAGTAGGCGAACACGTTTTGCTAAAGATTTCACCAATAAAAGGAGTTGTCAGATTTGGCTTAAGAGGAAAGTTGAATCCTCGATATGTGGGACCATATGAGATTCTTGAAAGGATAGGCGACATAGCTTATAAATTAGCTTTACCGCTTGATTTGGAAGGAGTGCATAATGTGTTCCATGTATCCATGCTCATAAAGTATATCAGAGATCCGGAAGAAATAGTAGATCTTGAACCGTTGGAAGTGCAGCCGACCCTTAATTCAAGATATGATTAAAAGAAAATCTAAAATTTAAACCCGAAACCTGATATACGAATAGATTTAAATAGAAAAATATAAATATAAAGATTAAATGATTGTTTTTGAACTAGATAATGATTTGAGATTAGAACAACGAGTAGTAATGAGCATGTACTTAGATTTAAACCATAAATTCGAGATTCCTAGTTAATATTAAACGCTACTAATAAGATTTTATGATAAGTATCAAAACTAAAGATATATATATAGTTTAGCCTCTATATGAAATACGATATTAAGTAAATAATTATCTACGCTTATAGACAGAAAACAATAACCTAAAGATAAACAGTTAGGATTATAAATACACAACAAAAACATAAACTGTTGTATAACTCAAAATCTGAACTCCACATAAATAATCGAATCACACTATTGTTCTAATTCGAGTTTTCTTAAGCTATTGAAGCCTAAAACAAAAATTGACCTAATGAGTTCAGGAAACTTTAATCGCGGGAGATAAAATTATACAATTAATTAACTACGTATATATAAAACCTAAAATTATATTATTTGATAAACTAAGTGTTTTGTATAACCCTATAAATACATTTTTGTACAAAAACTCTCACATATTAGCTAATTTGTACTCGTATAACTTGCTAAATTATCCTAAGACTCAATCAAATAATTAGCTAATATATATATATATATATATCTGTTAAACTTCGGCTGCAAGTGGCCGGATTGCAAGGAGAAAAGAGGAGCCGAAATTCATCAAATAATTCACCAATTTGTCAACAAAAGCAACCTAATGACCAATCAAATAAAGCCAACTCAACTCCTCATTAATTAACATGAAAACAACTGATCAAACAAAGACAAATTAAGGAGAAAAATCGAAGGAAATTCGGAGGAAGAAAATAGCCGCAAGCCCTCATCTTCTATCTTCTATATATATATGCTTTTAAGACTCTTAATGGACAAACAAACAACTCTCACTTCTCTCAAACTTTTTCAGAACGAAACTACTCCTACATAGCCACCAAAACGAACTAAAAACAGAAAAAAAAACAAATCAAAACATCAAATACGATTCAAGAGAAAAACAATAAGAAAAACTCTTGGAAATGAGTTCAAAGGTAAGTTGATGAAGTTCGAATGATTTTCTTTCAAATTTAAACATTAGAACTGACTTCTGATAATCATAGGAATGTAATCAACACAAATACAAGCTTCGAATTCCATTGGATCGGCTCAACCGAGGTAAAAATCCGAAACCCTAGCTATATTTAGTAAGATCGAGATCTAAGTATATATGTTTGTAGAAGTGTTAAGAGTTGTTGTATGACTATATATAGGATATAGAAACACTTAGGAACGGTTTAGTAATGTTTTTAATGTGGAAAATTTAACAAATATGAATTGGATCATCGAGGAAGATGATGAACAGTGCTAACACTGTCTAAAAGCCGACAGTGTAGTTGTTCAACGTCAGCGGCTTAAATGGATAGGCCGGCAGTGTAGAGACGGCTTACACTGAACAAAAGCTATGTAAAATTTATTTTCACGTAAAAATGAATGTAAGCCAGCTATCAGGGGATCTACGTCGACGCCGTAGGACCGACATGCGTTGAAAGCCGACAGCTTTCAAAGCCAGTGCAACCACTATGAAATATTTTGCAAAACCAAATCAACACCGGCACCTGGGTTTCAAAGCCGATGGCTTTGGGCCGGCGTACACTCATATTTCTTCAACGAAAGCCTGTTTTGCAATAAACAGAATATATATATGTAATATACCTACTAAATATATATATTATATATATTAATATAGAATATATTAAATAGATAAGTAAATACAAATATTTAAAATATTTTGATTAATATCTAATAATTCTTAAAATCCTAGAATTAAGGAAAAATATTTAGTGTTAATAAAAGTTATAAATAGTCAAATATTTGTTCTAAATAGATAAAATAGGTAAGAATGGAAATTGAAATAAGCTAAATTTTTGAGTAATGTGACTTCTAAAAATAACAAAATAATTATACGAGATAAAATAGGAGAAACACGACAACACTAAGAAATAATAAATAAAGATAATTTTCTATTGAGATCAGTATAGAATAACATAGAATTAGTATTAGTCACTACAAAACTTAATAAATATCTAGTCTAGGACACTAGCCACATATAGGAATTTAGCTATATAACATATAATATATTGATGAATACTTTATTCATCTTAATAGGTGATTTTGATACACTAGAAGATCTTCCAGCTGATTATTACGATTGAGTCAGTATGAGCAGGTGAGTAATTCAGACATATTGTACTGTTTGTGCTTGTAAGTAGTTGAATATATAATGCAAAGATACTTAAATGAATGTTTTGTTGAATGTATGTTGTGATCTGATTGTATGATTGTTAAAATATCCTTATAAAAGCGATAATGCAATGATTTGATATTGTGAAGTAGTATAATGATGATTGTGTGTAATGTATGATCACCATGAAATTGAATAAGAACTATTGACTTAACAAAATAATCTGATCATGCATTGCACAAATTGCATTATTGCATATATATTGGGATGACAGCCTGCTACGTATTAATATTTCGGTTCTCTGTTAATGCTTGGTTATTCTAATGTGTTAGTTCTTCCAAGGTTTTCTTTGTTCCGTTGGTTCTACGGGAACTAAGTGGCACTGAAGAACGCCGCCCGTAGTATCACTTTGAAATGATTAATACTCAGGGAGTTTCTAAGGTGGATACAAGAAATGGTCAATCTAATTTATTATATTAAAAGTAATAACCCTAAAACGAGAAATCATTGATTTTCCTGTAAACTTAGTCTTTCCTAGGCAAGTGGGTCATGGAGTAATGGTTCTTCAACCCTTAAAAAGAGGGCGTAAATCTTTTTCCTGTTTGGATTCTAGATCATCCAAGCTTGTATTTGTGCATATAGTTGAGTGCTTGCATTACATATGATTTGTTAATAACTTGTGTGATGTATGGTATGTCTGATTACTCACTGAGCTGTGTTTCGCTCATACTCCAACAGTCTTTTTAGGTTTACCTTACGACCCTGGTTAGTCACTTCTAGGAGTATAGCTCCGGTAAGAGCTTAGGAGCTGGAAGTGTATGACTGTACTTTGGATTAATGGTTATATTTTATTAGAATAGATTAATTAATGCTAATGTATCAGTTGTGTAAACCCAGAATTTTCCACATTAGTACAAGACCTTATAATAGATTTTATAAACTAGATAATAGATTTAGATTCTGATCGAAGTCTAATAATAGATTAATATTTAAATTTTGGATAGATGAAGAATTTAGGAACCAAATAATGAAATCCTTTAACCTCATTTAATACCAAAAACGAGATTTTGTATCTTGAATAAATAATTCAAGATATGATCTAAAATTTAGACCCGAAACCAGATATACAAATAGGTTTAAATAGAAAATATGAATATAGGGATTACATGATTGTTTTTTATCCCGATAATGATTCGAGATTAGAATAACGAGTAGTGCTGAGTTTATATTTAGACTTAAACTCTAAATTCAAGATTTCTAGTTAAAATTTAAAAGCTACTAATAAGATTTCATGTTTGGTATCAAAACTAGAGATATAAATATAGTTTAGTTTCTGCATTAAGTCTAATATTACATAAACGACTATTTACGCTTATAAACAGAAAACGATGATCCAAAAATGAACCGTTAAGATTTTAAATACACAACGAAAATACAAACTGATGAATAACTCAAAATCTAAACTCCAAACAAATAATTAGATCACGCTATTGTTCTAAACCGAGTTTTCTTAAGCTATCGGAGCCTGAAACAAAAATTGACCTAACGAGCTTAAGAAATTCAAAATCACGGGAGATAAAATTGTACGAATAAATAACTACGTATATATATAACCTAAATTTGTATTATTTGAAAATCTAAGTATTTTGTATAACTTTATACACATATTTTTGTACAAAGACTTCCAAACATTAGCTGATTTATACCCGTATAACTTGTTAAATGATCCTAAAATTAAACTAAATAAATAAACTAATATATATATATGATTTACGGCTGCATTCGGTGCAATTTGAGGAGAGGAAGAAAGAAGCCGATTTTTGCTCAATAATCAACCCAAAATTGTCAACAAAAACAACTACTATACCAATCATTTGTTGACAACTCATGCTAGCATTTATTAGTTTGAAAATAACAGCCAAAGTGGAACAAATCCAAGGGAAGAATCGGAGGAGAAGCATCAGCCGAAGTCCTTCTTCCCTCTTCTATAAACATGTATGTTTAAAGCCATTAATGGAGAAACAAACAAACTCCATTAACTCTCAAAATCCTCAGCACAAAAATACTCCCAAATAACAAACAAAACGAATCAAAAACAGAAAACAAACAGATCATAACACCTAAACTCGGATCAAAGGAAGAACAAAGCTAAAAACCCTAAAAAACGAGCTCAAAGGTAAGTTGATACAATTCAAAGGATTTGCGTTCAAATATAAGAGTTGTAACTGACTTATAATCATCTTAGGAACATAATAAACACAAACACGAGCTTCGATTACATCAAACAAGCTCCAACGAGGTAATAATCCAAAACCCTAGCTTTATGTTCTAAGAATCGAGATCTATATATATATATGTTTTTAAACGTGTTGAAAGTTGTTTTTATGTCTTTATATATGATATATAAACACTTAGAAGTAGTTGGAATATGTTTTTAACGTGTAAAAATCAAAGAACATGAATTGAACCGAGGAGGAAGATGATGAACAGTACAACATTGCCTCAAGGCCGACAGTGTAAACACTGAACGCCAGCGGCTTACACTGATAAGAGGCTACGTAAAATAATTTTTCACGTAAAAATTGAACGTAAGCCGGCTTCCTGGAGATCTACGCAGACGGCATAGGGCCGGCGTACGTTGAAAGCCGACAGCTTTCAACACCGGTGCACTCGATATGAAAATTTCTTTAAAAACAATTGTACACCGGCATCTGGGGATGAAGGCCGGCGGCTTTGAGCCGGCGTACAGCCAAATTTTTTCCAACGCAAGTTTTCTAACCTAAACAAAAACTATATATATATGTATATATAATATACTTATTGAATATATATATATATGTTGTATGAGAATTTAGTAAATAATTAAATAAATACAAGTATTCCAAACATATTTAAACTAATATCTAATATTTGTTGCAATCCTAAGCTTAAGAAAAGATATTGAATATTAATTAAAATTAATATTAGTCTAATATTTGTTTTAACAAGATAAAATAGGTAAGAATGGAAATTGAAATAAGTTAATTTCTTGAGTAATGTGACTTCTAAAAATAACAAAATAATTATGTGAGATAAAATAAGAGAAACACAACAACACTAAGTAATAATAATTACCAAAATATCGAGTCTAGGACACTAATCACGTATAGGAATTTAGTTAATTTGTATTAATAAATACTTTGTCTTAAATAGGTGACTTTCACTCATTAGAGGATCTACTAGTGGATTACTACGATTGAGGTAGTATGAGCAGGTGAGTAATTCAGTCATATTGTACTGGTTGTGATTGTAAATAGTCAAATATATAATGCAAGGTAATCAAATGAATGTTTGCTGAAAGTATACTTGATTTGAGTGTATGATTGTTAAAATATCTTTATAAAAGCGATAATGCATTGATTGATGTTGTGCAGTAGTATAATAATGATTGTGTGTAATGTATGGTCACTTTGAAATTGATTAAGAATTATTGGCTTAACAAAACAATATGAGCATGCATTGCACAAATTGCATTATTGCATATATGGTTGTGACAGCCTACTACGTATTAATATTTCGGATCTCTGTTTTCACTTAGTTGATCTAATGTGTAAGTTCTTCCAAGGTTCTCTTTGGTCTGGCGGTCCTATGAGGAACTAAAAGGCACCGAAGAACGTCGCCCGTAGAATCGCTTTGAAATGATTAATACTTATGGAGTTTCTAAAGGGATTGCAGGAGATGGTTTGTTCAATCGACTATATTCAAAGTGATAACCTTAAAACGAGAAATCGTTGATTCTCCTGTCTACTTTACTTAGTCTCTCTGGGCAGGTGGGTCATTAAGATTTGGTTCTTCAACCCATTAAAAAGAGGGCGTAAATCTTTTTCCTGTTTGGATTCTAGATTATCCAAACTTGTATCTGTGCATATGATTGAGTGCTTGCATTGCATATGATTTGTTAATGACTTGTGTGATGTATGGTATGTCTGGTTATTCACTGAGCTGTGGTTTCGCTCATACTCCTACAGTCTTTTCAAGTTCACTTTACGACCCTGGTTAATTACATCCAGGAATATGGCTCCGGTAAGAGCTTTGAAGCTAGAAGTCTACAGATATATATTAGTTCGATGGTTATGTACTATTAGATTAGATTATTCAGTTGTGTACTACAAAAGAACTATATGGTTTGTAATAGTTTTGTAATGTTTATTCACTAAGTTATTTCTTTCATATATTTGTTATTTCTTATCAAGCAACTTAAAAGATCCTGTTGTTTTGAAAATCTGTCATTCTCTGAAGGTAATCTAGTGATAGTATTCAAGTGTAACTTGTTTACTACTACTAAGGTACCCTCGGGGCGTGACAAGTTGTGTACTTTAGGAAGACTACATGGTTTGTAATAGTTCTGTAATATTTTATAGAAGTTATTTACCAGTTTAATTCTTACATGTATTTATTATTTCTTATCAAGCAACTAAAAAGATCTTGTTGTTTTGAAAAACGATCATTCTCTGAAGGTAATCTAGTGATAGAATTCAAGTGTGACTTATTTACTACTACTAGGGTACCCTTGGGGCGTGACAAACAATGTTTTCATTTTTCAAAATTTTGTAAAATTCGTACTTAAGCAAACCACCTATGTAAACACTTATTTTCTAACCTCAAAATGAAGGTTTTTATTGAAATAATGAAGGTGATAGTTATATAGATCATCAAGGTTGAGTTTTGATAAAATAAAGTATGATTTTGCAAGAAGAAAAAACTATTTTTCTTAAGTCTAGTATAATTCAAAGTTTTGCAAAGTATAAGTTTTCAAAAAGAATTCTTGGTATTATATGTATACATATAGGTAGATCATCTCATAATCTTCATGACAATAGCTTGTAAGTAATACATATATGCATGATGCATTGTAGACATAAAGTATGAAAATTGAGTTTATCCAAAATTTGTAAATTCTGATGATTTCAAAACCATGCCTTAAAAACCCATTTATCAACTCCAAAACTTGTGTTTTATATGAAAAATGAAGAGTTTAGGTCATAGGTATCATCAAGTGATGATTTTGATAAATTAAGATAGGATTTGCTAAGAAAAATATATAGAACAAGGAGTAGAAACAAAGTAGGAAAAATTGAGTTGTTGTCATTTTTAAGAAATTCGTAATAATGAAGTAAAAGCATGAAAACCCATATTTTTCAAACTCAAATTAGAAGTTTTATCAAAGAATTGAAGTCCTTAGTGGCTAGGCATGGTTGAGCTTTAGTTTTCAAAGTACCAAATGATTTTTACTTAAAAGAATCACTCAAAAACTGTCACGCCCCGATGGGGTACCCTAAACGTGGCAGTTCGTCGTACACAATATTAAAGCCTAAGAATGACCACCTCAATCACGCGAAGGCTTCCATACTATGTACAAGGCGTCTAACACATAAAGGAAACACATCGGAATGATACATTTTATGTTGATACAATTGAGTAACAATGTAAAGGAAATAAAATCTACTATATTTTCGATACAAACCACTATACTTCAAAATACAAGTCATTCAACTTCAATTACATTCATCCGCAGACTTCCCTACATAAACTATTACAAGAAAAATCATAAACTAGCTAATAACTTCAAACATTCGTATCCTTTGCCAAAATCCCGGAGTCATTCCCAGCTCCAATCAATTCAGTCCCCACTTTGCATTCTTGAGATAACCTGTTCATTTAAATAACTATAGGGGTATAAGCTACACTAGCTTAGTGAGAATTCCCTTAATTCCATACCATAACAAGCAAGTTATAATCAACCATATGCTATGCATGAGCAAACACATGAGTAAACAATTATGCATGGGTATCCGGAACCCACACACAGAACGGATTTACGCCCTCCGTATCTTGGGTTAGGGATGGTATTGAAATCTACACGACTGCTGCTAGTCCCCAAGCCCTCGGCTCATAGCACTCGCCTGGCTAGGCTCACACATGGAATACATCCCCGATGCGCCTTAGTTCCCTATGAATGAGCTCTGATCCCGGGTCTCATTATCCAAACGAGTCCTCGGACCATACCGATCGACCTGCGTAGGAGTAGCACTCTACCAAATGCAATATGTCCGATGCGATGCATGATCAATTTACTTTTTTCTTAGGTCAAAATATTTATACATTCTTTAGAGTGACCAACCAATATCATACATATAACAGAAATAATATGAACAGTGCAGTTATCCAATCAAATCGTGGTTTCGATATGCTTTAGGATTCTTTCGCATACATTCATCACGGTCTCATCATATCTCCCATCCCCATTCATATAGAATTTTATTCTTGTTCCTATAATTCTAATGCAACTAACTACAAGCACAATCAAGGTAACAAAACAAGGAGAAAACTCACTCGGCCATTGGATCACCGGTCTTCTAGTAATAATAATCCGGTGGTAGGGAATCGTCGATCTCGGGATCTCCTAAAAAGGAAGAAATACTCTAATAAGTATTTCAACTCAAACTAATCTAAACGATCCTATACGAACTATCAAATTCGTAATTCTCGTCCTAAGCGGGGATTCCAACTTAAAACGGCTATAACTTGGTCATTTTAACTCGGAATCTCGCAAATTATATATCGATTTCTATCTACTTCGAAAGATCTATATATTTCTAATATTATTTTCAAGTTTTGAAAAAATTTGAAGCTTTGAAAAGTTCGGATCAGATTAGGGCAGCAACAATTTCAATTTCCGAAAAATAGCGTTGTAATGTTTGTAATGTTCCTACTATATAAATTAGCTATACATGCAATATGAGTGGTTTCCTAACATGAATAGCATGAAATGAGTTTCATGTATACATGATCTTGATGATTTTTGGTAAAAGATAATTTGGAACTCCTTATTTTGCAAGACTTCAACTATAACTACTTTTTGAAAGTCTAGTTTTCTAACTTTGATCATTTCCATTCGTTTTGGATTTATTGCTTAAGAAAATATAATTATTTTTGTTAAAATTGAGTCTTAATTATTATATTACCTATGACCTTTATTTCTACATAAAAATTTCCATTTTACACTTTGTAAATATGTTTTAATATGATTTAAAATCCGAATTTTAGAAAATCCACTTTTTGAATGATTCATTTAGGGAAAACTTATTTAAAGCATTAAGATTTAAGGATTTACTATATTTCTAAGGACTTCATTTAACACATAAAACTTGCAATTTGAGCTCAAATACTAAGTGATTACTTATGCATCATCTCAAATTACGAATTTGACAATTGATCACTAACTCAAAATTTTTCATTTAATTCCATTACTTGTTTAACACCTTACTCATGCCTAAACTCATTTTAACTTGTAAAAATCATTGCTTAATGATATCTATTACCTATATACTTCATTTTTCACATAAAACATGAGTTTTGGAGTTGATATATGGGTTCTAAAAATTGGTCTTGGTTGGGATCCGAATTTACAAAATTAATTTTTTGTTATATCTTTTGATAAAATCTATCTAAGCTCATGAAAATCCATTCCTTACATATCATATCTTATGAGCCTTTCATTTCTTAAATAAAAACTTCATTTTTGAGTTGGAAAACATGTTTTTAAAATAGGCCTTGGCCAAAATCCAAAAATAGAATTTTTATTTTGAAAATAACTTTTGGAAATCACTTTTGATTCTTATAAAAAGAAGTCTTGATGATATACATATATTAAGCCTTCATTTTCTTAAGTAAAAATTACATTTTGACACTTGGAAAGTGGTTTTTAAATGAGGGTCTTGCCAAAATACGAATTTCACAATTTTGTTTGAGTTCATAACTAAGATCTATACTTAATATGAACATAAATATAAAACAAATGCATGGTAATAAGCTATAAACATCATGGATCTAAACTTCACTTATCAAAATCCTTCATTTATGGTATCTATACCCTAAGCCCTTCATTTTAAATGAAAAATACACATTTTGAAGTTGAAAAACCACTTTTCTAACTATGGGTCCATTTTCATCCGAATTTTCAAAGTTGATTTTTGTTGAAAACAAATTAGATCTTGGGTTTCCTACAACTTTCCTACCATCATCAAGCTATAGCAAGTTGTTCATGAACATAAACAAAGATCTAATGCATCTATGAACTCAAAACTTTAGATCTAGTTTTCTAAACTAGTTTTACATGCATGAATCACTAAGATAGACATGTGGATGCTAGATCTATGCATAAGTCATAAGGAATAACAAATATAACAACTTAAATAACAAGATCTATGGCATAAACAAAATCAAAGCTACAAAAATTTAGATCTACAAAATATATCAACTTTAAACAAGAAAATAATTGAAATACAAGATAATAAAAGTAGAGAAAAGGAGAGTTTCATCTTTGGCATCATCATCCTAAGCTTTCAAGCTTATGGAAGGTCATTTGATGCATGAAACTTTCATTATACTTTACCTATATCACATATGGAAGCTTTGAGAGGAAGATTTACTTAAAAATCTTCAAGAAATATGTGTGGAGGCTCAAGAATGGAATGGGGGCAGCTTGGTTCTTCTAAGAACAAGAGCAAAAATGGAGAGGAAAAGAGAGGAAAAAGAGAGAGAAAAAGCTAAGGAATGAAAAAGGAAAGAAGGAGTAAATGAAGGAGAGAGAGAAATGAGTGTATTGAATGTGTTTTAATTAATTGAAGAGAGAAAAAAATAAAACATGCAGAAAATAAGGGGGCTGGCGTGAATTTGAGGAGAGAGGGAGAGAGGAAATTTTGTTGAGTTTTGACTTGAAATTGTAATGTAATTAATGTTATGTGTAACTTTTTGAAGAAGGATTGAAATATAATTAATTTTAGTCAAAATAGGAGTAAATAAAGGACAATGGCAGCCATAAATAGGGTCAAAAATCTGCCATGAATTGTGGGATTATGTGTAGAAAGATTGAAGTGAAAAGGAAGTGATATGTGTAAGGTGTACTTGAAGGTATGGGTTGTAAAAGTACTTTATTAATAAAATAAAATTAGAAAATTTATTCCAAATATTTGTAGCAGATTTTTCATAATTAAATTTAAATAATTATTTGAATTATTTTAGTATTTTAACAAATATGTTACCGGTATGATCAAAATACGCGATTATGGGCTATAAATAATATTTTTATAACCCGAAAAATTCTAAAAAATTATTTTATGAAAATATAAATATATTTCAAATATTTTTCAATTATTAAATTAATTTATTTTATTTTTAGTATCGAATCTTAAACAGAATCTGATCCCGTAAAGACCCGAAACGAACTAATTTTTGGAAAAACAAAATTTTCTATAACTTATAAAATATTTATCTCAAAATATAAGGCTTTATAAGAATAATAAAATTTTGTAATGAAATAAAAATGAATAGTGCAAAAGACTAATCAATTACCGGTAATAATAGAAATACAATAAAAAGGTTATAACTGTAACTTTTATAAGCCGAAAAATTATATAATTGATATATTTAGAAATATTATGAAATTACGATTCTAACGGTACTATTGGTATATTTTTTATATCTCGAGCCCCGGACATGCTTTTCGAAGTCTGTATCCGAAACGGGTTCTAAATAGGTCAAAAATTTACCAATCTGATATTTTTAAATAAACTCATATTACTATGAGCTATTCTACATATTTAACTACATCTCGGCCTCTAGGGTTAGGGGCGCTAGATTGCCGGTCTTACACTATTGTATTCCGATTAGGGTTTCCGGGTGATTTTTCGGTTTAGGCCTTTGCCAATTTGGAAACTGATATTTATATTTATACAACATATTTAAATTGAGAAATTTATTTTAAATTTTATTTTTGTAAGTATTCAATATCTCTTAATGTTCTCGGAATTCCTGAAGTGAGTTTTATTTCCAAAGGTCAATCATTATTTACTTTTTAATAGTTTGTTTTTGGGCTTTATATTACCCGATTTTATAAGCCGGAGTTAGATATGAATTTTTCGTATGTCGTGGTTTTGAATTTGAAGACCACTGTGTTCTTATTTAATTTTTAAGGATTTTCATTTTCTCAAGATTGAGAAGTTTCTGAATTCGTTCGTGTTTTTGGACTAATTGAAATTCGGTTTTAATTTGGAGTGATTTTTAGGGTTTATTTTCGAAGTTCATCTTGAAATTATTTACTGAAATTTTCCGGGCTTACAAAAACTAATTTTACAAAATTCGGATTTTGGAATCAACCCTACTTGAAAACATGTTTACAAAGTGTAAAATGGAAATTTTTATGTAGAAATGAAGTCATAAGTAATAGATATAATGAAGACTCAATTTTAACAAAAATAATTATATTTTCTTAGGTAATAAATCCAAAAAAATGGAAATGATCAAAGTTAGGAAACTAGTATTATTAAAAGTAGTTATCCTTAAAGTCTTGCAAAATAAAGAGTTATAAAATTTTCTTTTAGCACAAATCATCAAGATCATACATACATTAAGCTCATCTCATGTCATTCATGATAGGAAATCATTCATATTATATGTATAATTGATTTGTCAAGTAGAAACATTACAAACATTTACAAAACCATTTTTCGGAAATTGAAATTGTTGCTTCCCTAATCTGATCCGAACTTTTCGAAGCTTCAAAGTTTTTAAAAATTGAAAATAATATTAGAATTAGATAGATCTTTCGAAGTAGATAGAAATCAATATATAATTTACGAAATTCGAGTTAAAATGACCAAGTTATGGCCGTTTTAAGTTGGAATTTCCACTTAGGACGAGAATTGCGAATTTGATAGTTTGTATAAAATCTTTTGGATTAGTTTGAGTTGAAATACTTATGAGAGTATTTCTTCCTTTTTAGGTAATCCCGAAATCGACGATTCCCTACCACCGAATTACTATTACTAAAAGACCGATGATCCAATGGCCGAGTGAGTTTTCTCCTCATTTCGTTACCTTGTTTGTGCTTGTAGTTAGTTGCATTAGAATTATAGGAACAAGATAAAAATTGATATGAATGGGGATGGGATATATGATGAGACCGTGATGAATGTATGCCAAGGAATACTAAATATATCGAAACGACGATTCGATTGGATAACTACACTGTTCATATTATTTCTGTTATGTGTATGATATTGGTTGGTCACTTTAAAGAATGTATAAATATTTTGACCTAAGCAAAAAATTAAATTGGTCATGCATCGCATCGGACATATTGCATTTGGTAACGTGCTGCTACTACTCAGGTCGATCGGTATTGTCTGAGGACTCGTTTGGATAATGAGACCCTGTATCAGAGCTCATTCATAGGAAACTAAGGTGCACCAAGGATGCATTCCATGTGTGAGCCTAGCCGAGTCGAGTACTATGAGCCAAGGGCTTGGGGACTAGCAACAGTCGTGTAGACTTCAATACCATCCCTAACCCAAGATACGGAGGGCGTAAATCCGTTCTGTGTGTGGGTTCCGGATACCCATATATAATTGTTTGTTCATGTGTTTGTCATGCATGGCATATGGTTGATTATAACTTGCTTGTGATGGTATAGAATTAAGGGAATTCTCACTAAGCTAGTGTAGCTTATACCCCAATAGTTGTTTAAATAAACAGGTTATCTCAAGAATGCTTAGTGGGGACTGTGATGGTTGGAGCCGAGAATTGACTTCGGGATTCCGGCAAGATATAAGAATGTTTGAAGTTATCAGCTAGTTTTATGATTTGTCTTGTAATAGTTTACGTAGGGAAGTATGTGGATGAATGTAATTGAAGTTTAATGATTTGTATTTTAAAGTATAGTAATTCGTATATGAAGTATAGTGATTTGCATCTGAAGTATAGTAAATTGTATTTCCTTTACATTGTTACTTAAGTGTACCAATATAAAATGTATCTCTCCAATGTGTCTCCTTTATGTGTTAGACGCCTTGTACATAGTATGGAAGCCTTTGCGTGACTGAGGTGGTCATTCTTAGGCTTTAATATTGTGTACGGCGGACTACCACGTTTATGGTACCCTTCGAGGCGTGACACATACGAAGCATGAATCATTGTTAATTAATTTATGCTTTACTATTATTCTGTTGGAGTGTGTGCAAATTCTGTGATCACCTTTAAATTACTCTAATCATATACTATGAATTATATTAATTGATTCATGCATATCACGTAGTTGGTCTCATTGCATGAGCTGCTATTCTCAATGGGACAAGAGTATAGTAGCCAGGTGTGCAGTAGCCAGAAATCTGCAAGATGGGCGATTAGGAGCCTGAAAGAACTATGTTATGATGGGCGAGTAGGAGCCTGAAATAAACTACATGAGCTGGATTTAAAGATGGGTTTTAAAGAGCCTGGAATACCTAACCCTGAATGGAGGGGTAAATCCATTCAACATATGATTTCCGGTAGATTATATGTATTGCTTGATCACTTGCTTGATGCATTCATATGCTTGTTTAATAACTTATTTGAAAATTATTTATACAAGTACGTTGATTTAGGAATATTCTCACTAAGCTAGTTATGCTTATACTCCGATAGACCTTTTTTGTAATAGGACTATATCTTTTATGCTCGAAGACTTCATACTCAGGACGGATGATGTTTTAGAAAAGTTTCTGGGGATCTTTTGAAGATCTTAGGTTAATTATCCTTCAATGTTTTATGATGTTAGTATTATTTGGTTGTGAGAAAGATTAAGTTGTTATTATGATTGTTTGGAGAATTATAGGGGAAAACCCCTAAGATGATGTACAAATTATATTCTCTTAATGATAAATTGGATGATTATTTAGATTCTTGTATACTGTATTTGCTATCTTGAACTATACATCCCACCGGTGTCTCTTATTGTTGTGATAGATGCCTTACATATGGTGTTGAAAACTTTTGCATGACTTCGGGAAGTCATTCTTAAGTTTTAATACCATATGTGGTGGACTGCCACGTTTAGGGTACCCTTCGGGGCATGCAGATATAATTGATTATTTGGAATTGAAGATGAAATTGAACTCATTCATAGATAGATGCCTTACATATGGTGTTGAAAACTTTTGCATGACTTCGGGAAGTCATTCTTAAGTTTTAATACCGTATGTGGTGGACTGCCACGTTTAGGGTACCCTTCGGGGCATGGCAGATATAATTGATTATTTGGAATTGAAGATGAAATTGAACTCATTCATAACACGATGGGGATGGAGCATTAGCATTTGTTGGTTTTCCGTGAGCCTAAACGGTGTAAATGTTGGTTAATCGTGATCCATAAAACGAATTATTGATTTGGTTAATCGTGATCCATAAAACGAATTATAAGTTGGTTGACCGTGAGCCTAAACGGCATCGTACCGCATGATTCATTAATTTGCTAACCCGGGATGGAGGGCGCAAGTCCATCCACACATGATTTCCGGCTGGTCATATGTTTGATGAATTCACGTGTTTGATATATATCATATGTCTACTTAATTACTTGTTTGATTGATATGTTATAATTGTGATTATGGAAGTTTTCACTCACTAAGCTAGTTTAGCTTACGCCCCTATAGTTTCTATTTGTTGCATTTCTAAGGTTATTTTTGTCATAAAAAGCCATTTCGGTTGGAAAATACTACGGTACAGAATAGTTACGAATTTATAGCTCACAAAATATGATTTTTCCAAACTTTACTTTACTCAAAAATCCTTTAGCAAAATATATGGATATATATATAGTTGAAAAATCCTTTGAACATATATTTATACTCATATGTATGCATGATTTTGATAGTGTTGTCTCAATAGTGATATTTCATAAACAATTTGTCTTTGATGGTTTTTAAATGATAAAACTTTTGAGAATTTCTCCTTTTTGAATTGTTAGAAGGAAAACAAAAATATATTTGAGTTGTTATGAGTAAATGTTTTCCTATTATAATTTTATTTTCTCACTTTTCAAAAGTAAATTCATTTTCAAAAATTTTGGTTCTTTAAGTTATCTACTAGCTTTATTTCTAGTGATTTGAAAAATAAGTTTTTCAAAATATCCTTTAAGTTTTTGATGTGGTCAACTGTTTGAAGTTGTGTTAAATGTATGTTTTTCTTTTATTTTTACATTATTTCTCTTCCTTAGAAAATAGATATACCTTTAAAACTTTACTTTCTTGGCAAATTTTATTTTTTTAAGTTAGTTTTCAAATTAGTGAGTTGACTTTATCTCGGTTTGAAAAACTTGTTTTATTCTTAATATTTTGTTAAAGAGTAAAATAATTTTCTTAGACAAGTTTATAAGAAAAGCTTTCTTAATAAAGAATTGCTAACATTAGAACTTTGCAAAATTTCATTTTAAATTTTGAAAAGAGAATAATAACATATAAAAATTAAGTTTTGAAGAGGTTTTCTTAGTAGGTGATTTTCAAACTCTATAATGAATCTATTTAAGTTTTATAAAAGATATGGTTGAGTTAAAATCTTTTAATGCTAAAATTCTTCCTTTATGGAGTATTTAGTTTGGTTTATAAAAGAAAAGAATTCCTTTTATTATTTGAAGAAATCTACATTACTTATCCTTTAAAAAGAGTTAAAACAAAACTTAGATCTTTTTGTTGAAAATTCCTTTGGTTAAGGAATCTAGTTTACTTTTCTTTATTTAAGAAAAAACCCATTTTTATTTTTATTCAAAACAACAACATTTTTAATCATGCATGAATATGTAGTAATATAAAAGTAAAGATAATACATAATAAGATAAAAAGAATTGTTTGTAAGTAAATAAACCAAATAAAATAGTCAAGCATTGGAAACCTTAGCTTCATCAAGGTATCCTGATCATGTATTGGGAATCTTAGCTTCATCAAGACAACCCGGGACTAAGAATATACTAGTCCCAAAAGAAAAAAGAAAGAAAGAAAGAAAAAAATTGTTTTAACTTGATATGGATAAGTTTAAGACTAGAAAGACTAGTCTTAATAAATTGTATAAAACAAGTAAATAAATAAATTGCAAGACATTAAAAATAAATAAATAACAAATGAGCTTATATGCTCTAAATAAATATATATACATAGTATACATAATAATATATAAGTTAGCAAAAATAACAATAATAACAACATAATAACATAGTGTAAAATAGGAACATGAACAAAAACAAAACATGAACATATTATTACTTCTTTAACTCATATGAGTCTAAGAAACATACACTAAGCTCATGCTAAGTTGTATGAACATGATGAAGAAATTTAAGTAGGATTTTACCTAAGGTTTAATGGAGGAATTTGAAAGAGATGAATGGGTTTTGTTATTTTTCTTGAAGAGTAGAAATTGGTAGAGAGTATTTTGAGAGAGAATGGTTGGAGAGAGATTTTGAGAGAGTATTTTGGTAGAGTTTTTTTATGTAAAATGGATGTGTGAAAGAATGAAGGAGAAAGGGGGTATTTATAGAATTTTTGGAGTGAATTATTGATGTAATAAAATAAATTGAAAAGAAAATAATATAGAGAAGAGAGGGGGGTGGCCGGCGCATATGGGAGGGAGAGAGAGAGGATTTTATTTGTTTTGTAATTTTTTTGTAAAGAAAAGAAATAATGTATAAGGTTTGATGTGAATAAAGTTGTATTGGAAATGTAAAAAGTAAGAAAATAGGTATGTAGGTAGTAAGAAGTAGGTGTAAGAAAAAGTAGAGATAGAGAAATAGTAATGAATAGTAGGAATAGTACTATGAATAGTAAACTAGACATATAAAATACCGGTAGTAATAAAAATACGTATAAACGAGCTATATCTGTTATTTTTAGTTACCGAAAAATTCTAAAACTGATATTTTTGAAATCTTTGTTTAATTATGAGTCTTTTAGTGTTATTGGAATATTTTTAATATTCTGAGCTTTAGGACACGCTTTTCGAGAACTGATCCCGTTTGAGTTCGAAGGACACTCGAAATTTACGAATCTGATATTTTTATGTTACCTTATATTATTACGAACTATTTTAAGCCATCAACTTAATTTCGTTTTCTAGGGTTTGAGAACGCGGGATTGCTGGAGTTGAAATTGTTTCATTGTCTTGACCTTTGTTGACTTTTGAAACTCCGGTTTGATTAGGGTTAGGGTTTAATCCAACTTTACCCTAGAAATTGAGGGGTTTAACTCAGGGATCGGATAGGTAATATTTTCATGTTCGGATTTTCGAATTGAATGATTATTGAACTTTCTATTTTTTGTTTTTGAAAATTTTCTTATGAAATCCCGTGATCGAAATTGGTTTAAGCTTTGGTTTCAACCTGGGTTAAACTTTAGGGTTTCGATTCGATATTCTAAAACCATTGTCGAAAAATTCAGGGGCTTACAAGTTCTTTCCGAACACATATACTTTCTTCTCAGAAGTCCTAGCCTTCCTTTTCTTGGCTCCTTCAACAGTCCTTGCTCGTTCTACCAATTCTCTGAAGGTGCGGATGTCAAACTCTTCTAACCTCATTCTCAAATTTTCATCAAGCCCATTTAGAAACACTTACAGTCTCAACTCCTCACTATACTTATAGGAATTAGGGGCATACTGTAGAAGTCGGCTGAATTCCATCTCATATTGTTCTATAGTTCTTCCTTTTTGAGATATGTGTAAGAAGTCAGCACTATACCTCACTCTTAAGCTTCCTGCAAAATAGTTCTCCAAAAACTCATTTCGAAACATATCCCAAGTGATGGGTGGTGGCAACTCTCGACTCTTTTACTCCCACCAGATCTTGGCATTAAACCTCAACATGTAGGTACCATAACTTAGATGGAGGTGATGGGGCACTTCATAGGCAGCAAAAAATCATTCTATGTGCATAAGCCAATCCTTGGCTTCGTCTGTTTTTTCGAAGGCTCCATCAAAGTAGTGGTTACTTTTGATGAAATCCAAAAGCGAAGTCCTATAAGGTCAGGGTAGTGGCAGAGGCGGAAAAGGCACAATATGCGACTCAGCATCATGGGGTGTAGTCCATGCACGAATGCTTGGGGTGGCTGAGGTGGTGCTTGTGCGGTGCCAGAGCTGGCATATTCATGTGTTGTTGTTGCACTAACACATTCAGAAGCTATGTTAATTGACCGAGCGTAGCTTGTAAGTCACCTTGCAGATTTGGGGGAGAGGGGAACCACCGGAGGTACTTCTTGTTGCTTGGCTTCATTCGGTGGGTTATTTGATGCACGCCTTTCTTTAGCATGTCCTCATCTTGGTCAATTGTTTTAAATTTATAGTTATGTGAGTTTTAATCATTAAGTCCTTTTAAGCGTTGAATCACGAAAATTATGGAATTTTGAAAATTCTAACATGATAAAGAATATATCAAATTTGCAAAAGAAATTTAAATATTCCGAAGTTGAAATTATTCAAATAAGAAATACTTCATTAAATGAGAAACATCCAAGGGTGTGAAACCTGTACATGAAAGAAATCAAGAACAAAGCTTACAATAAAAACACAAAACATTACAACATAAAACACCTTGCCGAAAACATAAGATAAACATCTAATCGATCCTATAATCTATGTCGATTTTCTTTTACTACAAAATTTGATGTGGACATGTGGGATTTACTCAGGTAGGTACTTCCTTCTTTCCTTCGTCGACCATCTTTCACAGGGAGGGGGACATGTCATGGTGGTTGGGACTGGAAGACATTCATGACCTTTTTACTACAAATTGCTTCAAGTAGCCCCATACCATCATTCTCTTTCCCTTGTTGGAGGGGCAAACCTTTGATATGCTAGGTTCTCCTTGATCATGGGTGATTTGCGGTGTATGTCCTCCATCAGATTTTTTATCGCCACATCATTGGTTTGATTCCTTGGCATGGGAGTATGAGATCGGCTTCTATTTGGGGCACTTATATCTAAGGTTGGGTCGACAGGCTATCCAAAATCATGGCTAACTTCATGGTGGTTGGAAGCATCATCATCCCAATGGTGATTTGCTTGTGGCATTATGGGTTCCGTTCCTCGGTTTAGTTCCTTTTCTCTTTCCACTTCTTCCTCTACTCCTTCCATATCTTCTTCTAAACCGATTTGTTCACCCCATTCTTCGTTTGGTGATCAAAGTGGAGCTAGGTCATCAGGGATGTGGCAGCAAATTTCGGTAAACTTCGTACTAGTAGAAATAGGATTCTTCATCGACTTAGCCCCAATCGATGTGGTCGGCAAGCTCATCACGGAGGTAGATGTATACTGGTCTTAATGAGTTCTAAGTTCCAAAGTCGGGGAAGATTAGTTGTCCATCATTTCGGGAAATGTGGCTTCTTGGAGCATGGGGGTATTATTGTAATAAAATATAAGCCATTCCATGCTGTATATGACTTCCATGTTTGTCCAATTTATGCGTCTTATGGCATTATATCTTAAACCATCAATCACATAATCCTATATAGTATCACAGAGTCCTCTTGTCTATATATTATACATTTCTCGAGTGGACCTAGGTCATCCTACAAGGGCAAATTCTTCACATATAACTCTAACTATTAGTCGATAATCCACAATGGTCTCATCGCTTCTTATGATTAGGTGTTGAGCCTTAACTCTAACTTCTCCGAGGGTAAGCTATAAAAGACAAGGAAGGTTATTAGTCCTTTTTGAAATTTCTAAGCATATCCAATTTATCTAGATCTATGCCTATGTCTACTCAAATTTTTAACTTATCTACCTTTTCTTTTCTAGATTCATTCATATTACCCTTATTCCTTTAAACTTGTTGCTTAGATACCAACTTAAACTGTTATGCCCTGAAAGGTATCCTAAATGTGGCAGTCCGCCACATACAATATCAAGATATAGGAATGACTACTATAGTCATGCGAAAGTCTCAGCATTATATGTAAGGCGTACAACACGATAATAGGAGATGCTATTGGGAATTGTGGTTTAAGCAAGTAAAAACGAACATACAAGAATCCAAAAATAAAGTTAAGCATAAATGACAATTAGTAGTCCATTACATAAACCTTAAGGGCATTCCCCCACTAAATCTTTAAGGATCACATAAAGTTACTAGTCTTTACAAAATACTTAAACACTTCATCAAAATATTTTAAAGGAGTTCTATTCTAAACCTTCAAGTAGATTTCCTCCAAAAGCTCCCAAAAGAAGACTTACTCTAATATGTGAAGATCTTGGATAGAGGAATAGATGGTCTTACGTGTACAAAACCTATAGGGGCATAAGCTTTACGAGCTAAGTGAGAATAAACCTGATTAACATACTTAAAACAAAACAACAACTAAGTTTATTAAACAAGCAAATGGAATGCAATAAACATGTGAGCATACAAACATATGATTTTCTGGGAATCATATGTTTAATGAATTTTTTCCCTTCATTCGAGGTTAGGTATTCCAGCCCATCACCGCCAACACTTCTTAAAACCAATTTTATAGATTTTACTGGCTACTATTCGCCATAAAAAACATGTAGTTCTTATCGACTCCTACTCTCCATCAATTTGTAGATCTTACCAACTCCTACTTGCCACATACAAATACTGCTGATTATGCTAACCACTATTATCATACAATTGTCCCACCAATTGTATAATACCAAATATAATGTGACTCAATGAACGGAGTGCATGTATCAAATTTTTATTTAAAGTCTAGCCATTTTAATTTCAATTTCTTGCAAATGATCATCCAATTTCAAACACTTCAACATGCTAGTAGAACATATAACTCATTACAAGCAATTTGTGGCTCGATATGCTTAAAGTTCTTTCATCAACATTATAATCACATGCACCTTTAATTTTTAAGTCTATTACTACTATGCTACAAGCACAATCATAAGTATTAAAACAAGGGAAGTAGACTCACTCGGCCATGGTTCGACGATACTCACTTAATCGTAATAATCCTCGAGATAGTACGCATCTTCTTCATTTCTTAAACAAAGGAAATACCCAAAATGAGTATTCCATGGAATCTCTAGTCAAAATTTCTAATTATATTCTCTAGTTGCGGTAGAATTCATATAGGTGGAAATTCCTACTTAAAATTGCCATAACTTGCTCATTCTAACTCGAAATTTTGTATATTATATATCATTTTCTACCTACTCCAAAAGATCTATCCATTTCTAAGGTTACTTTTGTTATAAAAAGTCATTTGGGTCCCGAAACAATGAGGTACATATTCATTACAAAAATTCCTGTTTTCAAAACACAAGTTTGCTAATTTTTCTTTGTCCAAAAATCCTTGTACCAAAATGTAGATATTAGTATAGTTGGAAAAGTCCTTTGAATATATATATATATATATATATATAGACTCATATTGTATGCATGAAGTTAGTGATGTTGTCTCAACAATGATTTTTGTAAAACAAGGTACCATAAAAGTTGGAAATGCAAAAATTTGAAAATTTTCACTTTAGTTTGTTAGAAAAATTTATTGAATCATTATAAGTGAGTATTTCCTCCTTATAATTTTATTCCTTAACTTTTGGAAATAATTAAATTTTTCCCAAAATAATTTTAGTCTTTTTAAGATTCTTGCAACTTTATTTCTACGAGTTAAAAAAATAGCTCCTAGGTATTCCTTGATAGTGGTTAAAATTTCTTAAAGTTTGCATATTCTTAGTTTTTCCTAAAGTTAATTTTACTTTACTAAATAACAATGATTTCCCAAGTTGTTTACTAATATTATTCCCTAAGAAAACTTTATTTCTAGAAGAGAAACTTTCTTGATGATTCTACAAAATTGTCTAATCCTTAATATTTTAAAATATTGATGAAACTTCCGCAAGGAAGTTTAAGGAAACCTTTGCTAATCAAGAATTTGAAATCTTAAGTTTTTAAAGAAAACTTTTCCATTTTATTGTTTTAAAAAGATATGTGTCATATATCTACTTTATATATCATTTGTTGAAATTCAAATGTACCATTGTTACTAAAAACTTGTGATGACCTTATGTAGATTTTAGAAAAGATTTGTTAAGATAGAACCCTGAATTTTTATGGAAAATCATTTCTTAAGTGACAAAAGTTTAGTTTTTGAAAAGAGTTCTCATCTTCCTTTATTTAAGAAAATTCCCTTTTCATTTTTTTCAGACAATATCAATATGCTCATGCATGAACATGAATATGTAGCCATGAGAAATAGAACAATATATCATAATAAGATAAGGTATATATAAGAATCAATAAGAGCATAATATTAAGATCAAGTATTGGAAACATTAGCTTCATCAAGGTAACCTGGTCAAGTATTGGGAGTCTTAGCTTCATTAAGGTAACTCCGGACTAAGAATAGACCGGTTCCAAAATAAAAAGAAAAAAGAAAAGAAAAGAAAAAGCATTGATAATAATAAGGATAATTTAGAGGAAGTTAGTGAGCATTTAGGCTCTAAAAATATATAGGTATAAATATACTTAATAATATATATAGGATTAGATTAGGAGCATAATAACAACATGATATCATAATATCAAAATAACAAAATCAGAATTATTAGCATGTGTAAGAACAAAACATGAACATGTTGTTGCTTCTACAACTCATATGAGTTTCAAGAAACAACACCATGGTCATACTAAGTTACATGATATGGAAATAATAGTGATAGAAAGTTTTTACCTAAGAGTGTTTTTGTTGGAAGAGGAAGATGATGAGTGGTAGTATTACGTAGGTAGTAATGGATAGTAGATGATTTATGTGTAGAGAAGAATTCTGGAAAAATTGATGGAAAAGAGGTTTAGTAGAGAGAATTTATGGAGAAATTTTGAGAGAATTTTGTTATGTAAAATAAGTATGTGAAAGAAATGAAAGGAGATGGGGTATTTATAGAGTTTTGTGGAGGGAAATTAGATATAATAAGATAAATTGAAAAAGAAAAATAAATGGGGATGAAACAGGGGGAGGGCATCGGCCATGCATAGGAGAGAGAGGGAGAGATTTATTTATTTATTTTGTTGTTTTGTAATGAAAAGTAATTAAGATGTGAAGTATGGTAGATGTAAAGTAGTTTTGAAAATGTAAAAAGTAGAAAATAAGTGTATAGGTAGTAAGAATAGGTTGTAAGATAAAGTAGGATAGATGAATAGTAATGCATAGTAGAATAGGATAATGAATAGTAAACAAGACTAATATTATACCGGTAGTAAAGAAAATACGCGTATAAATGTGATATCTGTTATTTTTAGCTATGGAAAAATTACGAAACTGATATTTTTGAAATCCTTGTATTATTATGGATCTAACGGTATTGTCAAAATATTTTTACTATTCCGAGCCTCTGGACATGCTTTTAGAGAGCTGATCTCGTTTAGATCTGAAATACATTAAAAATTAACGAATATGATATTTTTAAGCTTTCTTATATTATTGCTAACTATTATCCATAGTTATTTCAATTCCTTTATTTAGGGTTTAAGAACATGGGATTGCCAAATCTAAATACTAGGGTTTGTTCTAGTCTTTTATTGACATTTAAGGTTTTCAGTTGCCATTTAATTCTAAGATTTAATCATAAACTTAACAAAATTTCAAGGGTTTATACATATAATTATATCAACTTGTCTAATTATATCCTATACTTTATTTGATTTATTTAATATATCTAAACTCCATTTCTAACTTAGGTAAAGGTTTGGGGTATTTCATATAATGATTGAAAGAAAAGATTTGAACAGTAATATTTTGATTAATCAATCAATTAATCAGTTACATGTAAGATAAACTAAGATTTTGTATTAGACAAATTGCAAAATTACTAGAGATTCTATCTTTTGAAAGATATTATGCAATTTTAATATATGGTAGGGGATATTGATTCTCTATGTTGTAGTGAACTATAAGGTATTAGTTTCTGTAGTTACCATTAGCTAATTAAACATATTATAACAATATATGAAAAGTAGTAACTAAATAGAGTCTTGCAATCTCTAACTCGCAAGGCGGTTCACATATCACTGGTGCACATGTTTTATGATAACTTTAGAGTAATTCTTCTAGATCTCTATTAGGGTCATGATACTAATAGTTCATTATTAGATTGCTTCTTCTTTATAAATGTATAATGTAAATACAATTATCATCTCACCAATTACACATAACTTAAATATACACACACACACACACACACACACACACACACATTTTCCTCAAAGTGAAAAACCAAATATTAGAGTAACATTTATCATGTAATTAGTTATTTATAAATATTTGCAAGCATCTTATTATGAAATTTTGAAGTAACATAATTTAGATCGGTCTTAATTGATAAACTTTATGAAAAGCAATGTCACAGGATAGTGCACCCTCTTCTTCGCTTGCGGACATTCTCTGCATCTTTACGTGCTTTCTCTAGACTCTCCTTCAATTTGCGAATTTCATTATTCGACATGATTTGAGCTTCTTGAGTATTCTCCTCTGCCCTCTTTCTAGCAGTTACCTCTTTTGCCAATTTCTGCTCTAGCCTACAAATTGTCTCTTTAAGCTTTTCTTCAACCTAACAAAACCATCCATACATTCAATAGCTTAATATAACAACCAGCTTGAGCGAAAAACTAAGTATAACTATTGTTCTCAATTTCTTACAAGGGATGAATCTTATAGAATACCCAATGAAAAATATTTAATCGAATTATTTATCCTAAAAATTGAGTACATCACAGGAACATTTTAGCCTAAAGCAACCCAAGCCTAAAACTAGGAAACCTAAAAAAAAAGTGTCATACATATGTGAAGTTATGTGCTAATGATAAAATCATCAATTAAGTTTAAGAAAAAAAAATGTATGCACATGGATAGACATGAAAAAACTAATAAGCATAGAAATCAAAGTAATTTATCACTTTGGAACAAAAAGAAACAATAAAAAATGAAAAAGTAATATAAGCAAATCCTTACATAATGGCCCATCAATGTTGATTTTAAAGTTTCATTTGTTGTGAACCAATCAAATTCTAAGTAGTAAGTAAATTGGAGCTTAGTTAACTTGGTTTTAATAAATATGTATTGGGCTAGGGTTTATTAGTACTTGATTCAAGGAGGTAGTTAATTTAATATAATAGTCAGCTCAAAATTAATAAAATATTTCATGTGCACATATGTTAATCACTCCCTTTGTTGGCCTTGTACCGAAATCATTCTTCTATAGATAAAATCTTTAAACCCAATTTATGATACCTCTCAAAACCCCTATAAGAGTATGAGCAAGCATTTTAGGAACCTTCCAATAAAAAAAAGTTCTTTAAAATGCACAAAAAAGATAAATCATGATCTTCCTTCACTAAAGTTAAAATTGAACTCAAATTTATTAATTAAGTAAAGAAAAGCTAATTTAGTTAGTAGGCATCACTTGGACAAATTTCAACCTATGATCACATATATTAATCACTAAATCAATTAATAATCCACATAGAATTGTCACTTCCTTTTTTATTTTTAACTCCACAATAAACAATCATATGCATTATAGATTACAATAATACTATACTTCAAAGTAGAAGGAGAAAAGCCCGAGAGATCAGCTACAAAATGTCATGCCAAAATTACCGTTTCTGTTACTCGCTTGAGCATATCCTCATGAGTTTTTTGCATTTGCTCTTCCAATTTAGCTATATCTGCTTTGGTATATCCTCCTCTTAAGGAATTAACAATTTCTTCTCACTTCTGTTAAATAGACATTAATATTACTATAGAGTAAGTGGTAGACAAATAATTTATATAATACTATATATGATAAACCCACTAACCTTCATATCAGCAAATAATTCATCACTATAAGGTTTTCCTTCATTTTGATTGATAACAATATTTAAAAGAGACAAGAGCTCCTGAACTTGGGCTTTCCTCTTTGATTCATCCTTTGTCTTATTATCGAAAAGCACCATCCGGTTCCCACAAAGGTTGAGAATATCCTTCATATTTGTAATAACATGTTAATATCAACTTAAATGAATTTGAATATATGATAAAATTGACCTCATCCTTATAAATTTTCATAGTAAAAGACTTCAATATTCCATTTTTTTGGCCATGCAAGTAGCATTATTTCTTAGAGCATGCAACGGAGCTATTCAATTGCAAAGTTTTCTTTTTAAAAAAAAAAAAAAGGCAAGGCAAAAAGAATACATTTCATTCACTCGAACTGATCAATGCTACAATGCACCCACCCACTGCTTCAAGTTCAACAAATAATTGAAAAGGAATGGCAATTTATAAGATCATTTTGGAGGCAATAAATATGAAGAATAGTGGAAAAATAAATTTGAAGCTTGTCATGATAGGCAACTACCATACTAAATATCCCAAATAGCACATTTGATTGATAGAATGGAATAAAATAGAAATGTAAGTACATTTACTAGAAAAGTTGAATGTAGAAATGATACCTACTATTTTGATTACAATCATAATTATATAAATAATAGATTAGGAATATATCTAAAACTAACAATATGTCTTTATCCTATACCATGGCTTGACTCTTGGCAAGAGTCTCATAGATAACCTATAAAAGAGAAGAAGAACAAGAAAGAAAGGAAAGAATAGTTATTCCTTTTGTCATGAAAAAAAAAATAGCAACAACTATAGGAATTTTGTTGAAAATCTATTCCATCAACCAAATAAAATAATATCTTTGCACAAGGGAGAAGTAGTTGCTCTACTCCACTCATTTGAAGTCAACAAAACATGATAGTTTTATCAGAGAAGAAGAACCTTCAATCAAGAAAGGGAAAAAAGAAAAAATGCAAAACAAACATTAGGAGAAACGTAAGTTCCCATTGAAAATTACTCAATGTGTTAGAAAATATTAATAATGAGAAAGTAATAGAAGTAGGTAACCTTTAAAGGCTGAGGGCATTCACGACCTAGGTAATCTTCCAAAGTTTCATCATTATCATCAAGTTCATCCCCTCCAGTGAAAAGGACAATCATGTAGTTTACGATTTTGTTTCCAAACAAAGTTCTCAAGCTATGAAGAATTGCTGCTTCTTCTTCAGAAAAGCGACTTTTAATAGAGAAGACAGCAAGAACAGCATGAATTCCATCTTTGGCTAAATCAATGCATCTAAGTATTTCTTTGCCAATAAATTCAATTGGAGTAGAACTATCAAAGAGACCTGAAAAATGATCCAATATGCCCATAAAGCTTCCATTACTCTATCAAATGTCTATTTTAAAAAAAAAGGACAATCATTAATTCATACCAGGAGTATCTATTACATTGATCGTTTGACCATCCTCCAACACAGTTTTAAACAACTCACAACTCTTTGTAATGCCAGATGAGCTAGCCCTAGATTTAAATGCCTTTCTTCCTAGAATGTTGTTTCCCGTGGCACTTTTACCATTTCCGGTACGACCAACTAAAACCAGTGTTCGAACATTGTTGTTGATGCCAACCATCATAAAAAGCTAGAATAACCTAATTGCAAAGCAAATAACAATACTAAGTTGAAGTTCCAGTAACATCTACTTCATTCAACAAAAGATAGCCATATTTCATGATGTAAGGGTTTATTTGTCTCATCATATTCTAATTATTTTGGCATCATATTTTCATCATTTTCAAAACATATGTTTGTAAAAAAAAAATAGATATTGATGAAAAATTAACAAGTTTACTCATGAACTGATCAAACAGAACCAATATAGATATGGTACTATTAAATTATAGATACTAGTCTAATATAGATACGATACAAATAAAAATTTGACAATCCAAACAGAGCTGAATAAATAAACAAACAATTGTGATCGAGGGGTCTACCTCTTGTAGAAAGGAATTCAGTATGCATAAAAAAAAAACGATGAGAAGCCAAGCTCACTAATGATCACACACCTTATTCGAAGGATAAAGGAAGTTGAAAAACAATGCGACTTTATTTACTTGATGATGCATCACATTTATAGATAAATGAAGAGTGGCAAATATGTTTTTGTTTCAGCAAGGTATTCTAAACTTATTCTAAAATATAAATCAAGGTAAATGTTTAGAGAAGGGAAGAAAGTTAAGTAAAGAACTTGTTCCCACTTTACCTTGCTTGCTAGATTAGATTGGAATTGTTTTGGATTCTTTTTCTTTCCTTTTTTGTTTCCCAATCTTAATATATGTTTGGGATTATATGTATTTTATCTCAAACTACTAATAATATAATAAAGATAATAGCATAAGAATGTATTCATTATTATTTCTCTATCTCTACTTTTTCTTACTACCTATTATACACCTATTTCTCACAATTTTCATTTCCAATATTACTTTATATCTTTCAACTCTTACACATTACATTATTTTCATTACAAAACAATCAAATCTCTCCCTCTCTTTTTCTCTCTTTCACACTGGCCATCACTCCCTCTCCTTCTCACTCACAATTTCTTTTATTTTCAATTTATTTTAATACATCCAATTTCCCTCAACATTTATTTATAAATACTCATAAATCGTTTTACTTCCTTGCCTTAAATTGAGCCAATATACAATCATCCTCTCCCTAACTGAATTTGGAAAATATTTGGCAAAGAATGTGTCCTTGAATGTTACCCATGTAATAGGTAGTTGTAAATTCCCACTTGTTAGTCTCCACCAATTATAAGCTTCTTTCTTCACCATATAAACAGCTAACTCCACCTTCTTCTTTTCAGGAGTATCACAAGCTGCGAAGGTTTTCTCTAGCTCTTTAATCCAACTTTCTACTGTGGTCAGATCCGTGCTTGTTCCATCAAAGTCAAGAATCAACTTACTAAAATCATATAACTTGATCTGGTTAGCTTGATCATTGATAGGTGAATTTTCATTCTATCTTGCTCTTTGTTGATTGAGTTGTTGCATAAAGTGTTGTTGTTGCTGAAACACCATCATCTAATACTGTTGCATTATGGCCACCATGTCTCTTAACATACCATATGTGGATGTTGGGTCATCCATAGGGACTTATGGCATTTGTGAAAAAGGTGGCATGGGAGGAGGCGGTGGAAATTAAGTTTGTAGGGGAACTTATGAAGCCGATGCTGTTGCAGGAGATGGAGTAGTTCCAACACTTGGAGTAGTAGAGGAAGTAGGAGTCGAAGTAGAAGAAGACTGCGGTGGCGGAGGCATATTCTCTTTATCAGTTTGTTGTCGAGTAGATCTCCATGACCTATCCATCTTAAACATACGCATGCAATACATTTATGACACACACATATGAAATTTAAACCATGCTTAAAGCTTATTAAATTCACATTTGCATTTATAGGCATTAGCAAACCATACAAGCAACCAAGCAAGCAACAAGCATAACAAACAAGTAAATAAGCAAGCAAATATAACTATTCAAGCAAGCTTAACTCATCCTTATGCTACCTATTTGTGTCTAGGTCAAGTCTCAATTGAACTATTACATTTATGCAAACAATTGTTCAAACTCTGCTCTCATACCATCTGTAAGGACTCGTGTACAACACTTATATAAAATAGATGAATTCGAGTTCCCAACCACATATAACCTGCAATATTATATGTAAGGTTGTCCTAAAAGAAGGGTTTGAAGAATTGTTTGTCTAAATTCTTTATAAGAACGAATGTAAGAACGATAGATTTTTTTTAAACTTCTAAGAAAAACATACATCATTATCATCACACATCTTAAGAGATAAAACTTAAATATACATAACTAAGTATATATATTACAAACAAAGGCTAATGACAAGCCTTAAACAAAAGATATAAAAGATAAACAAAGCTCCAACTTTAATACATATTCTTCCAAAGATAATCTGTCCTAATTATTACAAAAAGGAATCATGTAGCCCATGGAAGTTAATCTTCCTAACTATTAAGAAAATCTTAAAATCCGTCATAACCATGCTAGCATAAAACTCATCATCTTAGGATTGTAAAGATATAATAATGAGTCAAAGGCCCAGTACATAAGTAACGAAAACAAAGGCTAGTGATACAATAAGCTTAATCTATATGCATAGAAATTAATAGGTTTTAGAAAGTCTTAATTAATCAAACAACACTGGAGTATTCAAAATCCAGGGACAGGGACATTTTGGGGACTTGAGTAATGACTCGACATCAGGGAGTTGATATAAGTTGTTCGAGGACTCAATCCCTAGATGATATATGAAAATGAAAAATAGTTATCTAAGGTTTCTGTCGTTTATCATCTTCACTTATTTAGTCCATTTTTTTTCACTAATTTAAGTCTCAAAATATCGAATTAAATCATGTTACTTCACCCTAAGCTTAAATAAATGTCATACAGATACTAAAAACCCCATTGACTACCAACCGTACACATATAAAAGTATTGCATTGACCAAGGTAGGCTGAGCGCCTAAAACTATGTCATTACATCATGATAAGGTACCGCTCTCGAAGGATTAACACGTAATAGACAACAATTCAAACATAGTTTAGTTTTCATAAATTAAAGAAATTTAATTAGTCTATCCTAGGCAAGAAATAAGCAGGTTTGTACTGAGATATTCACAAACAAGAAGTGTAATAGTCCTGAAGGTGACAATGAATCTGAAAAGAGATTAAATTAATAAAACTTTAATACTAGCTCAATACAAGAACTCGCACTTGCACAAAGTTCAATTCTAAACAAAGTTTACACAAAACCTAGCATGTATTTTCACACATACATAACTTAACATATACAATAAGTTCATTTAAATCATGCTTGATTACATTAATTAATTAGCACAACACATCACTTTTCATTTATCTAACTCAATTTGGCTCAAAAACATTCATTTCCTAAGCATTTACACATTTAACAAAGAAACATAAGTTTTTAACCTTGTTTGAAAATTGTTTAAATGAAGTTGGGATATGAATTGGTTTGATGAGGATTGAATGTGTGTAAAAGCAGTAATTTTCGAATGAAAACAGGGGAATCATGTTTCAAAATTTTCCTAGTTGTACACTACCCCTACATTGGTCATGTACATGTACTCGTGACTCCATAGAACCAAATTTCTACATACACTACCCCTATACAGGTCGTGTACATTTACTCGTGACTCCACAGAATCAAATTTCTACATACAATACCCCTACACGGGTCATATAGCCTTCCCCTATTTCGTAGCCTAACATATTTTAACCATAAATTTTTCATCCAATCTCCAATTAAGATGATTCAAGTTGTTGGAAAGCTTAAAAAAAGATATACAACTTTTATGTTTTAAGTTTTTGCCAATTTCAAAAGTATCAATGGTTAAATTTTGTTTCTACTTCACAACATCACTCATATACTTCAATCATACAAACACTTCAAGTTACCTATCTAACACATACTACAAGCTCTTTTAGCACGAAAATACTACTCCAACTACCAATAAGACATAGAAACCATCCTATCTCATTTTTAGCATACAAATCCTATCCTAATAAAAAGCACACTTTAAATATGCTTAAAACAAATGAACACACATACCCTAAGAGCTTTGTGTCTTGATTTTGTGGTCTTGTTGCAAGCCTTTAATGGTTTTCTTTGTAGAAGTTGAAGGGGTTAGTATTAAATATCCATGGGAGAGCTTTTGGAGAAGAGAAAATGAGATTTTGGAGCTTATAGAGGAGTGTTTTTGATGTCTGAAATTTTAGATGAAAATTTCACTTTATGAGATGATATTTATCTTCTTAGTTAACTTTTGGGGCTGCCTTATTTAGGGCTTTACATGGGCTTGTTTTTAGTAAATAAATAGACTTATTTTGGGCATTAAATGTGTTTTTCGGCTTAGTTAATGTCTAAAAAAATTATGCTATGTAGAAATATATATATATATATTTATATTTTGTATGTTTACTTGTTTTAAGCTATTTTATCACACTCTTAACTACACTCACAAATTTATAAACTCAATATTTAGTTATTTTAAGACATTCAGGTATTTTAACACATCAAAATAACACATATATCATATATTAATATAAATCACATTCATCATATTTCAAAATCATGCATAATTGAATTAACACATTTATAAAACATGACTTAGGAAATTATGGCTATTCCAAGAACTATATATATTTATTTTCATTATTATATTTTATTCTCATTAAGTAAAGGTAATTATGGCAAGAATTGAGCCTGCAATTTCGATATATTATGAAAAACTGTCATATTAATATTATGAAACCGCAATAACCTGGGAGGAGGATACACTAGATTAGGACTTTCTTGGTTAATACCGGGTCTATATATTTTCAAATTAACCATATTCACAACTTTACGTTGATGAAAGAATTTTTTATTCATATGACTAGACCTTCTTTTAAGAGGTTAAAATGTATATATGCACCTTTGCACAGTCCCATTATTGATCCATATGTTATGTCATGTAGCTTACTCTACTTAATAATCTCAATAGGCTTTAGTTTGTACAACTATTGTTTTCTTGCAAGAAAACAATATGTTATATCAATTGGCATATTTTTATCAGAAATCACAACATCAATGTTTCTACAAACACATGGTTCCTTGGATTGCACACCAAGATGAGTATTAATGCTCATTATTCTATCATACAACACTTCAGAAGATAAATTACACTCTTTCACTAAACTTCCAGTAACACATGCATGAATAGTACCAGTGTCAATCAAAGCATATGCAGGATGATTTGCAATCTGTAATGTACCTGCTAGTGTATCGACTGAAGGGGCTTTCTCACACTATTGTAGAGCAAATACTTTAGCAGCTGTCATTCCCTTTCCAAAGTTCGTTCCTTCATTCTTAGGCCTTTCTTTACAATTCGCTATGTGATGACCTCTTTGTTGGCAATGAGCACAAAAGATAGGCTTCAATTTCAGATCTGTACAATCAGATGCTTTATGACTGATCTTCCCACAAGCAAAACATGCTCCTTTTACCCATTTACTTTGAGCTAGATCATGCGGTCCAAAGCATCTAGGACACTACTTATCAAACGGAATATAAAGCACAGAAGTCTTTACTACTTGTCCCGAACTTGGTTTCTTACCTAAAAATGGTTGCTTGCCTTTGCTAACATTACCATATCTTGGATAAGGAGTGTATGATGTCACTGATCTCTTTCCTAGAAAAATAGCTCTTATATCTCTTTGGGCCTTGCTTTCATTCACAATTTGTTCTACTAACTTAGCTTTAATAACTGCTTCAGAAAGTTTTGACAACTGAAACTTCTTGACTTTACTCTTGACTTCCATATTCAAGCCATCTTGGAACTTCTGGACTTTCATGCTCTCATCGTTGTAACCAATACCTACAAATCTGAGCAATCTACAAAACTCAACATGATATTCTTCCGCCCTCTTACTCCCTTGCTTCAAATTCAACCAACTGGATATCATGTGTTCTCTCACTATGGATGGAATATACTACAGAAAGAAAACTTCTTTGAATCTGTTCCATGGAATCAATTTTGCATAAACTTTACCTTTCAACCTCCACTAGCTTAAGCATCTCCTTTCAATATGTATACTACTAAAGCAACCTTCCTATTCTCAGGTATTTCACAAGCAGCAAAGATTTCTCAAGTTCTACAATCCAACCTTTAGCTCTAGTCGGATCCAGGATAGTCACATCAAAATCAGGTACCAATCTAACAAAGTCATGTAGCTTTACTTGTTCAATCCTATCTTTCATTTGCACATTATGTCCTTGTCTCACATCTGGTGGATTATATTACTGCATAAATTATTGTTGTTGCTGATACATCATTTGTTGATATTGCTGAACCATTGCAAACATATCTCAAAACACAATAAACATAGTGTTTGAATCTCCCATAGGTATTTAAGGCATAGCTGGATATGAAGGCATTGGAGGAGGTTGTGGATTCTGTGTAGTGGAAGCTAAAACTAGTGATGGAGTCGAAGTAGAGAAGCTGGAATAGTAGCTGATGTAGATGCTGGAGCAGTAAACTGAGGAGGAGGTAGCATACCCTCTCTTTCCGAAGACTGTCAAGTCAATCTCCTTGACCTATCCATCTTTAAACAAACATACAACATATATATGACATATGATAAACTATGCAATGTCAATTTAACTTTAATTCAATGAAATAAACAAACATTCAAACAAAACATACAATTCAAGCAAGTCCTACACTCATCCTGACTAAACCCACCGTAACTAAGGTCAAGTCACTCCTAATTAATCAAACAATTTCATAAACTAAGCTTTGATACCATCTGTAATGACCCGACCCACTAAATCCCAAGATTTAGTGTTTCGAGTCCCTAACCACCTATAATATTTTCATGTTATATGTAAGGTTGTCATAAATCTACTAGTTTATGATAATTATTTGTTTAAATTCTACAAAACTTTACATAAAACCTTTGTCAAAGAAAGATTGCTTACAGAGTAATCTATACATACATATATATATCAAAATTTCAGGGATTGTGTCAATATATGACACTACAAAATTACAACATATTATTGTTATTAATAAAAATAAAGAGACTTCAAGTCTTTTACAAATTTAAGCTTATATAACAAGCCTTAGATATAAAAAGAAATACATCTTTCCAAACAAAAGATTTCTTCTAAGCTTCTTTGAAAACAAAATCCACTTGGGTCCTACTTGTCCCATTCATCCATGAACTTCTCAAAATCCAACCCATATCCCAAATCACTGTACAATTCATCATCAATACCTACAAAGCAGCAATAGTGAGCCAAAGGCCTAGTAACAAAATCCAAAAGCGAAGTGTCAAGTGGACCTATTCTAATGCAATGCATCAACCAATATGACTTTATCTTTTTTTAGTATTCATTTAACAAAACAACATTGAGGTATTCAAACCTTGGGATCAAGCTTTAGGAATTTAGGGGTCCTAAGTAAGAGCAGCTACTCAGGGGGTTAATATAAGCAGTCCGAATAGTTATATCTCATATATCTAATCTAAATAAGTAATCTCATTTAGAGTTTAAAGCCGTTACTCAACTTTACTTAACTTAATCTATAACTTCATTTAGTTCACATGTCCCCATAAACATTGAACTAATTATGTAGTTACTACAATCTCTATCAATTACCGCTTAACCATAAAAGAATAGCTATTGCATCATAGTGTACCATTACATCATGGTAATAGTCATTGCATCACGATAAAAAGGTTAAAGCGCTTATATCTAACATGTCATTGCATCATGATAGGTTGCCACTCCTCGAACCAAATAAAACAGTGTAATAGATAATCAATTCAATTAATTATTAAGCCAACTTAAATTAAGTCAAGCTCAATTATGCCTATTCTTAGTATACAACAATCAAGCTATTGCGTACCTGAACCCAGTAGAGAATCATTAGATGCACTTAAAGGAGAATCAGAGGAAGAATTTCTCACTGCTATAAGAAAAATTAACAAAAATCAATATAACACATCAAATATCATTTATCTATCTCATTTGAGCCCAATAAGATCCATTTCCTAAGCAAAAACACATTTAACAAAGAAATACAAGTTTTTAAACTTTGTTTGGAAAATATATCAGCTGAAAAGAAGTGAAATTTAAGCATTTACACTTTTCAATTTTACAAAAACTTAAATCATGAAGTTGTAGATCTCTTTTTAAGATTTTGAATGCAATTTGAATCACCTAAATCTAAGTTCAGATGAAAAAGTTATGATCAAAAGAGTATCACAACTAGAGAGAAGCACAGGCAGATACCTCCAACCGCGTTCCAGTCGTAGCTCACATGTTTTAAACACACACGCGAGAACCAGTGAGAAACACGGTGGAATATGGCACCTCCATGTTCCAGTCGTGTTGTTCTTGGTTTAAACACGTTTAAAAGACCAGAGAGAAGCACAGTTGAATAGGGAGAGCTATGTTTACCCTGTGCTCATGCTCTATCATTATTTTTTCGAAATTTAAATTATTTTTCAACTTTGTTTTACATCATTTCTCATCATCTAACATGCACAAACTTCATTTTCATCTCATTAAACACATCAAACATCAAGCTAAACTCATTTCATTACATTAGCACATTTGCTTCACATAACTCAAGTCTTGAACATCCAAAACTCATACACCAAGTAACTACTTAACTTCTACTCATATCTATAACAACCAAATTCATGCTCAAACCTTAACTCAACTTCAAAACAAACCAAACACTTCTAACATTACTCCCACACTTTAAAAGTCATAAAACAACATTCTAAACATATTGTTACACTCTTTTACACTTCTAACCACTTCTAACTTCCTTCTATACTTCACATAACCTTAACCTACTCAAAATCAACTTCAAGCTTTGCCAACACTTCTCACTACTTCCATAACACATATAACAAGTCTATATAACATCAAAACGCAACCCAACATTCATTAGCACATAAAACCATTCAAATTCATATATGATATCAAACTCATGCCATCATGCATTCAACTTCCAAAGCAAAAGAAAGAGTAAGAAAGAACTTATAAACTTGTATTACTTACATGGAAAAAGCTTTAACTTGTAGAGAAACACTTCGGCTTAGAAGATTTCTTTACTAAGGTTTTGGGCTAGTTGTTTGGGTAAAAGAAGAAAACAAAGGAAGAAGATAAAGTGGTATTTTCAGGTAAGATTTTTAGGCTGCCAAAAGAGTGTATTTTTTTTTTTTTATCAATATTAAGGTTCATATATATCTCAAATTTTGACTTTTGGGTGTATAATGGGTTGGACTTTGTTTGGCGTGATTTGAGGCTAATTTATACTTAAAATAAGCTTGAAAATAGGCTTAAATTGTAGTGAAATTCTGCTAACAATTTTAGACATTTCAAAAGTTGTTTTGATAACTTTAAACATAACACATACGTATCAATTCATAAAAGACACAAACATTAATTATACTATGCACACATTAATATACATAAAAAAAAAGCATTAACCTCATCACACAAATACACATACATCAATAATTTACATTAATAAACGTAGTATTAATTCATAACATGCTACTAACACACTTTTTATACTAACAAGAACTTACACATTGTATATCAAATCTATTTTCATACATTCATTTTCATATATCAAATTCACTTCAAACCTAATATTTAGAACTAATATTATATCTGCATAAAAATTAATTTACTAGTTAAATTAGGTTATTTCAGGTAACATTTACAATTAATGCTTAGTAATTTCCTATTGTTTTAATTACTATTGGAAGAGACTTTTTATTGCAAATCAACATGTTTTACCATAGGTCAATATGTTTTACTTTAAGTTGAGGGATATATACTAGAGAATACCTATAAGAATATACATGGAATTTTAGTTAAGTTATACTTAGTTCCAATATGTTCCTCCCATCAACAATATTTATCCGACTTGTAAATTAATACCTTTTGCTAATTAATATGGTTGATCTATGGTAAAGTAAGCTCAACCTTAATATGTATGTCTCAATGTCAGTAAATTAGATGCTTACTTTTATAATAACCATCGAATTACCGTATATTATATCCTCTATTACCTCCACTAGTAGATTATAATATTATTTATCTATAATGCTAAAATAATACTACATTACTATATATATATATATAGTTACGTTATTATTTACATATAATTTATGAAAAATAATATTATAGTAACATATAATACGATTGTAATAATGTTGAAATACTATATAAAAATATTGTTATAATAGTTTAAATTTTCAATATGTAGTATACGATTATGTATTATGTGGTATATTATAGACTTATAATATGGTTGAAATAATTTTAATACACCTACATATTATAGTTTTGTATACACTCATCTATATATTACATGTTATATATACATACCTATATAATTGTATATATATCTCACATATTATATATGCTATAACTCTATCAATATTCAAATATAATGTTATAGTATTTATAAGAAGAGTATGAATACATGCTTAAATTTTGTAATATCGAAGAACACATAAACCATGGTATATATATGCATAACATATATAATTGTATATATTTAACAAATTACATATAATATTGCAAATATAATGTTATAGTGTGTGTGTGAGCTTTAAAATGAACATAAGGTTATTTTACTAACATTGGGGCTTTATTGACATTGTGTTTCCTTTACCATAAATGGGTCGTATTAACCAGTAAAATGTATTGAGATTTACCATTGGATAATAACTTTCGAAGAAGAGCATATATTGTAATTTAGAGTATTAACTAGAATAGGATACAGTTTCACTAAAATTCCATGGATAGTAACGATAGTGCTCCTTAGTATATTTCTCTCCACTTGCGGTAGAGCTCATTAACGTATAGTAAAAATCCCTTCCAACAGTTTTTATTCAATGGTAAACCACCACCACTTAGTGGTAAATGGTGCACATTAACAATAAACAATACTGATCGCCAATTATATGGCCTAATGTTGATTAATATGGTACTAATTATAGTAGACTTTCTTAAATCATAGTGTAAACCCCTAATATTTTAGGGTAATTTCAAGCTTAAACCCTAAACCGGAAAGTCAACCGGAAACCCTAGGTCAACAAATCCTCAGAAAACCCTAGCAGTTTGAACCCGGCAAGCATGTGTTCTTAAGCTGAGAAGTCAAAATATGAGTGAAGAGTGTAGGTTGGTTCGTAATAATATTAGGATGCTTAAAAATATCATATTGGTAAATTTTTGGCCTATTTTGAATCCGATCAGATACATCTTTGGAAAGTGTGTCTCAAGGCTCAAGATACCAACAAAATACTATTAGTACCATTAGACTCATAATTTCATAAGATTTTCAAATATATCAGCTATATAATTTTTTGGTAACTAAAAATATCTGATATTGCGATTTTACTCATGTTTTTTTTACTATAGATAATTTATTTGTCTAATCTACTTTTTGATTTCTAATCACACTATTCACAAGTATAACCAACCATGCATATTCTTACATCTTTACAATCTAACCTTACCTCATTACATCATTTTTCTTATAACTTTACTTTTCCAATACATTTTATTACTTAAATTACTTATTAAATTTGAATTTTATCACACAAAAAAAAATCTCTCTCTCTCTCCTCCTTGCACAAAACCAGTGCCCCTACGCCACGCCACCCCACCCTACCCCAGCACCACCCCCCCTCCCCCCCACCTTCGGCCCGTCCTCTCACATTTTGTTTAATTTTTCTCATTTTATTTAAAGCAAATCAAACCCTAATTTCATCTCTATAAATACCCTCTTATGTCTTTCACTTTTCACTTTTCTCTCTTTTCTCTTAAGTGAAACTCTTGTAAAAAAATTTTTTCTCTCCCTGTCTCCCTCTCTAGTGCCATGACCTCCTCCCTCTTATATACACACTTTTTCCTTCAAGTTTTCTAGTTCCAAACCTTTAATAGGTAATAGATCTTGCCCCTACCACAAAAAAAAATGTAATAGCAAGATCATACATGTGTGGTTCCACCAAAATCCCCATGAGTTTTATGCTAGGGATGTGGAAAACACTAAAGCATGATATTCTTGCCATCACAATGTTGTGGATCTTGTTATTTAAGTTGTTTGGTTATTATTTTGCCATATTATTGTTATATGTTGTTCTTATTGATATTTTGTGCATATATTCTCTCTTTAATCTCATCTAAATAATGTTTATATTACATTTGCATCCATGACATGAATAACATAGTAAATCTATTTGTTTTTAGTACACAAATGTCATAGATTTTTGGCTTATGTATACAAAAGACTTGTAGTAGCATGATAATAATGAGAATATGTTAAAAAGTTTCAGATCTATTTTAGTTTCAACAAAAATGATTTTTGAAAATTCAAATGGAAAAAAGACACCTATTTAGAAAACCTATTTTCCAACTCCAAAATAAATGTTTTACATTTAAAATGAATGGCTTAGGGAATAGGTATCATAAAGAAATGATTTTTATGAGTTAAGCTTAGTTTTACTAAGAGCAACTTTCAAGATAAGAAAAAGGTTATAAAAGTAAAGTTAGAACTTGTTTTAACCCCAACAAGAATTTGAAATTCGTAAATAGTTGAGATGCTAAACAAACACCTATTTTCTAACCCTAAAACAAGAGTTTTATTAAAGAAATAGAAGCCTTAAGGAGTAGGTTTGGTTAGAACTTAATTTTAGAAAGATTAAATGAGTTTTGCCTAAGTAATAACCTTAAAACAATTTAGCAAAATTTGGATCTAGAAAAGACCCCCACTTAAACCCTTATTTCCAATTGCCAAAATGAGGATTTAAATTGAAAAATAGAAGCCTTAGAGAATAGAGGTAGTAAAGACTTAATTTTGACAAGAATAAGTGGATTTTATCAAGGTATAATCTTAAAACAAGGAAAGGTTTCAAAACATAGATCAATCAATATTTTCATTTCTCAAAATTTTGTAAATATTCATAACTAGGAAATACCCCTATTTAAACACCTATTTTCCAACTCCAAGAGCAAAATAGTAGAATGACCATAAAGGAATAATCATTTAAAGACATTCTAGTTCACTTAATTTTTTTTTTTTTCAAAACAAAGCTTGAAAAAATAGTGTCTTTCAAACTCCATAAAACATTGTTTGAATACATAATGAAATAAATTGATCATCAACCCATGAATCATGCATGATATTGAGTTATATATGTATATAAAAGAGTCCTTCAAGATATAATGATAGCTAAGTATTTATCAAAGCTTCTAAATGATTCTTGGATTGAAATTAGAATTTAAATTGTGGGTTGGGAGTCTCATATAACATTTTGTACCCTACTTTTCATGAACCAAATGACCTTGTTTGATGAAAATAACTTTAGAAATGGATAACTCTCATCGAATAGGTAGAAATCAGTATATAATATGCGAAATTCCGAGTTAAAATGACCAACTTATAACCATTTTAAGTTTGATTCTTTTTAAGCAAACTTTGACAAACTTGTTTGAGTAGAATTAATAAGTTTCATTTAAACATCATAGAAATACTCACTGGAGGTATTTCTTTTGTTAGGAGACTTGGGAGACAGACTAGACCTTCCCAAGGATTACTATGATTAAGAGAAAATTCACGCCATGGCAAAGTGAGTTCACTTTCTTTAAATTACATGCTTATGAATTTGCTTGTAATGATAGTGGCATTAGAATAAGGACAAGATAAAATTAGAATGTGCATGTGAATTCTAATTTCTTGAAATGATGATAAGAATATCTGTCACGCCCCAAAGGGTACCCTAAACGCGACAGTCCACCACACTCGATATTTAAACTTAAGTATGACATCCTTAGTCATCCCATAAGTTTACATATCGGGTGTAAGGTGTACTTACACAACTTTTAGGATCACACTTTGAATCAAGTAGTCTTAAGAAAGCATACATAGCATTAAGAATAGAAATCACAACAGATAAATAGTTAAATTTTACAAAAACCAAGGGGGCATACCCCCGCCAAAATAATGGGAGTCTTCATCATCTAGCTCCAATTTACACATATCTGAGTCTACATTAAAGAGATTTTCCTAGAAGTCCACGCCTATACTAGGTCCTGACTTCCTCAAAAGCTCTTTAATCCAATGTGATAAACCTGCACAAAGTGTCCTCTCGGAACAACCAAAAATAGGGACACTGCAACAAAAACTATTGGGGTATAAGCTAATTGCTTAGTGAGATTCATTTTCCCAATAACATACTCAGTCAAGCTAAAAATATCTATGCAAGCAAGTTATAATTAGGCAACCATATGAATGCACAAGCAAATGAGCAAGCAAGCATATGACTTTCCGGTAGTCATATGTGAATGGATTTACGCCCTCCATTCGGGGTTTGGGGTAGTTCATAAGTCATGCAACTACAGTTCCAATGTTGGTCCATAAGACATGCAACCATAGTCCCAATCTTAAGTGGGGTGGTCCATAAGACATGCAACCACAATTTTAATGTTGGTCCATAAGTCATGCAACCATAGTTTTCATTATTTGAATGGGGTGGTCCATAAGTCATGCAACCCTAGTCCCCTTCATTAAAGACCCGCTGCCTCCCGATCATACTTTTGTTCCCACCAAAAGCATTTTCGTAATGCAATGTGACTCACTACGTGATATGCATGTACAATTTATTCATACAATCATGGCATATTAATTAGATAACTTTAAAAGTGATCATACAGATTTCAGACACTCCAAATCTATACTAGCTCATACAAGTTATTGCAACAAAGCTTGCCTCGATATACTTATCGTTCATTCATACAAGTTTAGATCACCATTCAATCACAATTTTATCTTTTCCTAAGTCTAATGCCACTACTACTACAAGCACACCCAAGAGCATAATTAATTGAGAAATGAACTCACTTGTCCATGTAGTGAAATCCACTAGTCGTAATAGTCCTCGGGGAGTGGTAACTCGTCCTCCAAATTACCTAAGTACAAAGAATACCCTCAATGAGTATCTCTTATGAAGTTCTATTAAACTTAACAATTTTATTTACTAAGTTCGTCAATTTCCGTCTAGGTTGAATCCCTAACTTAAAAAGGTCATATCTAACTCATTTTAACTCGGAATTAAGCTTATAATATACCGATTTATACCTACTTCGAAAGAGCTATCTATTTCTAAAGTTAATTCAAACATTTAAGATCATTTAGGGGTCGGAAACATAATGTACAGTAGGGTTGCGAAAATCCAAGAATTGCACCTTTGTGAAAAATTGCCATATCTACTCTATTTAACTACTTAGACCAATTTATTTTAGTCCTAAGCTTACAAGGAGATTCTCAAAACAAAATTAAGAGATTACACACTTATCTAATACCAAACATAAAGTTCAAATGAAACTTCTAAGAATCCATTTTCATAAATCCGAAATTTACAAGTTGAAACTCATTTGTTTTGTTTTGAGTAATTCCTTTGCTAAAACTTACTTAGTTTAATGAAAATAATTTTCCTATATTATATATTATCAAAGCATTCCCTTTTTAATATAAAATACTTGTTTGGAGATCAAAAAGAAGGTTTTAAAATTTGGTCTCCCCATAATTACGAATTTCCTCTTTGAAGTTTACAATGAAGACAAGACCTAAATTTTGTCTTTTACAAAACAATTGATTTAAGCAATACCTTTTTGGAAAACTCATTTAAACTTATGAAAATTCATCCCTTAAGATATCTATACCAAGAGCCCTTTATATTTTTGTCTAAATCTTCATTTTAAAGTTGAATGATGGGTTCCAAAAATAGGTCTTGGTCTTGATCCGAATTTTCGTAAATTTATTTTGGATATATCTCTTGAGAAATTTCATCTAAACTCATGAAAAACAACCCATCACATATTATATCCTAAGAACCCTTCATTTCTTGAATAAAATCCTCATTTGTGAGTTGGAAAACATGTTTTTATTTTAGGTCTTTGTCTTGATCCGAAAATACAATTTTTTTTTTGAAAATAAACTTTGAAAATCAACTTTGATTCTTGTAAGATGAAGTCTTGATGATATATATCCATCATACCTTCATTTTCTTAACAAAAACTTCCATTTTAAGACTTGGAAGAGGGTTTTTAACATGGAGCCTTGACAAGTTACGAATTTTACATTTTCATTCCAACTTGAATCTAAGATCTACTCAATATATAACCATGAAAGCATAAGAAAAACTTAGTAGTAGGCCTTAAACTTCTAGATCTACACATAAACATAGCTAAAGCTTGATAAAACTCTAGATCTACAAGCTATCACAAAAACAAGAAGATAAACAAGCCTTCCATATAACAAAAATACTAAGAACAAAAGAGATCATCATCTAGAGGAGTGTTTCACTTCTTGGCATCATCATCCATAGCCTTTTAAGCTTGTGGAATGTCCTTTGATGCATGAAACATCCATGGTATCATCCTAGAACATCTTATAAGAGCAAAAAGGGAAAGATTACCTCAAATATTTGCAAGAAATATATGTGGAAGCAAGAAAGAAAAATGGGGCAACTTGTTCTTAAGAAGAACAAAGCAAAGAAGAAGAGAAGGAAAGGGAAAAGAGAGGGTTTGAGAGTTTTTGGAAAATGGAATGAAAAGTGAAGAGAGAGAAAAGTAAATGAGTATTTATATTAGGTGGATTTAGGGTTTGTTTGTGTAATAAAAGGAGTTAAAATGAAACAAATTGGGGGGAAAAGTATGGGGATATGCGCCGGCCAATGAGGGAGTGAAAGGAAGATATATTTGATTTCATTTGAAATTTGAATTTGTGTAATAAATTGTATTAATTGTAATGATTTGTGAAGAGACAAAATTTCTTGGAAAACAAAATGAATTGAGTGATTGAAAGGTTGTAAGAATAGGGCATGGGTATGTGTGTAGTAGGTTGTACTTGTGAATAGTAATAAATAGTAGATAAGACATTTACTTTATCGGTAGCAACGAAAATACGGGAAAAAGGCTATAACTGTAATTTTTATAGCCCGAAAAATTATAAAATATATATTTTTGAAATCCTTATAAAATTCCGGTTCTAACGAGTATTCCGGAATATTTTTCTGAGTTTCTAGTTCCGGGGCTCGCTTTTCCGTAATGAAGCTCGGGAAAGCTCGGAATAGAAAATTTTTCGAAATCAAAATTTTGTATGGTTCGAAATATACTATAAAACAATAATCCGCATTAATTTATCTTATAGAGGTTCTTTTATATAGAAATCTAAGAAAAGCCGGAATTAGGGTTTCTAGGTTACTTGTACTAATCCTATTTAGGGTTTTGATTTCCGATTTACGGAGCTTACTCAGTTACTAAGAAAACCGGGGTTTACAACCTACCCACCTTAAACAAAGTTTTGTCCTCAAAACTTGAACGGCTTACCTGATTCTTTAAACAGGTTTGGATACTTCTGCCGCATCTCATTTTCCGCTTCCCAAGTTGCTTCCTCGTGTGTATGATTCCTCCAAAGGACCTTTACATACTTAATTTCCTTACTCCTTAATTTTTGTACCTTTGTATCCAAGATCTGCACCGGGTGCTCCTCATATGTGAGGTTTTCCTTTAGTAACACTGGTTCCAATTCTATGATCTGATCCGGGTCGGAGACATGCTTGCGAAGAACAGAGACATGAAAAACATTATGCACTCCCGAAAGATTTGGTGGCAAGGCAAGGCGATATGCTAACTCTCCCACCCGTTCCAACACTTCAAAGGGACCAATATACCGAGGGCTCAACTTTCCTTGTGAGCGGACTCGGTGAATACTCTTTATAGGATTTATCTTTAAATACACATGATCCCCCACTTGAAACTCAAGAATCCTTCTTTTTAAATCTGCCCAACTCTTCTGTCTATCTTGGGCTTCCTTCATCCGTTGTTGGATTATCCGAACCTTGTCGGCAGCATCTTGTACAAGATCAGGTCCAAGAACTATCTTCTCAACATCATCCCAAAACAACGGGGATCTACACTTACGTCCATATAAGGCCTCATAAGGCGGCATCTTGATAGTCGAGTGATAGCTATTGTTGTAGGCGAACTCAACCAAAGGTAAGTGCGCTTCCCAACTTCCCTTGAACTCCATCACACATGCCCGAAGCATATCTTCCAAAGTTTGAATTGTTCTTTCGGATTGCCCATCAGTCTGCGGATGATAAGCTGTGCTAAAATGCAACCTTGTCCCCAAACACTTCTGCAAGCTTATCCAGAACTTAGACACAAATCTCGGGTCTCGATCCGAAACAATCCCGGCCGGTACTCCATGTAGGCGAACTATTTCCTTCATATAAAGTCTCGCCAATTTATCCATAGAGAAAGTCATACTTATTGGCAAGAAGTGAGCAGACTTAGTTAACCGGTCAACCACAACCCATATAGCATCATGACCTGACGGTGTCCTTGGTAAACCACAAACGAAGTCCATAGAAATCTGGTCCCACTTCCATTCCGGTATAGGCAAAGGTTTTAACAATCCACCCGGCCTTTGATGTTCCACCTTCACTTGTTGGCATGTTGGGCACTTAATCACAAAATCTGCCACATCCCGTTTCATTCCGTTCCACCAATAATGTCCCTTAAGGTCTTGGTACATCTTGGTTCCTCCCGGGTGTACCGTGTACCCAGAATTGTGTGCTTCGCTCATAATTTCTTTCCTCATTTCTTCATCATCGGCACACACAACCGTCCTTTCATCCTTATCACGTCGTCTTCATTTGGTAAAATCAGTATATCTCCCCTCCTGAACTTCCTTCTTATCCTTTGAAGCACTTCATCATAACGTTGAGCCTCTTTAATTCTTTCCACTAAAGTTGGTTCCAACACCAAATTTGCTATTTCCATTCCAAGTCTTGCCCAACAAATTCAATGCTTAGCCTCTCAAATTCTTTAATCAATTCTTTCTGGTCCGTCAAAAGAGTTGCGACCTCCCCGTGGTTCTTGCGACTCAAGGCATCGGCAACTGCATTCACCCTTCCCGGGCAATAATTTATCCCCAAATCGTAATCTTTAATTAACTCTAGCCATCTTCGCTGCCTCATGTTCAACTCCTTTTGGGTGAACAAATACTTAAGACTCTTGTGGTCGGTGTAGATCTCACACCGTTGTCCATATAGGTAATGTCTCCATATCTTCAAGGCAAAGACAACAGCGGCTAGTTCCAAGTCATGCGTGGGGTAATTCTGCTCATGTGGCCTTAACTGCCTTGATGCATATGCAATCACCTTCCCTTCTTGCATGAGAACGCATCCGAGACCATTTCTCGAAGCATCACTGTGTACCGTGTAGGGTTTCTCGGGGTTTGGCAAAACCAAAATCGGGGCAGAGACAAGCCTTTGCTTCAATTCTTGAAAACTTTGGTCCCTCTTTTCTGTCCAAACAAACTTTTCATTCTTTTGCGTTAACTGAGTTAATGGCTTGGCTATCTTGGAAAAGTCTTGGACAAACTTCCTGTAATATCCAGCTAAACCCAAAAAGCTTCTTACTTCAGTCACGGTCTTAGGTGGCTTCCATTCCACCACAGACTTAATCTTCTCGGGGTCTACAGATATGCCCTCACCTGACACAACATGTCCCAAAAATGAAATCCTATCTAGCCAAAAGTCACACTTAGAAAATTTGGCGTATAGCTTATGTTCCCTTAGGATTTGTAAGGCCATGCGAAGGTGCTCTTCATGTTGCTCTCTTGTCTTCGAGTATATCAGAATATCATCTATAAACACAATCACACATTTGTCCAACAAGGATTTATACCGATTCATCAAGTCCATAAAAGCAGCAGGAGCATTCGTTAATCCAAAAGACATCACTAAGAACTCATAATGTCCATAACGAGTCCGAAAAGCAGTTTTCGGTACATCTTCAGGTTTAACCCTTAACTGATGATACCCCGATCGTAGATCAATCCGTGAGAATACACTTGCTCCTTGCAGTTGATCGAAAAGGTCATCAATCCTTGGGAGTGGATACTTATTCTTAATTGTAACCTTGTTCAACTCCCGATAATCAACACATAGTCTCATTGAACCATCCTTCTTCTTAACAAATAATACAGGTGCACCCCATGGTGACACACTTGGTCTTATGAATCCATGGTCCAAGAGTTCTTGCAATTGCCTTTGTAATTCCTTTAACTCAACAGGGGCCATACGATATGGTGCTTTAGATATCGGCTCAGTATTTGGCACCAAATCAATCTCGAAGTCAATTTCCCTCTTAGGTGGCAAACCTGGTAGCTCATCCGGAAAGACATCGAGAAATCCTTGACAACTGTTATATCCTCAATCTTAGGTAATCTTCTTCTTTTTCTGTTGCATTAAGACAACCTTCACTTTCCATCTCATCCTTTCCATCCATAAGCAACTCAAATGAGCATAGATCTGCTCCTCTTGAAACTACAGTCTCACCTGTGAACTCAACATCCATTCCATCAACATCCTTGAAATTTACTTTCTTCCTTCGACAATCCACAACGGCTTTAGCAATGGCTAACCAACTCATACCCAAAATCACTTCATATTTACTCATCTCCAATACTATCAAATCACACTTCGTACCATGCCCATGAATCTCCATTGGACAATCCTTTAGCATCTCATTTGTCGTCACCACACTCCCAGTCGGGTTCTAACACGAAAGCTAGAGGCAACAGTGGCTATTGGTAAACCAACTTGTCTAGCCAATCTGGTGGTGATGAACGAATGTGTGGCTCCCGTGTCAAAAAGAGCATAGGCAGTCATCTTAGCTATCCGTATGTGTCCTGCGTCCAACACTTACTAATCACTACCTTCACACCATCCTAACTTATCTTCCTAACTTCTTTAACTTAACCAAACTTGTTTTTCTTTTCTTATACTTGAATCTTAACAAATCAAAGCAGCAGAAAAACAAAGACAAGAGTTAGGAAACCTACCTGTCACAAGACCAAAATCCGGGCCGTTATCCTCCTCGAGAGCAGCCAATCCGCAGTCTTCATTTCCCATCTCTTCGCATACCCATTGCCCTTCGAGGTTGTAGATCCTCATCCCGTGCATTGCTGACCCAGCACGGCTGTTATTGTTGTTCCCACCATTCCCGTTCCCGGGTCTTGCTGCCGCTGATCCCCCAAAAGGTCGAGCTGGAGCATTCTTCCTTTGAGGGCACTCATTGGCAAAGTGACCAAATTGCTTGCAGACAAAACACATGGTGTAGTCTTCCTTGGGCAGTTAGCAATCTTGTGGGATGAGTCGCCACAAAATAACACTTATCCGCTAACTGTGGGCATTTCTTGGGGTAGTGATCCCCCTGACATTTCCAGCAACTGACACTCTTAGGGGTAACCTGTCCCCACTAGTGTTACCCTTATAGCCATAAGACGGCTTGAACTTCCTGTGGGAGAATCCAGATCCTGATCCCCCATAAAACTTCTTTCCAAAAACCGAGGGTGGCTTCTCAGCAGTCTTGCCCTTCCTTTTCTTAGCCCCTTCCACTATCCGGGCCCTTTCTACTAGCTCGATAAAGTTCTTAATATTAAACTCCTCTAGTCTCACCTCAACTCCTCATCTAATCCATTTAAGAAAACTTGTATTTTTAGCTCCTCACTGTGCTTGTAAGAATCCGGAGCATATTGCAATAATCGACTAAACTCAGTCTCATATTGCTCCACGGTCCTCCCCTTCTGAGAAATATTCAGGAATTCTGAGCTGAACTGCACCCGGAGACTCCGGGGAAGTAATTCTCCAAAAACTCATGGCGGAACCTTTCCCAAGTAACTGGTGGCATGAGCTCTCTTTCTTTCGATTCCCACCAAACCCGTGCATTCAACCGAAGCAGGTAAGTGCCATAGTCAACTCTCAGGTGGTGTGGCACCTCAAAAGCCCTGAAGGATCGCTCTATCTGAGCTAACCAATCCTCAGCCTCGTCCGGTCTCCCAAAAGTCCCTTCAAAATATCTGTTACTCTTAATGAACTCGGGTAGGGAGCTTTGTATGGCCTCATAGGTGGTGGAGGAGGCAAAGGCGCAGTGTGAGAGTGCGCGCTCCTGTGTGGCATCCCCACAGAAGCTTGGGGTGCAGGTGGTGGTTGGAGCTGGAGCTTGTGCTTGTGCCGCTGCCGGCAAACTTTGTCGAAGTGCTTCGAGCACTTGAGTCATTTGTGCCATTTGTCCAAGCATGGCTTGCAAAGCTACCTGTGTAGCATCTGCAGGAGGATTTGGAGGAGGGGCGGCTTGTTGCCCTTCTTCCATATTGGGTTGATTGGAGGCGCTTTCCTCCTGACGTCTCCTTCTCCTACCTCGGCTGTTGCAAATTTTATTTTTGTCTAGATAAGTAATCTTCTCAATGTATTTATTAATGTTTTCAAACGAGGTGACGGAAATAAAAGAAGTAGTAATGCGAGCGGAAAAATAAAAGTTTGAAAAGGTAAATCAGGGAATTTAAGTAATAAAATTCTGAAATCATAAAACATAAATATAGCTTTATTGAAATTTAAACCACACGTGCCAAAAATCCTCATAATCAAAAATCAAGTAAAATTTTATACTAGAAGCAACAACGAAAAAAAATCAACATGTAATAATAACAACACAATACCAAAAGCAACTAAAGTAACTAAGCGGCATTCTATGAGAGTCTCATTAGATCACCTATGAAGGTTTTGCGATACTAAGTCGATTGTTTCCTAGTGGTTACTATCCACAAGGGTTAGATGATAGGATTTTAGGGCCTATACTATGGTCGTCTTCCCATCTAAGTCTTCCTTAGTAATTCTATTCTATCCTTCCTTTTTATCCTTTCTTAAGGCTATTTATTTGTAGTTATGATTGTAAACTCTTAACCATGCTCTGATACCAACTTAAACTGTCACGCCCCAAAGGGTACCCTAAACGCGACAGTCCACCACACTCGATATTTAAACTTAAGTATGACATCCTTAGTCATCCCATAAGTTTACATATCGGTGTAAGGTGTACTTACACAACTTTTAGGATCACACTTTGAATCGAGTAGTCTTAAGAAAGCATACATAGCATTAAGAATAGAAATCACAACAGATAAATAGTTAAATTTACAAAAACCAAGGGGGCATACCCCCGCCAAAATAATGGAGTCTACATCGTTTAGCTCCAATTACAATATCTGAGTCTACATTAAAGAGATTTTCCTAGAAGTCCACGCCTATACTAGGTCCCGACTTCCTCAAAAGCTCTTTAATCCAATGTGATAAACCTGCACAAAGTGTCCTCTCGGAACACAAAAAATAGGACACTGCAACAAAAACTATTGGGGTATAAGCTAATTGCTTAGTGAGATTCATTTTCCAAGTAACATACTCGATCAAGCTAAAATATCTATACAAGCAAGTTATAATTAAGCAACCATATGAATGCACAAGCAAATGAGCAAGCAAGCATATGACTTTCCGGTAGTCATATGAATGATTTACGCCCTCCATTCGGGGTTTGGGGTAGTTCATAAGTCATGCAACTACAGTTCCAATGTTGGTCCATAAGACATGCAACCATAGTCCCAATCTTAAGTGGGGTGGTCCATAAGACATGCAACCACAATTTTAATGTTGGTCCATAAGTCATGCAACCATAGTTTTCATTATTTGAATGGGGTGGTCCATAAGTCATGCAACCCTAGTCCCCTTCATTAAAGACCCGCTGCCTCCCGATCATACTTTTGTTCCCACCAAAAGCATTCTCGTAATGCAATGTGACTCACTACGTGATATGCATGTACAATTTATTCATATAATCATGGCATATATTAATTAGATAATTTAAAGTGATCATACAGATTTCAGACACTCCAAATCTATACTAGCTCATACAAGTTATTGCAACAAAGCTTGCCTCGATATACTTATCGTTCATTCATACAAGTTTAGATCACCATTCAATCACAATTTTATCTTTTCCTAAGTCTAATGCCACTACTACTACAAGCACACCAAGAGCATAATTAATTGAGAAATGAACTCACTTGTCCATGTAGTGAAAATCCACTAGTCGTAATAGTCCTCGGGAAGTGGTAACCCGTCCTCCAATTCACCTAAGTACAAAGAATACCCTCAATGAGTATCTCTTATGAAGTTCTATTAAACTTAACAATTTTATTTACTAAGTTCGTCAATTTCCGTCTAGGTTGAATCCTTAACTTAAAAAGGTCATATCTAACTCATTTTAACTCGGAATTTAGCTTATAATATACCGATTTATACCTACTTCGAAAGAGCTATCTATTTCTAAAGTTAATTCAAACATTTAAGGTCATTTAGGGTCGGAAACATGTACAGTAGGGTTGCGAAAATTCCAGATTTGAGCCTTTGTGAAAAATTGCCATATCTACTCTATTTAACTACTTAGACCAATTTATAGTCCTAAGCTTGCAAGGAGATTCTCAAAACAAAATTAAGAGATTACACACTTATCTAATACCAAACATAAAGTTCAAATGAAACTTCTAAGAATCCATTTTCATAAAACCGAAATTTACAAGTTGAAACTCATTGTCTTGTTTTGAGTAATTCCTTTACTAAAACTTACTTAGTTCAATGAAAATAATTTTCCTATATTATATCATCAAAGCATTCCATTTTCAATATAAAATACTTGTTTTGAGATCAAAAAGAAGGTTTTAAAATTGGTCTCCCATAATTACGAATTTCCTCTTTGAAGTTACAATGAAACAAGACCTAAATTTTGTCTTTTACAAAACACTTGATTTAAGCAATACCTTTTAGGAAAACTCATTTAAACTTATGAAAATTCATTCCTTAAGATATCTATACAAGAGCCCTTATATTTTTGTCTAAATCTTCATTTTAAAGTTGAATGATGGGTTCCAAAAATAGGTCTTGGTCTTGATCCGAATTTTCATAAATTTATTTTGAATATCTCTTGAGAAAATTCATCAAAACTCATGAAAAACAACCCATTACATATTATATCCAAGAACCCTTCATTTCTTGAATAAAATCCTCATTTGTGAGTTGGAAAACATGTTTTTATTTTGGTCTTTGTCTTGATCCGAAAATACAATTTTTGTTTTTGAAAATAAACTTTGAAAATCAACTTTGATTCTTGTAAGATGAAGCCTTGATGATATACATCCATCAAACCTTCATTTTCTTAACAAAACTTCCATTTTAAGACTTGAAAGAGGGTTTTTAAAATAGGGCATTGACAAGTTACGAATTTTACTTTTCATTCCAACTTGAATCTAAGATCTACTCAATATAACCATGAAAGCATAAGAAAAACTTAGTAGTAGCCTTAACTTCTAGATCTACACATAAACATAACTAAAGCTTGTAAAACTCTAGATCTACAAGCTATCACAAAACAAGAAGATAAACAAGCCTTCCATATAACAAAAATACTAAGAACAAAAGAGATCATCATCTAGAGGAGTGTTTCACTTCTTGGCATCATCATCCATAGCCTTTTAAGCTTGTGGAATGTCCTTTGATGCATGAAACATCCATGGTATCATCCTAGAACATCTTATAAGAGCAAAAAGGGAAAGATTACCTCAAATATTTGCAAGAAATATATGTGGAAGCAAGAAAGAAAAATGGGCAACTTGTTCTTAAGAAGAACAAAGCAAAGAAGAAGAGAAGGAAAGGGAAAAGAGAGGGTTTGAGAGTTTTTGGAAAATGGAATGAAAAGTGAAAGAGAGAAAAGTAAATGAGTATTTATATTAGGTGGATTTAGGGTTTGTTTGTGTAATAAAAGGAGTTAAAATGAAACAAATTGGGGGGAAAAGTATGGGGATATGCGCCGGCCAATGAGGGAGTGAAAGGAAATATATTTGATTTCATTTGAAATTTGAATTTGTGTAATAAATTGTATTAATTGTAATGATTTGTGAAGAGACAAAATTTCTTGGAAAACAAAATGAATTGAGTGATTGAAAGGTTGTAAGAATAGGGCATGGGTATGTGTGTAAGGTTGTACTTGTGAATAGTAATAATAGTAGATAAGACATTACTTTATCGGTAGCAACGAAAATACGGGAAAAAGGCTATAACTGTAATTTTTATAGCCCGAAAAATTATAAAATATATATTTTTGAAATCCTTATAAAATTCCGGTTCTAACGAGTATTCCGGAATATTTTTCTGAGTTTCTAGTTCCGGGGTTCGCTTTTCCGTAATGAAGCTCGGGAAAGCTCGGAATAGAAAATTTCTCGAAATCAAAATTTTGTATGGTTCGAAATATACTATAAAACAATAATCCGCATTAATTTATCTTATAGAGGTTCTTTTATATAGAAATCTAAGAAAAGCCGGAATTAGGGTTTCTAGGTTACTTGTACTAATCCTATTTAGGGTTTTGATTTCCGATTTACGGAGCTTACTCAGTTACTAAGAAAACCGGGGTTTACAATATCGAAATGGGAATTGTTATAAATATTTATATGATTGAGCATAGAATTGTAGTGTCTGAAATCTCTATGATCGCCTATGATTCACTTAAATAATATGCCATTACCATATAACTAAATTGTCCATGCTTAACATATATTGAGTCACATTACATTCATTGTTATACCTCCGTGGGAAAAATGCATAATAGCTAGGCAACGGGTGGGCCTGAAAACTCTGTTATTAGCGCGGGTCGCCTAAATTAAAATAAAAGTGGAGTAGGCACTTGAGTCAACTACGTAATTAACGAGTGGGTAGGCACCTAAAACAACCACTAGACAAACAAGAGAAAAATTGAAATCTATGGTCGTATGTGCCTGAAACACCTAACCGCGAATGAATGGCGTAAATCCATTCAACATAGGGCTCCCATAAAGTCTTATGTATTGTATGCTCACGTGCTTGTGCATTTCATATGATTGTTTAATATAATTTGCTTGCCCTATTATTTGATTGAGTATTTAATTTGGAAGTAAAACTCACTAAGCTCGCAAGCTTATACCCTCATAGTTTCCTGTTACAGTACGATTATTTATGGTTATCCCCAAGAGGCCACTTTTCTCAGGCACAACTTTTGGAATTTAAGGAGCTTTTTGGTAAAGTCGGGACCTAGATGCTAGGCATAGACTTCTAATTGAATCTCCTTAGTTATATATGTGTCGTAAAGAGACATTTTATGGACTTAAATACTCTTAATATATTGACGAGGTATGCCCCCTTAGATCTTTGTAATAGACCAAATTTGGTATTACTGTTATGATTTATATTCTTATTGCTTATGTATATTTTCTTAAACTATTTCAATTCAAAGTAAGGTTCCCTACACGGTGAAAGTAAGCCTTAAACCCGGTGTCTAAACTCATGGGATGACTAAGGTTGTCATACTTGAGGTTAAATATCAAGTGTTGTAGACTGTTGCATTTAGGGTCTCCTTTGGGCCGTGACACATAGTATATTTCCCTATCCAATAATCATTATGTTACTTATTTCTTATAGTGTATGTGTTGTTTTTAATAGTAAAAAGTATTGATTGTTAGTTATATGACCTAGTATTAGATAATCTTGTATCTTATTACAACAAAGTACCTCAAGTTATACAAAAAAAAAAAAAAAAAAAAAAAGGTTGTAGGTCATTTTGTAATAAAAATTTAATTTCCTTTCTCAGTAAATGTAACAAGTCCAAAATAGAAAATTCTTATATTTACTCTAAATATTTCAAAAATTCAAATAATTTATTTTACATTAAAAATGTAATGGTAATATATAATATTTTAGTATTATAAATAAAATACACTAAAAACACGTAATTCTACGATTTCCTAGATTATATTATTATTGAAACAATATTTATAAAATATTCTAATTATGTAGTAAGTTATAACGACAAATGATATAATGTTTATAATTGTATGTTATATAATAATTTAATATCCATTATAACTTTATAACAAACATTTTTTTTTTTCAAAATTTGGGTGGTCATAGACAATTAAAGTAACATTTATATCATAACATGCATATTTGTTGATCTCACAAAATAACAATAATATAATACAACACATAACACTTCAAATTTCATTGTAAGTATAAAATATCAATATACACAACAATTTAATTAATAAATGATCATCGTCGTATAATACTTATTAGAGATAACATAATTTATAATAGTTTGTACATGATCAGTATTGATGATATATACTTGTAAGTGTAATTTATAAAGTATTATTTAACATGCAACATTTTATTATGAGTAATAGTTTCATCATATTAAGTAGGTTAGGGATTTTTTTTTTTCTGGATAATGGCATAAGGAGTGCTTGTACTTTCACTTTTTAGCAATTTAGTGCATGATCTTTAAATTTTGGCAAAAAATTATTGTAGTTTTAAAGTATTGGCATTTTAGCATCTTTGTACTTTAAAACAAAGTGCCTATACTTTCACTTTTTAGCACTTTTGATACTAACATGCCAATACTTTAAAACTATAGGCACTTTTTTGCCAACATTTAAAGATCAAGCACTAAATTGCCCAAAAGTGAAAATACACGCACTCCATGTGACATTGTCCCAATTATTGTTTATGATATTAAGTCATAGGCACGTTTTTAATATAATGTGACAATATATGGAGTGATTATTTTATAAAATGGATACTAGCCATGATAATTATCGTTCTATATTAAATTACCAATATGTGTATTATATATATTTGTATAGTATAACCACAAATACAAAATTGTATATTATTTTTTAGTAATTTTACATTACAAATATATAGTTTAATACGTATCATTATAATACATGTAGAAAATATATAACAAAACATTTATATATGTATGTGAAGATTATTTTCCTTTATTTTAGCTTATGACTATATCATAGTAAATGTACTTATAATTAAACTCATATAAAAATTACTTTTTAATTACATCATATTACATACGTATTATTTAGTAGCAATGTAAAATATATGCAATAAATATATAATAAACGGGTAAATAACAGCAAAAAGTCATAACGTTTGAGGGTAAGTTCATTTAAGATCTTAATGTTTTGAGTAGCTAAAAAAATGTCTCAATGTTTGGAGTGTCACACCCCGAAGGATACCCTAAACGTGGCAATCCGCCACATATAACATCAAGTGTCACGACCCAAATGGTACGCTAAATGCTACAGTCCGCCACACTCGATATTTAAACTCAAGTGTAACAACTTTAGTCATTCCATGAGTTTAGCCACCTGGTGTAAGGCTCATATTCACCATATAGGGGACCTTACTTTGAATTGAAATAGCTTAAGAAGACATAAATAGCAATAAGAATATAAATCATAACAGTTATGACCAAGATTAATCTATTACAAAGAACTAAGGGGCATACCCATATCAAAACATTAAGACTCTTTAAAGTCCACAAAGTCGCTTACAACGACATATATGTTTAATTAAGGAGATTTAACTAGAAGTCCATGCCTAACGTCTAGGTCCCGACTTCTTCAAAAAGCTCCTTATATTCCAAAAGTTATACCTGAGGAAAGTGACCTCTTGGGGATAGCCATAAATAATTGTATTGCAACAGGAAACTGTGAGGGTATAAGCTTATGAGCTTTGTAAGTTTCACTTCCAAATTAAATACTTCATCAAAAAATAGGGCAAGCAAGTTATATTAAACAATCATATGAAATGCACAAGCACGTGAGCATACAATACATAAGACTTTCCGAGAGTCCTATGTTGAATGGATTTACGCCCTCAATTCGAGGTTAGGTGTTTCAAGCCCATATGACCATAGATTTCAATTTTTTCTCATTCATTTAGTGGTTGTTTCAGGTATCCACCCATTCATTAATTTATGTAGTTGATTCAAGTGCCTATTCCACTTCCATTTTAATTCAGGCTCACCCGTTGCCTAGCTATTATGCCTTCTTCCCAAAAAGGTATAATAATAAATGTAATGTGACTCACATATGTTATGCAAGGGCAATTTAGTTATATGGTCATGACATATTATTTAATTGAATTATAGGCGATCATAGAAGTTTCAGACACTTCAATTATATACTAAATCATATATATATTTATAATAATTCCCATTTCGATATTCTTATCATCGATTCAACAAGCAGAATTTCTCATGCACATTCTAATTTTATATTGCCCTAATTCTAATGCTATTATCATTACAAGCATAATCATAAGCATGAAATTTAGGGAAAGTGAACTCACTTTGCCATGGCACAAAATTCCTCTTAATCGTAATAGTCATCGGAAAGGTCTAGTCCGTTTCCCAAGTCTCCTAACAAAAGAAATACCTCCAATGAGTATTTCTATGAAGTTTAAATGAAACTTATAAATTCTATTCCAATAAGTTCGTCAAAGTTCATGGGAATTCCAACTTAAAATGGCTATAACTTAGTCATTTTAACTCGGAATTTCACATATTATATACCGATTTGACGAGAGCTATCTATTTATGAAGTTATTTTCATCAAACAAGGTCGTTTTTCCCATGAAAATTAGGGTACAGAATGCTATACGAGATTCCCAACCCACAATTCAAATTCTAATTTCAATCCAAACATCATTTGCAAGCTTTGATGGATACTTAGCTATCATTATATCTTGAAAGACTCATTTATATACATATATAATTCAATATTATGCATGATTCATGGGTTTTTATCAATCTATTTCCTCATGTGCTTAGACAATACTTTATAGGGTTTGAAAGATACTATTTTCTTAAGCTTTGTTTCTACCAAGTATTTTATATGTATATGCAATATCTACAAGTTATTATCATGAATGTCATGAGATGAGTTATCTATATGTATACTTAATGATATTTGATAACAAGAATTCTCTTAGAAAAGGTTTTTCTTTGAAAAACCTTTGAAATTACTTGACTTAAGAAAACTAGTTTTATTTCTTGCAAAATCACACTTGTTTTTATCAAAATACAACCTTAATGACCTATATGCCTAACACCTTCATTATTTTAATAAAAATCATCATTTTAGAGTTGAAAAATAGATGTTTAAATAGGAGTTTTACCTAGTTACGAATTTTACAAAATTTTAAGGAATGAAAACATTGTTTGATCTATATTTTGGAACCTTTCCTTGTTTTAGGATTATATCTTAATTAAATCCACTCATCCTTGCCAAAATTAAGTCTTTATTACCCTAACGCTTCTATTTTTATATTAAAATCCTCATTTTGGCATTTGGAAATAGGTGTTTAATTGGGGTTATTTCTAAATCTGAATTTTGAAAGTTATGTTTGAGATTGTTTCTTGTGTAAAACTCATTTAATCTTTCTAAAATTAAGTCCTAATCAAACCTACTCTTTAAGGCTTCCATTCTTTAATAAAACTCTTGTTTTAGGGTTGAAAAATAGGTGTTCACATATCAACCTTTCCTTATTATGAATTTTAAGTTAGTTGTTGGGGTTGAAATATAATGTCAACATAACTTTTGTAAACTTTTCTTATTTAGAACTATCTCTTAGTAGATCTAAGCTTTACTCCTCAAAACCATTCATTTATGCTACCTATTCCCTAAACCCTTCATATTTAATGTAAAATACTCATTTTGAAGTTGAAAAATAGGTTTTTAAAATAAGGTTCTTTTTAGATCCATATATCCAAAAACCATTTTTGTTAAAACAAAGATGGATCTTGAACTTCTTAACATATCCTCATTATTATTATGCTACTACAAGTCTTTTATGTACATAAGCCAAAAAAAATCTATGGCATTTATGTACTCAAAATAACTAGATCTACTATATTATGTAAGTCATGAATGCAAATGCAACATCAACATTATATAGATGTGGTTAATAATGAATACATGCACAAAATATCAATAATAACAACATAAAACAATAATATAGCGAAATAATGGTAAAACAACTTAAATAACAAGATCCATAACATTGTGATAACAAGAATATCATGCTTAAGTGTCATGCCTCAAAATAGGGGCCTAGTAGGATAAATCTAAAGCTATCATATCACGTGTACACCCGTAACATAAGAGATGTCTTGTAAATCAGAGTGTACAAGAGTATTTATTTATCAATATTTATAATATAAATGATATATTATATTATTGGATTTCAACTATGGAATCCGATTTTCCAATTTCTACCAAGATCGCAGAGAATCAGTATCCCTTACCAAATGGTGAAAATGGGTTTCAAACTACAAATTACAAATTTCAATTATTATAAAATTTATCTAATTTACATTCTAAGTTTACCATATCCTATATCTCTATCTTCAATAGAGTTTGTTGGAGAAACTCTCTTCGCACGTTCTTAGCCCAATTCCGGCTAGTATTAATCCTACACAAAAATTGTTGGGGGGTGAGCTAATCACGGGCTTAGTGAGATAACTTGACCAGGCCACACATCAACCAATAACAAACAAGTATAATTATTAATCATACGCAATGCAACAATCAATCATATGCACATTACAAGCTTAAATGATCTAGAATTCAAAGCAGGATGGAGATTTACGCCCTCTCATCGGGGTTGAAGTAACTCGATACTATGGCCCATCTACCCAGGAGAGACTAAGTATACAGGAAAGCCGCAATCCTCACTGTAGATATCCCTTTAACTTTAGGCACTCAATTCTTGTTTTAAGCCTTAGAAACTCCACTAAGTGTTAGTTATTTCATAGCGATACCATGGGCGTCGTCCTTCATTACCAGTTAGTTCCCATGGAACCGACGGAATAAAGGTAATCTTGCATAGAACTAATAGCCTCTTGCCTAGAAAAACCAAGCATTACCAAAGAACCGAAATACTAACATGTAGTAGGCTGCCACATCTTCAAATACAGTTTATGCAATTCATGCGATGCATGTCCATTTCATTTATAGTACCAGTAGTTTTTAATCAAGTTTAAAGGGATCACATTATTTACAAATAATCATCAGCATGCTTCATACAATAGAATTATCACTTATATTATGATAACTTGTCATTCAATCATACACCATGCATCATGCATTATCCCCAATCCCATATGCATATCAATTGAATACATATTATTCCAAATGCAGCTATTCTACAAGCACAAACAATGTGATAAAGTCAAGTAACTCACCCATGGTCCTTGTTAAATTGTTGTATAAGCTACCGAAAGTTCGGGAATTGATCTATTTTCCTATGAAAGGAAATAACAGAAATTCATTATTGGATCGTTTCTATAAGAGAAGTCTTCCTAGAATTAAAGGCGTTGATCCCAATCGCCGGACATTAGACTAAGCCCATTATATTAATTATTGCATCGTTAAATAATTTAATTGAATCCTTATAAGTACCTAACTATTCTGTATCAGTATTTGATACGGTTTCTATTGTTTGTATAAAGCTTTTTAAGGCTTTAACCCTTATAGTAAAGAATATTTATCTATTATTTGTTTTCATTTTTCTTTTCTTGATCTTAATCTCTATCTATATTTTTATTTTAGGGGTTTGTCTTTTTCTTAAATCCTACTGCTTTTAGTGGGAGTTTTTATTTATTAATTCTTTGCCTGTCAACCTTATCTGTCTCTCAAATTGGTATTCGTATTTACTTAAGGGTATGTTTTAGTATCTATACCTTTCAAAAATTATAAAATCGTATGTCTATGGAGCTTAGATATATCAAAATTTTACTATTATACTTCAATTTCATCTTTATTGCAAAACAAGCTAAGTTTAATAATATGATATTATCAGTAATATTAGTAATAAATACAAGTATAATAATAGCAACCATACTATTAGTAAATAATAATAGTAGTGACAAAATAATAATAGCATTGATAATAATATAAATATAGCGATATTAATGTAAATAATAACAGTATTCACAATCCTAATGATTCTTGATGAAAATATTAATAATACGGAATACTATATTCAGTAGTAATAATAATAGTAATAATCCTAATCATATTAATAGGAATAACAGTAACATTAATATTGGTCTATTAAAAGTGAAAACAGAGTGATTTTCTAGTTTGCGATTTTTATTCGTTTTAATTCCGATTTCGCTGTATAAATAGTCGATTTGATAGTACTCTTCGAGTACTTTCCAGTAGTGGAAATATTTTCAAGAAAAGAGACTTTTACAATTTTAAATTTATGAAACACTTGCATAGGTTTCAAGTGAATCATGATAAACGTGGTCAAAACTTGTTTTGATGATATCTAACTCATTTCTAGTATGTTTTTTATGAATAAATAGTCATTTTCATAGTATTTTTCGAGTACAATCCATTAGTGGTATTATTTTTATCAAACAAGATGTTCAAGATGATGAAAAATATGCGAACAGTTCTGTCACACATGAAATGTTGATAGCTGTATTTCAAATTTTGTTTTTATGATATCTTATCCGTTTTTAACAAATGAATAGTCGATTTCATAGGATTTTTCGTGTTCTTTCCATTGGTGGATCATTTTTGGCTTATAAAAAAAACATCATTACATTTTTTTCAATATTTCCAACGATTTACATGAGTTTTTTAAAGTTCAACTTAGTTTTATTGTAGCTTAGATATGGTATTGGTTTTTCCTTTCTAGGATTTGAATTTCTATACTTAAAAATCTTCAAGTTGATGTATTTATGTCCTAAATGGTCTAAATAATATAAATATATTATTAGATCCATTTTGATAAATTTATAAGACAATTTCTTTATATCAAACATAATGAACACTTGAGCTTAATATGATCCTTCCCTTGGTTGGATGCTAGAATGAATTTAGCTCCTCATTCTTGATGAAAATAATGATCTAAAGAGGAAGGTAAGAAAGTGATAACTAAGAAAAATTAATCTAGTTAAACTAGTATATGTATGTACATATTTTTACCTTGTTGAGCTTAGATTCAAACTTGAATTTATGGTACACCAAAGGCTATTTAAATTGGTTTTTGGTGCTGTTTGAAAAGGGGAAATGAATGTGGTTGAATGTGGTTGATGCTTGGATAGGATGTAGGAAATAAGAAAAGGGTTATATTTTCTTTAGAGCTCCTTAAAAGTTATCTAAGTGGAGAAATGTCCAAGGTGAAGAGGGCTAGTCGCAACTTCTCTTCTAGCTATAATTTTAACTTGTTTTTGTAGGGAATATGAGTTGGTTTTGTGTCAAACTCAACGCTATATATATGTGCTAAAGTTAGGCTAAAGTTAGGAGGCTAAAGAGGGTGTTTTGGGCTTGAAAAACTTGCAAAATACAATTGAGATTTTCATATACGAATTTAGTTGTTTTAGAGGAAGATTTTTGTTATATTTTGTACTAGTTTTTGGCTGACATTAAGGGGTATTAATTGTATTTGTTTGCTAGTTAATTAAGGCCATTTATGAGTGTAATTTGGAGGCTCAAGTTGCAAGAAAATCGGATCAAAGTCGGGCTAGAATTCATGTGAAAACAGAAGCCAATTTCTAATTTTTCTGCTGCAGTTTATTTGTTGTTTTTCCATGTTGGTTTGCATGCTTTTTTATCAGATTTCTCTTATTATTTTCTAGCCAATAATTGGTGTTTGAAGTGGACATTTGAAGGCTTATTATTGGTGTTTATTTGGTCAGAAATATCAGCTCAAACCAGCCTATAATATTTTTCAAATTAGAGCTGCAAGTTGTGTGAATGGTTGCTGTTTCCACGGGAGTTCATGTCCAATTTGTAGCTGGTATCCAACTTGTTTTGAGCTGAAATTCATGGTATTGAATGTTGATCTAATGTGGAGTTTTTGGGTTAGGATAAGGGTCACTTTCATGTTGAATTTGTATATTCAAATTGGGTGCAAATGTTGGATGTGAATGCTACAATTTTTATATGAAGTTCCTCCTGCTGTAGCTTTTACGGTGGAATTCAAGCTCTAATTGCAGTTGTTTTTCTCTTGAATTTATGTTGCATTTCCTTGTATGTAATGAGGATTATAGGTGTGATTTATAGATTGGTTGAGGAGTCATTTTCAAGTGGAATATGGGTGTTTAAACTTGACAATTTGCTGGACGTGAATTCCTACCCTACAGCAGCCGAAATTTTCCAAGTTGTACCCTGGTCCTCTGTACAACGTGATTCCCAATTCCAGCAAGAAGTATTTGTAAACCCCGAGAATTCTAGGGAAATAGGATAGTAACAATTAAGATAGATATTGGAGTTCGTTTACCCGGTTAGGCCTTAGTTAGAAATTCTAGAGTATTATAAACCTATTTACGATTTAAAAACCCTAGATCGGGAATTTTTAGATATTAAAAGAACTATAGCTAAATTTCATAATCTGAGTCTAGAATCTAGAAAATAAGTGTAAATAAAATTTTATTTCAAGAACATTAGAAAGCCAATTACTTGTAGTATATATAGAATGAAAATGATCCATTAAAGATAAACCGTTAGGGTTATAAATATGTACTAAAAAGTTATAAACGAGCCTATAATTAATAATCTAGACTTCAAATAAAAATTTTTGACCACACCATAATATTAGTTAGAAAATTTAGAGTCCATAGATACCAATTTTATGTTTTGACCTTTTAGGCCCGAACCTTAATCGCGTAAGACCAAACTTTAAAAATACTAAATCGCGTAAATTTTAAACTTAAAATTTGAAGTTAATCATATTGTAGAAATACTTTGGGACCTAAATTAAATTTTTTTAGAATAAAATTTTTCAAAATTAATATTAATATTCGCATAGGGAATAGTTTTTGACGTAATTAGTTAGATATTTACATTTTTTACTATTCTTACCAATTGGTAGCTACAAGTGACGGTAAAAGGAGAGTCCAAGTTGCTATTTTAGAAATATTACAGCTCCCACCTGCAGCAAGTTAAGATTAGTTGAAATAAAAGGCTAGAAACTTGCACAAATGGACCAATTAAATTGCTCCAACCATGCCCTAATTATTACACTTAATATAACACTTCCAAATCAGCTAGGAAACTTGGACAAGCTGCCCTCCTCTCCCCTTCTTTTACTGTGGCAGCCCTCAATAAACAACAAATTAGGCCAATTTAAAATTGAACAAATTTAACACTTATTCTAAAAGTTACCTATATCTATAAATAAGATAAGTAAGTCAAATTGGAAAGTTAAATTCCCAACTACCAGCCCACTCTCCCTTCCACTCAAGCATGTGAAATCTGCACACATACACAACCCACATTCTACAATTTCAAATTTCCTCCTTTGTATCCTCTAGTCTTCATTCTAGCATCCCAACAAATTAAGAATCACACAACCAAAGCTTCAACTACTATTATAGGAAACCATTGATCATCCTTCCATTTAGAAAACAAGGGTAAGAATTTATAAAGTTAGTTATTTATTTCATGAAATATAGTAGACTTACTAATTTGCTAAAATATGTAGGTCTTAATCAAAATAGAAAGGAGAAATTGCCATCTACACTTCTAAGCTTTCAAGGTAAGGTCTACACCTTTGGCTTATTTCCTCATTCTAAATTAAGAAAATGAATGTCATACATTGCCATAGATACATTTTTAGAAGCCTCCATAAGTTAGGTTGATGGTAGAATAAATGGAAATGATGTAGGATAAATATTTTGAATGAATTAGAATAAGGAGGAGCCTTGAAGAAAATTGTCTAAACATTAGAAAACCTAGAATTTCACATTGAAGTTACTACAAGACTTTTTGTCTTGAAAACCCTAGCTCATAATCTTGTAAATTAGTAAACACACTACAATTGTTATCTAAATAATTTTGAACTAGCCAATGCCTTACCCATTAGAAGTCTTGAACTTAAAACTCATAATGGGAAATTGCTAAAGTGTAGATAAGGGAAATTTAATAGAGTAGAAATATCTTAAGAAATTATATAATAATAATACATAGACAATTAATTTGATGAACTTAAAAATAATGTAGAATGGTCATTACTAATCTAGGTGGAAACCCCTTAATTCTAATTGAGAACTCACTTTACATAAGGTTGAAAGACAAAGTATATAATAGAAGAAAATATTGATATCACTAAGCACATTGATAGGTCAAATAAATTAGAATCCAAATAAGATTCCTTACCATTAGTAGAAGTCTAAGAAGACTAAGAAATAAAAATGATCTTGAGAAAGTCTTACACTAAACATAGAAAACTATTTGCAAACAAATAAAATTAGTAACTAGCATACTATAGGTAAAATAAACTTTTTAACACTTAATTATACATAAAAAAATATAAGCTAACATAAGCAATATAAGTATACTTAAAGATTTGGTACTAAAAACATGAATTTAGAATTAATTAGATCACTTTTAGTAGCAAAAGTATATTCATACGAATTTTATAAAATATAGAATAATCCATAAGTCTTTAAACAATTAAAGATAAACTACCTTTGGAATTGATAAAAATGACCTTACTAAGAGATAAATTCATATAGAACACTTAAACGCTCATTAAGAGATATTTATAAAGTCAATTATCTAATTTATGGAACTTCATTAATTTAATAGTGAATCCGAATCAAATTTAGACTTGGAAGATTATTACGATTGAAGGCATCATGAGCATGAGTAACTCTAAATATTACATTGTTTGTGTTTGTAACAGTAGTAGCACCTAAAGTTATATATGAAAATGATTGTATGAAGCATGTGGGGTTGGAATTGTTCTTGCTTAAGTAATGGATGAATTGAGTGCTAAATTGTGATTATTAAAAGTGATAACAAGAATTGTGTAAAATTGTTGAAGCATGTTGAATATTGTCTGTAAATTGTTTGGTCATTTTATAATCAATTCATAAGATAGCTTATAACTTAAAGGATCATACATTGCATAACTTGCACAAATATTGCATAAAGGTGTGACAGCTTGCTACGTGTTAATTTCGGATCTCGTTAATGTTTGGTTTTTCTAGATGTAAATTTCCTAGTTTTCCAAATTATCCCTGTTCTGTTCGATTCTACGGAACTACTTGGCAAAAGAAGGAACGCGCCCATGGTATCGGCTTGAAATAACTAATATTAATGGAGTCTCTTTGTTCTAAAGGAAATTGAGTGAATAAACTATAATCATAAAGAAAAGAATAAAGTGAGAATTATTATTCCTATGGTTCTCTGTTTCTCCTAAGCAAGTGGGTCATAAGGATATGATCCTTGACTAGGTTCCTTCAAACCGATGTGAGGCGCAAATCTACATCCTGTTTGGATTCGGTTGTCCAAACTTGTATTATACATATGCTTGAATGTTGCATTACACTTGTTTGATAAATTACTTGTTTGTTGTGCTTGATGTGTAATAGTGATGGTTATTCACTGAGTTGGTAGAAATCTCATACAACAGATTTTTCAGGGTCATTCTCAAACCGTGGCTAGTACCATCTCGAAGTTAAAAGGGTAAGGAAGCCACGTTAGCAAGTTATGGAAGTAATTAACGAAGATTTGGATCTCTTATATTAGTACACTTAATCTATTTTACGTTCCTAGTTGTAAGTTGATAAAACATTGTAATAAGTTTATACAGACTTTATATGGAAGTTATTTTATCTGTTTTGTATATTTTATGTATGTACATCATTTCTTATCAAGCAACTAAAAAGATCCTATTTTTATGTCACATCCTTTAGAGTAACTAGTTGTATTGTATAGAAACCAATACTACATACAATACAGTACAACTAGGGTACCCTTTTGGGGCGTGACAGTATTCTCCTCTGTCCAGCATGAATTTTGCAGCCGACTCCTTCTATTCAACGTGACTTGCAAATGCTGAAGCCGAAAATTCTCCCTACTCATGATGCAATTCCAGTGGATTCCAATTTGCTCTGTCCTCTGCTTCATGTGTGTGGAAATTCTGCAAAATGTTCCTTTGTTTCCAACTGAGAATTGGACGTGAAGATGCAACCGAGATTTCCACTGCAGCATGAAGGATTCTATTCTAGCACGTGAAGAATGCTGCAACTTGTTGAATTTAGTTTGTTCGGTTGTTGTTATTTATTATTATTATTATTATTATTATTATTATTATTATTATTATTATTATTATTGATTAATAGTTTACTAAAATATTTTAACAAATATTAATTTATAAACGTATATATAACAGTTATGTACAAGTATTATCTAGATAAAAAAATATTTAAGTTACTGTAAAAACTCTAGATTGTTTATATAAATAAATTTTTAATTTAATGTCTACACGATTAATTATTTTTAGTATTTTAACTTATGTGATTAAATTTTTCAAGTTCAATAAATTAAATTAGGAACCAAGTTCTAATGAATTCAGAATTTTCTAATAAGTATAACAGCAGGTTTGAAATTTTTATTTTAGATCTAAATTAGTAATTATTGATCGGATTTAGTATCTATTACCGTTTTGTATTAATAGGTTCTTTTACTAGACTATATCTTATCGAGTTTGAAATTTAAGGCTACTTCGAATTATATCTTGAATTATCAATTCAAGATACGAAATCTCGTTTTTGATATCTATTAAGATCAAGGAAATTTTTATTTAGATTTTTCAAACTATGAGTGAGTTTATTACAACTCATAGGCCTATTCTAAGATTTTTGTTTAATCATATATTTGATATTAGTTTCACATTTGCTAATTTGTTCATTTTCTAGTTATGGAAATTATTGAATATTACATTGGCAATTCAAGATTTTGATTTCTAAAATCTCTAAATCTTTTAATTAGAATATTAGCGAAATTTAAATATTTATTTACGATCTAGATTCTTAGATATCAATCTGTTTTTGATCTTATCGTACCTTTTGTAATTCTAGTGATTTATCTTTAGTCTATAATTTTATATCTTGTAGGTTCCAAAATTAATCGTCTTTTATTGTAATTTAAAATTAAGGTTAGCTATGATTCCTTGTTGTACTATTGATCATTTTACCAAATGTTATGTTTTACTATATAGGAGTTATTTATACTAATTTTGTTAATAACAACATATTTTTTCTATTGCTACATAAGTATTGTTAACAGATTAAAAATAGTTTGAACACTATTATGTCATTATTTAACAAACGCAGAATTTATTTTCTGAGTATTAAACTTAAGGGTAAAGGATTTAGGAATTTATATTAATGATTGGTTTATCATTGTTTACGAATTATTTGAGATCATAGAAGTTACAGTTTGTATTTCGAAATTTCTATTTGTAGAGATTCTAATCTTTCTAATTATAAACAAATTCATTCACACTATAACATTTTTAAATCGAGAAAACTTTGGAGTGATTTTTACTGCTTGATCCAAATATTCTATATAATTTATATATTACATTTTTAGTATTTGTTAAACTCAGGTTACGTAAAATTAAGGGGATTACATTAAGTGTTTCCATATCTCTAGCATAAAGCTCATGGGGATTTTAGTGGAACCACACATGTATGATCTTGCCATTACATATTTTATTGTGGTGGCGTGTAGATCTATTACCTATTAAAGATTTGGAACAAGAAAACTTGAAGGAAAAAAGTGTGTGTGTGTGTGTGTGAAAGAGGGAATGGGTCATGGCATAGAGAGGGAAAGGAAGAGAGGAGAGAAAATATTTTTGCAAGAGTTTGTTTAGTGAAAAGAGAGAAAAAGTGAAATGAGATAGGTATAAAGGGATATTTATAGAAAAATGGATTAAGGTTTGTGTAGTATAAAAGAAGGAAAATAAAATAAATTGAGAGAGTGTGTGAAAGGGGGATGGGCACTGATTTTATAAGGAGGAGAGAGAGGGATGTTTGATATTTGTTTTATGTAATAAAACTTTAAAAGTAATTCAAGTAATAAAATGTATTGGAAAAGTAAATGTAAGAAAAATAATGTAATATTGTAAGAATAGGTTGTAAGGATGTAAGAATAGGGTATGGGTAATTGTATTTGGTGAATATTGTGATTAGAAATCAAAAAGTAGATCAGACAATTAAATTACTGGTAGTAATGAAAATACGATAAAAAGGCTATAATTGAAACTTTTATAAATCAAAAAATTATATAACTGATATATTTGGAAATCTTATGAAATTATGAATCTAACAGTGCTAATAACATATTTTTGGTATCTCAAGCCCCGGGATATGCTTTTCAAAGTCTGTATCTGATCGAGTTGGAAATAGGCCAAAATTTTACTAATCTAATATTTTTAAATATCCGAACATTATTACGAACTAATCTACACTCTCCAATCATATTTCGACTTCTCGATTTAAGAACATGGGATTGCCGAATCTAAACTGCTAGGGTTTCCTAAGGATTTGTTGATCTAGGGTTTTTGGTTGACTTTCCGGCTTAAGGTTTAAGCTTGAAATTAGCCTAAAAATTAGGGGTTTACATCAAGACTTAAGAATGACTACCTTAGTTACGCGAAAGTCTTAGTATTACATGTAAGGCGTCTATCATGGTGATAGGAGACGCTTTTAAAAAGTGTGGTCGAAGCAAGTATTATTGAACATACAAGAATGTAGAAATAAAGATAGTTCATAATATTAATAATTAAATGTATATTACATGGATCTTAGGGGCATACTCCCGCTAAATCTCTAAGGATCAAAATAACTGATAGTCTTTACAATAACTTAAATACTACATAAAAAGCTTTTAAAGGAATTTTAGGCTAATCCTTCAAATAGATTTCCTTCAAAAGCTCCCAAAAGAAAACTTACACTGATATGAGGAAACCTCAAATACAACAACAGGTGTTCCTGTGAATACAAAATCTATAGGGGCATAAGCTTTACAAACTTAATGAGCATAATCCCAATAATCATACTTAAAGCAAAATAACAACCAAGTTTATTAGACAAGCAAATGTAATACGACAAGCACATGAGCATATAAGATATACGATTTTTTCGGAATCATATGTTGAATGAATTACGCTTTTCATTCAGGGTTAAGTATTCTAGCCCATTACAGTCATCACTTCTTTACAAAACATTTTTATAGATCTTACCAGCTTTTATTCGCCATAAAAAATATGTAGTTATTACCGGCTCCTACTAGCCATCAATTTATATAGTTTTTACTGACTTCTACTCGCTACATACATAATATATCGGTTATGCCTACGACCACTATCATACACTTGTCCCACCAATTGTACAATAGCGAATGCAATGTGATTCAACTCATGAAGTGCATGCATCAATTTTTATTTAGAGCCTGACCATTTAACTTCAATTTCTTGCAAGTGACTAACCAATTTCAGACACTTCGACGTGATGATAAATATACAATTTATTACAAACAATTCATCGCTCGATATACTTAATATTCTTTCAACATGTTATAAACACATGCATCTTCAATTTTATCTTTTCTTAAATCTAATGCAACTAAATACAAGCACAAACATAACCATGAAAATTAAGGGAAGTAGACTCACTCGGCCATGACGATGCTCCCTTAGTTGAAATAATTCTCGAGGTAGTACACGTCCTCCTCCTTGGTTCCTAAACAAAGAAAATACCCAAAATGAGTATTTCATGGAATTACTAGTCAAAGCTTCTAATTTTATTTTCTAGTTGCGGTAAAATTCGCATAAGTGAAAATTCCAACTTAAAATAGCCCTAACTTCCTCATTTTAACTCAGAATTTTGCATATAATATACCTTTTTCTACCCATTGAACAGATCTATCCGTTTCAAAGGTTATTTTTTTCATAAAAAATTTTTTGGGTCCCAAAACCGTAAGGTACAAATTCACTACAAAAATTCTAGTTTTCAAAACTTAAATTTGCAAACTTTTCTTTATCTAAAAACACTTATACCAAAATATAGATATTATTATAGTTAGAAAAAACTTTAGAATATATATATATATATTGACTCACATCGTATGCATGAATTTAATGAAGTTATCTCAATAATGATTTTTGTAAAAGCAATGTTTTCTAGAAATTGGAAAAGCAAAACTTTGAAAATTTCCAGTTAGATTGTTGGAAAATTTCTTGAATCATTTTAAGTAAGTATTTTCTCCTTTTAATTTTATTCCTTGGTCTTTCAAATTTTTCTAAAAATGATTTTTTTTTTTTTTTTTGTCTTCCTATGTTTCTTATAACTTAATTTCTAGGGGTTGAGAGGGTAGTTTCTAAATACTGTATGAGAGTAGTTAAAATTTGTCAAACTTTACATTTTCTTAACTTTTCCTAAAGTTTATTTCATTAAAAAAAATGATTTCCTAGTTGTTTATTATTTTTATTCCTTAAGAACATTTTATTCTTATAAAAGAAACATCCTTGGTGATTTTTCAAACTAGTTTATTCCTTGATATTCTAGAGTATTGATGAAACTTTCTTAATGAAGTTTAGTAAAACTTTTGTCAATCAAGAATTTGATATTTTAATTTTTAACAAAGACTTTTTCACTTTATTGTTTTGTAAAGTGTATGCATGGTATATCTACTTTATGTGTCATCTAAAAATTCCTATGTTCTTTGGTTACTAAAAACTTATGATGAACTCCTCTAAATTTTTGGAAAAGATTTGCTAAAATAAATTCTTAAGTCTTTATGGGAAAAATCATTTCTTACATGACAAAAGTTTACTTTGGAAAGAACTCTCATTTTCACTTTTTATTTAAGAAAATCTTTTGAGACAACATCAATATGCTCATACATGATTATGAATATGAAAATATGAAAATATAAGAAAGATATAATAAGCGATGCATTAATCAAGTTAATATATCAAGTGTTGGGAACCTTAGCTTCATCAAAAACCTGATCAAGTATTAGGAGCCTTAGCTTCATCAAGGCAACCCGGGAGTAAGAATAGACTAATCCTAAAAAGAAAAAGAAAAGAAAAAACAATAATAATAGCAAGTTAGAGATAGTTATTGAGCATTAGGCTCTAAAAATATATAGATATACATATACTTAATAATATATATAGAGTTAGATTAGAGCATAATAACAATAATAGTATCATTAATAATCAACATATATATAAGCATAATAACAACATAGTAAAATTGGAATTTCATGTACAAGAATAAAACATGAACATGTTGTTGCTTTTACTACTCATATGAGTTTCAAAACAACACCATGGTCATACTAGTAACATGACATGAGTAAATAAAATAGGAATAGGAGTTTTACCTAAAGTATTTATGGTGTAGGAAGAAGCTAGTGAATATATGGTTATGTGGTTAAAGAGAAATGGTAGATGGTTTGTGCATAGAGGAGGAATTGTGTGTATTTGGTGAAACAGAATTTTGGCAGAGGAAAATTTTTTAGAGAGTTATAAAGTGAATTTGAGAGAGTTTTGTTATGTGTAAAGATGGTGTGAAAGAAGTAGAGAGAGAGGGGGTATTTATAGTTGACGATGGAGGGAAATTAGATGTAATAAAATAAATTGATAGAGGGAGAAGGAGGGGGCGTCGACCACTAGTGAGAGAAGAGAGAGAGTGAATTATTTTTGTTATTTTGTAATAAAAAATAATAAAGATATGAAGTATGGTTGATGTGAAGCTGTATTGAAAATGAAAAAAGTAGAAAAATAGGTATATAGGTAGCAAGAATAGGTTGTAAGGTAAAGTAGAAATAGATAGATAGTAATAAATAGTAGTATAAGATAATGAATAGTAAACAACACTAATGATATACCGATAGTAAAGAAAATACGCATATAAATGTAATATCTGTTATTTTTAGTTACCGAAAAATTATAAAACTGATATTTTTAAAATCCTTATATTATTTCAATCCTAACGGTGTTATCGGAATATTTTTACTATTTCGAGCCCCGAGACATGCTTTTCGAGAGTAGATCCCGTTTGAGTCCGAAAAACACTAAAATTTCGCGAATCTGATATTTTTACGCTTCCTTATATAATTACAAACTATTATCTCCAATTATTTCAACTTCGTTATCTAGGGCTAAAGAACACGGAAATGCCGGATTTAAATTCTAGGGTTTGCTCTAGTCTTTTGTTGACCTTTCGAGTTTCTGGTTGACTTTTAATTCTAAGATTAAGCTTAAAATTAACCAAAATTTCCAAGGGTTTACATGGTGGTAAGTTCATTTAAAGTTTGAACGTTTGAAGAAGTTGATCAATTTGGGATCCTAGGGACATGTGTTAATAGTGTTGAACTTGTGTGTTTAAAGTGGATTTTGATGAGGAAATTAGTTGCACAATTAATTTCGTAAGTGTACTATGCTTAATTAGTTAAACAACTTGGATTAACAACATACTAGAATAAATATATGTGTTTTTGTATATGTGTTATTCTTTGGAGATTCTGCAATGTAAACCCCTTTACTTTGCAACTTGGATATAATAATTATTAGAAACATATCATAAAATTTTTAAGAGCTTTGAGAAAAATTTGAAAATGTCACTCCTAATTTTTCATGATTTAAGAATATTAAAGTCTGAACGATTTGATTATAGTTAGGAGACTGGAATCGTTACCAATAAAATTTCGAGACACAAAATATAACTTTCATAACCTTTGACAATCAATGATCGATGATAAATCAATTGTTACTATAAACTCAACTTAGAAATTAGAAATAAATTCTATACATATTAGATGATGATATAATGGTTATTGGGATGTCTCTAAGCATTTCAAACCTTAAAGTAACACTAGAAAATTTAATGCCATCAATTATCAGGACAAATAATTCCCAAACAACACGAGTCATAACTCAACAAACCTACACATTTAGTTCTAGAATTCAAATGCAAATTAAGATAATTAATTTTTAGGGCCTATTGGTTATAAAACGATAGCTTAAAGATGAATCACTAGACTTATAATATCTATAAATATATACCTCAATTAAAAAATTGGATTATACCAACATGCTAGTTAGAAAATTTTGAGTCTATGGAGATTAAAAACCCAATTTAGTATACTGAATCTAGAAACCCTAACCATGTAGATATATAACACTAGATGTGTCACGCCCCGAAGGGTACCCTAAACGTGGCAGTCCGCCACATATAATATCAAGGCTTAAGAATGGCTACCTTAGTCATGCGAAAGCCTTAGTATTATATGTAAGGCGTCTAACACGGTAATAGGAGACGCTTTTGGGAAGCATAGTTTAAGCAAGTAAGGATAAACATACAAGAATCCAGAAATAAAGTATATCATATCATAAATAACCAAAGATCTGTTACATAATTTCTTAGGGGCATACCCCCGCTAATTCCAAGGATCGAGATAAACTTCATAACATCCAAAATTAAAGATTTCAAAGGAATTCTAATCTAAGTCTTCGAGTAGATTTCCTCCAAAAGCTTCAACATAAAACGTATACGGGTACTGGAAGACCTCGGGTACAAAAATAGGTGTTCCTGAGAATACAAATACCTATAGGGGTGTAAGCTTATGGGCTTAGTGAGTAAATCCCAAAATTCATACTCAAGGAAAATTATCAACCAAGTTTATTATTCAAACATATGAGATGCAACAATCACGTGAGCATACAAGACATATGACTTTCCGGGAATCATATGTTGAATGAATTTACGCCCTTCATTCGGGGTTGGGTATTCAGGCCAATTACAGCCACAACTTTTAAAAACAATTTTATAGATCTTACCGGCTCCTATACGCCATCAAAAACTTGTAGTTATTACAGGCTCCTACTAGCCATCAATATAAGTAGTTCTTACCGGCTCCTACTCGCCACTTACATGATATACCGGTTATGTCTACCACCACTATTATACACTTGTCCCACCAATTGTATAGTAGTGAATGCAATGTGACTCAACATATGAAGTGCATGAATAATTTCCTTGATTAAAGTCTAATAGTTATATTTAACTTCTTTCAAGTGATCAACCAATTTCAAGCAATTCAAGATATTAATGCTCATACAACTTTATTACAAACAAGTTGAGTTTCGATATACTTAGTATTCCTTCAACATATTATCATACACTCTTTTTGATTTTTGCTTAGATTCTAGTGCAACTAATTTTACAAGCACAATCAAGAGTATGGAAAATAACGGGAATGAACTCACTCGGCCATGGTGACACCTTTCTTGAATTGGATGGGTCGTTCGGAACTTCCACTTAATCGTAGTAATCCTCGGGATACAAAATCCTCCTCGTGATTATCTAATCAAGAAAATACCCAAAATGAGTATTTCATGAAATTCTATCTTGAAGATTCTAAGCTTTTCTCAAAATCGTAATAAAATCGTATAAGGGGAAATTCCAACTTAAAATGGCCATAACTTGCTCATTTTAACTCGGAATTTCGCGTATTATATATCGTTTTCTACCTACTCGAAAAGATCTACGCATTTCTAAGCTTATTTCCATAAAACTAAGTCGTTTGGGTTCCGAAAAGGTAGCGATCAGATTTGCCACGAATTTGTAAACACTTGTTTTCCTTCTTGTAAACAAAGCTCATTTTGAAAGGATAAATATTTCAATTATTTTGTAAACTTTTGAAAGGTATATATATATTTGTAATGACTCATCACATATGTATGAAGTAAATGAAGTTGTCTCAACTTATAAAAGTAAGGTTTTAAAAGATTTTGAACTTGAGATTCTATTGAATATTTATTTTACTTTTGAAAGATCTTTTGGTTATTTAAGATGAATATTCTATTTCTAAATGAAATCTTTTGTAATTATTTTGATTCCTTACAGTGTGGTCTTATTTTTTAAACTTGGATTCCAAAAGTAGCAAAATGACATTTTTATTTCTTGTACGATTCCAAAAGAATCTCTACTTCTTGATAAAAGATAAGTTTTCATAAAATCTTTTGTTTATGTAAGAAAAACCATTCCCATACATGGTCATGGGTTTTTAAGAAATTCATTTCTTTTAGAAAGAATCTTTAATTCAAGAAAACACTTTCTCATTTATTTTTGTTGAGACAAAAACATTATGTTCATGCATGAATATGAATCATAACTATAGAAATATAAAGGAACATAATAACTTGAAAGCTTAAATAAGTAAATCAAGTATCGGGACCTTAGCTTCATCAAGGTACCCCGGGACTAAGAAAAGACTAGTCCCGAAAAAGAAAAGAATTGTTTTGACTTGATGAGGACAAGTCTAAGACTAGAATGACTAGTCTTAAAATCAACTTGAAATTAGATAACTTGAAATGAAGTAAATAAATTGCATGAAAGATAAATAAATTGTAAGACAATGAGCTTATATGCTCTAAATAGTATATATAGTTATATAGATATATTAGATAGTAGTAACATAAAGGAAATATAAAGAACATAAAGAAAGAACATAAAGGAATAAAGAGATTGATATTATGAACAAAAACAAAGTATGAATCTAATGTTGCTTTCTTAACCTTCATGGTTTTAGAAAACACACTAAGCTCATACAAAGTAAATGAACATGAAGAATTCTTGAGAATTTCTTACCTAAAGGAAACTAAACTTAAGAAGACTTCTTGAGAGAACTCTTGAAAGAATTTGGGAGAGATTTTAGTATAGTAACTTTAGAGAAGAAGAAGTGTGAAAGAAGTGAAGGTATGAGGGGGTATTTATAGGAAAATGTGGGAGATAATTTGTGTTAATTAAATAATTGAAAAACAAATTAAATTGATGTGTAGAGAGAGAGGGCCGGCGCCAATTCATGCATGGGGAGGAGAGGAAAATTAATTTTTTTGTCTTTTGATTAATTAAAAGTAAGAAATGAAAGATGTGAAGTTGTATTGGAAATGAAAAAGTAAGAAATAGGTGTATGGTTTGTAAGAGTAGGTTGTAAGAAAAAGTAGAGATAGGTGAATAGTGTAGAATAGTAGAAAATAGTGTAATGTAAAAGTAGACATGACAATTTAATACCGGTAGTAAGAAAATACGAGTATAAAAGCGATATCTGATATTTTTAGCTACCGAAAAATTACGAAATTGATATTTTTGGAAATCTTATATTTTTACGAGTCTAACGGTATATTCGGAATATTTTTATTCCGGGCTCCGGACACATTTTTCAAGAACTGTGTCCGTTCGGGTTCGAAGGACATCCGAATTTCACGAAACTGAAACTTTTATAAAACCTATGGTTATTACGAATTATTCGAGCTAATTTTTCCACCTTCGTTTTCTAGGGCTTGAGAAAACGGCAGTGCCGGAGCTAAACGGTTACGGTAAACTAGGGTTTTTTTGACCTAAGAATCCGTTTGACTTCCGATTAGGGTTTAAACTATAATTCGGATCCAAAAATTTCGGGGATTTACAAGATGTTAGCTAAAAAAATATGTTTTATGACATTTGAGAACTAAAAATAGCTCTTGATATTATTGTCCTGAATTAATTAATAATTTGTTCTTGTATTCATCAATATTTGTCGGATATCATAAAATTATTCGTCTTATTTACATCATAAATCCTTAAAACATAGCAAGCACGTGAACTTTTGTTAAAAACAATTTAAGTGTCATGAAACCTCCAAGAGAAGCATTGTTGAGTAGAAAAAGCCAATTTGATTAAGGAAAAAAAATCTCTCAACAATTCCTCCCATTAAATTATGATGCTGACATCTCTAGGCAAAATGTATTTCAAACACACCAAGTGGAGGGTGCACCGTCAGACTTCTCCCTAGGATGGAAAATTCACCACGAATCTTATAATTTACTCTAAATATTTAATCTAAATAAAATCTTAAATAATCATTACACAATTCCCTTCGAAATTTGCAATTTCACTCCAATAAAACCCTCACAATTGTAATTGCCAAAATTTTCCATTATGAATTAGAAATTAAAATCCACATAGTAGACAATGGAAAAATAGATATTTAGATAGTATGTAGTAAACCACTTGTAGAATATTCTCTAGTATAATCTATAATAAGATAACCAATATTAAAGATGGAATATAAAGTCTTAAACTAAAGATTTGAAGTATACTACAGTGTTTAGAATATTAAATATAGTAAGTATGTAAGTTTTCATCTAAAAAATGGAAAATTCACCACAAATCTTATAATTTACTCTAAATATTTAATCTAAATAAAATCTCAAATAATCATTACACAATTCCCTTCGAAATTTGCAATTTCACTCAAATAAAACCTCACAATTGTAATTGCCAAAATTTTCCATTATGAATTAGAAATTAAAATCCACATAGTAGACAATGGAAAAATAGATATTTAGATAGTATGTAGTAAACCACTTGTAGAATATTCTCTAGTATAATCTATAATAAGATAACCAATATTAAAGATGGAATATAAAGTCTTAAACTAAAGATTTGAAGTATACTACAGTGTTTAGAATATTAAATATAGTAAGTATGTAAGTTTTCATCTAAAAATATTGTCAAACTCGTATTTATCACATGTATCAATTGGACTAAGGAAATAAAATTTCTCCCCAAGTTTCCCAAAATTTTTATTGAGCATGTAAATTTTTCCTTATAAAAGCTATCGAAATTCATTTTCTTTTCACTCTCTTCTTTCTCTCTATCTCAACCACATCTTTTACATACTACAATCAATCTCGATTCCGGAAGTGGTGTTGTGATCTTGGCAATGCACTCTTTAATTCAAGATCACGCAAGGTAACGTTTCGCGAATATATATTTACATGTGTATGTACTTATATAAAATTAGGATAAATTATATTGAAAGATATCAACATTTAAGGGTAAGTTTACTTAAAGTATTAATGTTCCAAGTCATTCAAAAGAGGAATCAACATTTGGGAAAAAAATCATTAAGATATTAGCATTTCTAGTAGTTAAAAAGAGGTATCAACATTTTGTATTGTGAGTCAAAGAAGGTATTAATAATTGACCATCAATGAAAATTTAGGAAATTTAATTGAAAACTAATCAAAACTTGATACTCAAAAAAACTTTGCAAAACGTTGATACATTATTTGAATCACATTATAAAACATTGATACCTTTTTTTAACCACTTAAAAGGTTAATACCTTAAATGAATTTACCCCCTAACGTTGATGCCTTCTAGTGTAATTTATCCTATATAATTATGTCATACTAGCATATGTATTCCATCCTTTGACTATCTAATATTACATTTCACATATCAAAGGGATAATTAACTGACATGTAAAAATGATAGATAGTATAAAATTGAGCATAACATTAGATGTTTAATTTCTAGAATCCAATTGTTAGTAAAAAGAAATTTATAAGCAAATCGCTAGGGTTGAAATATACCCAATGGGATTAGTAATTGATTAAAATCTACAAATCTAAAGCTCAAATTGAAATTTTGATTTCACAAACATGAAAGTTAGAATATTCTAATCCTATATAGCCTAAAACATGATTTAGCCTATTGGGTCCGAAAACTCTAATCGTTAGGTTAAAAAAAAAAAAAACTAAACCTATCCGGTCGCATACACTTTAGATTTTAGTTTTCAACCCTAAAATAATCTAAGAAAAATATAGAGGCTTAATAATTAAGTTATCTTTGGTATAATACTCATAACTTCATAAAACATTAAAAGTTAGGCATGCTTATGACCTAGGATGGATGACCTCCAAGGAAATGGTTGGTAATTCGCTAAAATAAGTAATATTTTGATAAGTTTAGTTCCAAGGCAATAACTGATAGGTTAGTAGCGAATTTTCATATTTTTGAAGGATATCAGTTAGCAAACAATAGCTTAAAAATAAATTGCTATAGTAAAAATATACCCGATAAGAATTGATATTAGGACTAATTTAAAAAGATAAAACTCAATTTAAGATGATTGAAAACACTAAAACAAGAATATTTTTAAATCATATGTAGCACTTAATCATAATTTATTCTTTAAGACCCTAAACCCTAATCGAGTAAGCAAAAACCCTACTATAATTCAATCGCATCAATATAAAACACTAGATATCAGCTTAAAACTATATTTTATGAAACTTGAAATCTAAAATTATTTTAATATTATTGTCATGAATTAATTAATAAATTTTTTCATATAGTCATCAATGTCTGTCTAATATTATAAATCATTCGTCTTATATATATTAGAAACACCCTAAAGTCTAATTCCAAGTATATGCATCGGCCATGCTCTAAAACCAAGAGTAATCTAAGTTTTAGTTAAGGAATTAAACATGTGTAGACTAATTATGTGGACTTAAGGAGGTTAATCATTTGATTGAACTCGAGATAAATTCATGTATATATGGATGCTCCATGGTCACGGTTTGCATACGAAACTAAAGTTTCTATGTTGAAATTATGTGAATGACACATATTTCGGCTAATGGAAACTTAAAGTAATTGATCACATTGTTAAATTGAGAATATATTCATGTATTGGCAAGCTAAGGGGTTGGGATTGAGCTTTAACATTAGACCACATAGATATAGAATTAAATTAGAAAGAAAAATCAGTTATGGACTTGAATGGAAGAAATCCACATGTTTGAGTTTCTGCACAATCACCTACACGCCATAAATCCTATCCTACACGACTTTCTACACAAGTCGTGTAGATTTTCAGATCATGAATTCCTTTCTGCACAATCTCCTACATAAGTCGTGCAGACTTCTTGTGTGAACCTCGAGATTTTTCATAATAATATAGGATAATAAAATAGAAAACGTGAATTAGATAGTGAATTTAGAATCCGATAAAAATCCTAGAATAGATCTATGAGTTGTAATAAACTCATTCCTAGTTTGAAAAACTTGAATAAAAATTTCCTTGACCTTAATAGATACCGAAAACGAGATTTCGTATCTTGAAATGATAATTGAAGATATAATTAAAAGTAGCTCTAAATTTCAAAACCAATAAGATATAGTCTATTAACATAACTTATTGGTATAAAAAAATAATCCAAAGATAAATTACTAGGATTATAAATACATAATAGGTTCCAATACCGATCAATAATTACTAATCTAGATCTAAAATGAAAATTTCAAAACCCATCGATATACTTGTTAGAGAATTCTGAATTCATTAAAACTTAGTTCCTAATTTAATTTATTGAACTTGAAAAATTTAATCGCATAAGTTAAAATACTAAAAATAATTAATTGTGTAAACTCGAAACTAAAAATTTGTACGTATAAACAATCTAGAGTTTTGTAGTAACTTAGGAAAATTATATTTCAATAAAACTCTTACCTAACGGTTATAAATATACGTTTATAAATTAATATTGGTTAAAATATTTTAATTAACTATTAAGAAAAAAATAAACAAATTAAAAAAATAGAAAACCCTGTAGAATTCTTCATGCACGGACAATGGACACGGTGCAGCAACTGAAATTCTCGGCTTCAGCAAATACCATTTTACATCTAACATTTGATCCATTTTAACACCCAAAAATTCAACTTGAAAATGACATTTAACTCAATCAAAACACTCCACATGTGATCAACATTTAATACAAGCAATTTCAGCTCAAAACAAAGTGGACATCAGCTGCAATTTGGTCCCTCATCCATCGTGCAGCAGCCCAGCATCCACTTCAATTCCAACTCTATTTGACAAAAATTATAGACCTTACTAGAGTTGATTTTTTTTTTTTTTTTACTAAATGAGCACCAATAAGAGGCCTCTAAATGGACACTTTAAGTACCAAAAATTAGTTAACAGTTAGACCAATAAATAAGTCCACAAAAGTCTAGAAAAGTGCAACAAAAATCAGAATTTTCTACACTTCTGTTTAGCACGAATTTCAACTGATTTTTGATCCAATTTTTAAGCAAGTTGAGCCCCTAATTTACACATATAAATGACTTTAATTAACTAGCAAACAAATACAATTAATGCCTCTCAAAAATCAACCACAAATCTATCAAAACAAAGCCAAATTTGTCATCCAAAACAGCCAAATTCGTATATGAAATTCCCAGCTACAAATTACAAGTTTCTCAAGCCCAAAACACCCTCTTTAGCCTCCTAACTTTAGCTTACCCTTTTTACATATATATAGCCTTAATTTAGACATTAAATTAGCTCATAACCGTCACAAAAACAATCTGAAAATATAGATATAAGAGGAGTTGTGTTCAGCCTCTTTTTCTTTGTATTACCTTCACTTGGACAGCATTGAACACATTCCAAAACAGAGCATAAACCTCTATTTTGCTTTCCATATTCCATCTAAATATCAAAAACATTAAGAACATTAATTCCCTCCTCCAACAGCATCAAAAACCAAGCCAAATAGCTCTTGGTTTGTCATAACACCAAGCTAAAACTCAAGCTCAACAAGGTAAGAAAACTTAGTTAAAGTAGTTAACTTATAATTTAGCTAGAAACTCACTAATCAACCTTTGATATAGGTTTGGTTCTTGCTAAGTAGGGGAGTTAGGAATCCTTTTCCATTTCAAGCCAAGGTAACTTCTAAACTATCAACATATTCTTGTTACATTTGTGTGTAGACATTATGATGAAATGTGTAGCATTGGAGAAAGGTTATGTGATTGGGAGAAATGATTATTCCATTGATGAATTCAAGTAGATGAGTTCTTGTTGTATTAGAAATACTTGAATGTTGATGGCTAAGAAGAACATCAACTTAGAAATGTTATAAACTTAGGAATAGTAAATTCGGATCTAGGAAGGAATGAGCCAAAAGCATGCTCAAATTTCATCTAAACTATTTTAAATTCATGTCTAATGCTCCTAGGACCTTATATAAACATAAAACATGATAAAACAAGCTTTAAAAGCATGATTAGGAGTTCTGCATTACAAGAAAAATATTATGAACAAATTCATAGAAATTACTCATATTGATAATTTTCCAAGTTATGAGTGAGCTAAGGAAATGAATAAAGATTTAGATGGTGAAATGAGATCCTTTAAACTAACACAAATTCTAACTAAAGAGAGCAAATAAGGTTGACAAGCAAAGTAAAATAAATAAATAAAAGACTACTACTAACAAGGACATTAAACAATGTAAAACTTAAATAGAAAACTAATAAAAAAAATTAAATATGCTTATCGTAGATATAAAATGCATAATATTTAAATCAAAAGAAATTCGATGGAACTAAATGATAAATATCCTTTTTCTACAAGAATCAATACCTTAAGAAATCGATATAAGCAGTAGAAATTATATCAAATACCGACATAGGATACTTAGACACTCGTAGGAATTTAATATTCTATTTATAAGTATTATTGATGAATATTTTCATCTCAATAGGTAATTCTGGTACTGTTGAGGACTTTCCGATCGATTACTATGATTGATCAATATAAGCAGGTGAGTAACTCAGACTTATTACATTGTTTATGGTTATAGTTTAGTTACATTATAATACAAGAATAATAATAATGAACTCCTGTGTATATAGGTTATGGGTATTGCCCGCTATTTGGAATTACTTGATTGCTAAACAATACTGATTAAAAGTAATTATGGAATGCTTGTGAATTTGCGGAGTGCATGGCATGTTGATTGTTGTATGAAGCTTAAGCACCTTTAACTTGACTAATAAATATTGACATTATAAATAAAATAGACATGCATGGTATAAATTGCATATACTGCATTATAATTACGTGAAAACCTACTACGCGTTAGAGTTTCGGTTCTCTGGTAGTGCTTGATTTTTCTAGGCAAGAGGCTATTAGTTCTACTCAAGATTACCTTTGTTCTATCGGTTCCATGAGAACTAACTGGTAATGAAAGACGCCGCCATGGTATCGCTATGAAATGTCTAACACTTAGTAGAGTTTCTAAGGCTCAAAATAGGAAATGAGTGCTTTAAACAACATTAACATACAGAGATAATTATTGAGAGGATTGTGACTTTCCTGTGTACTTAGTTTCTCCTGGGTAGGTGATTCATAGATCGATTTTCCTTCAAACACGATGAGAGAGCGTAAATCTCCATTCTGTTTGGATTCCAGATTATCCAAGCTTGTAATTGTTCATGTTTTATTGTTGCATTACATATGATTGATAATAACTTGCTTGTTGTGTGATAAGTTCTGGTTATTCACTGAGCCGTGGTTTATGCTCACACTCGTACAGTCCTTACAGGATGACGCAAAAGCCTTAGCTGGTTGCCTCTAGGAGTTTAGAACCGGTATGTTTCCATAGCTGGAAGAGTCTTGGAAACAGGGAGAATAGTTTTACTACTTATATGTATTAATTGATGTTAGAACATCAATTTTATTATCTGAGAACTTAGATATGTTTCATGGTTTGTAATAGTTACTATTCAGACAGTAAGATTTATTTATGGTATTGTGATTTTATTTGCTTTCATTATTTCTTATCAAGCAACCGAAAAGATCCTGTTTTATTAAACTTATGTCATTTTCCAAGGTAAATCTAGAAATAATATGTATGTGATACTGTCGGGATCATTAGATTGTATCATAATATGTGTGTTACTACTAGGATACTCTTGGAGCGTGACATTTTGACCTTAAATGAAAATCATATTTAAATTTGATAAATCATATAGGTTTAGAGTTACCTTGATTGGAGATAGTTAATTATATAATTGAATTGATGAATTAATGTTTAAATTTAAATAATATATACGTAAGTATGTGACTCAGTCTCATAGGAATTTCAGAAGAAACTATGATATCTTTACTCCTAATTTTATATTGATAAATCAAATTTATTCCTAATTTATGAGTGCTAAAATATATTTTAATGGTCATTTTATTGATAAATATTAAGAATTTAGCACTTAAAATTATTAATTTTAGCTTTCAGGTCATTAAAGGAGATACTTTAAAAAAAGAAGCAAAACGGGTCAAGAATGCAAGGATGGAAGAAAAAAAGTGATCAAAATAACAAAGACAGGCAGTGTCTTTCCACCCTTTCAACTTGGAAAAGACACTCAAAAAGACATGACCTGTCTTTTAACCCTGTCTTTTTGGAAAGTTAAGATCAGTAAAAGACACTCAAATCAACACACCCTGTCTTTTTGATAGATTTTTATTTTATAAAGACTCGATCTTTAATTGAATAGTAACCCTTTATTTATTAAAGACATAATTGTTAGGCATCAAAAAGGTGTTATTTGGGAAGCCAAGAGACCCATATCTTCATGAACTCTCACAACCTTTCCACCTCCAACTTCCATTATAAATTGAAGAGGAAAGGGAGAAAGAAAAAAAAAAGAGATATATACTAGACAACAAAATACAATACAAGACAAGCGAGAAAGAGAAACCGAAGGAGGCAAGACACAAGCTTTGAAGATCCATCAACAACAACAAGTCAAGATTATCTCAGATTGAAGATCTACAAATATGAACTTCAAGTTTCTAGGGTAATATCACGATTTTTATTTCTTGTTTTGAATTTCATGTATTATCATTAAAAACTATGCAAGAGTGAATTCTTAGATCAGGGTTTTGTTGAAATCTAATTTTATTATGTGATGAGGTTTGTTCGTAATGAAATATTGAAGTTTCTTTTGTTCAATTACATGTTCTTTAACCGTTCTTAATTTTGTATGTCCAGAATACAATTTTATGTTTGATTTTCATTTAAGATAATCGAAAGGTTACTTTCATGAATAGATCTATGTAATTGATGAGATTTGTTTGTAATTCTAGACATAGAACAGCAAGAATCTTCTGTGTATGATAATTCAAATGGGGTTCATGATCTTCATGCGGGTTTAGGTTGAGGAGACATCCTAATTGATTAACCTAGGTTTAGATAAATTGATAGATTCGAAAGAATTATCTTTTTGCTTAAGGAACTCTGCAGCATAAGAACTCAATCCTAAAAATCTTATTTGAAGTGCCGAGGATTCTTACGATAATTTAGATGTAAAACAAAACCTGGTCATTGGTTTTAATTGAATCTTGCTTATTGTTGGGATCTCTATTTACCTTGTCTCCACATTATTTAGATTAGTTAATAGTATAATAGTATAAAATCATTTAAATTTGTTCAGTTAGATAGTGGAATTAAAGTTATTACTAGTACTTGCATATTCCCTGAGGACGATTACGATTTAATTTCTATATTACACGACAGGTACACTACCTTTGTGTGGATCTAGAATTAATAGGACTTATAAATTATAAACTTGTTGATCTCACACAGTCATATATTAATTATTATAATTTAACTAACTAGGTTAAGTTTCTAAAAGAAGTGATTAAGATATCTGTACATATATATATGTTATACATTCGGCCATATATGTGCATGAAAAGAAAGTTATGTTGAATTTGATAAACAATATAACTTTTATGATTATTTAAGTTTCAAGTAACTATTTATATGCTTAGGTTGAAGATATGAAATAAAAATAGAAATATAAAATTACATATATACCTTTCATCCCTAAGAATTTAGGAAAGATAGGATTTCTAAAACTAAATTGACACAATTTAAGAACACATTAGCTAATATGATAACATATGTTGTAATTAAAAAGACTAAACTCAAGAAATACTCCTTAAACTATAAGCATGGGTCTTCCCATATATAAGACAATAATAATGTAAGTTTAAATTAAGGAAAATCATAGGAATCTTAAGATCAAATTACTTGAAGATACATACTTATAATGAGATCAAGAGAAACACAAGGAAAATAAATGCAAATTTTGCTTGAGAGTGGAATAATGAACTAAAAATGAGTTTAATTACTAAAACTTGATGAAATATACATAAAAATAAGGAAATGAACTCAAAATGAGAATTGAAGATACAAAACAAGAAAGATAGGCATCATTGTTATACCTTTTGGACCCCTAAAGTAACATAGGGAAAAATATACAAAATTATTAGTTTAACGTGATAATTGAAAACTGTGTTTGATAAACTTTTTAATGTTTATTCATATGCTAAAATCCAAGTTAAAATGAGTACAATAAGCCTAGTTTAAGATTACGCAAGTAACATAGATATTTAGAATCATTTAGGGTACTTTTCCAAGAGAAACTAAGTTTATATGAACTTTATAATCTAACTTAAGAAAAATAAGCTTTATGAGCTTTAAAATTATTATCCGTATGATAAAATCGGATTAGGAATGTGAAAATAGTGTTAGAAACATTAAAACCCGAATTTAAGATACTTAAGCACAATAAGACTTATTACAAAGTTATTTGTATAGTAATGGGTGATTATTATTTCATTTCATAGGAGAAACATATCAATATTTGGATTTTCCAATAGATTACTATGACTTAGCAAGGATGATAGGTTAGTAACTTTGACCTTATCATATTAATTGTACTTATATTATAATTGAATATGTAATAATATATTAATATTGTTATGCATGTGGGATTGGGTATACCACATGATGCTTGGTGTATGTTTAGTTGCCAAAACATCATATTAAAAGTGACAATTACATTAAGGCGTTGTTCCTGACTAGCTTCCTTCAACTCCAATAAGAGGGCGTAAATCTACATTCCAAAACTAACTGGCTATCTTTGAGAAATCCTTAATGAATCTTCTATAGAAACCAGCATGGCCTAGAGAGCTTTTGATCGCCTTTACTATTATTGGTGGTGGAAGTTTTGCAATAACATCAATCTTTGCCACATCTACCTCTATTCCTTTCTTGGAAATCTTATGACCAACAACTATCCCTTCCTGGACCATAAAGTGACATTTTTCCCAGCTTAAAACCAAATTTGTGTCCTTGCATTTCTAAAGAACCTTGTCCAAGTTTTGGAGATGTTTATCATAGGAGTCCCCAAGGACTGAAAAGTCATCTATGAACACCTCCATGATATCCTCAGTATACTCATAAAAAGTTGCCATCATGCATCTCTAAAAAGTTGTTAAGGCATTTCAAAGGACAAATGGTATTCTCCTATAGGCAAATGTTGCGTAAAGGCATGCAAAAGTTGTCTTTTCTTGGTCCTCAAGTGCTATGGGGATCTATAAATAGCTAGACATTCCATTAAGAAAGCAATAATAATCATGACCAGACAATCTCTCGAGCATTTGATCAATAAAAGGCAATGGAAAATGATCTTTCTTGATGGCATCATTAAGTTTTCGATATTCTCTGCAAACTTGCCAACTAGTAACAATACACATCAATATCAACTCATTCATTTCATTGATAACAACAGTCATCCCACCCTTATTGGGTACTACCTAAGTTGGGCTTACCCAACTGCTGTCAAAAATTGGATAAATGATTCCAGCATCTAACAACTTCACTACCTCTTTCTTCACAACTTCTTTCATGTTCGGGTTCAGCCGTCTCTGTAGCTGTACTATTGGTTTGAAATCATCTTCCATCAAAATTTTATGGGTGCAATATGAAGGGCTTATACCCATAATATTAGCAATTTTCCAAGCTATTGCCCTCTTGTGCTCCTTTAGAACTTTCATCAGCTTTCCCTTTTGTCCATCATCAAGTTTTGAAGATATGATGACAAGTAACTTAAAATTTTCCTCAAGGAAAGCATATTCTAGATGGTTTGGTAATTCTTTCAGCTCTAATATAGGTGGCTCTTCAATAGAAGCCCTCAATCTCTCAACATCATCTCTATTTCATCTCCTTCTTTTTCTCATCTTTAACAACATTTTCATTTGCTTATATATGTAGAATCATTTTTATCTCCTGAGTTGAATTACTCATCATTCTAATCACTTCTAAGCTAGGGATAATACAACATAACAATCAACATCATCATTCTTCTTTCCCTAATTAGTGCTTTGGGATAGCTTAATGATCATTTCATCATCCCTAACTCTTAACACTAGTTTTCCATCTTTCACATCTATAATTGCTCCTAAATTGCTAAGAAGAGTCTCCCTAAAATAAGAGGGACTTCTACATTCTCATCCATGTCTAATATGACAAAATCAGTAGGGAATATGAAATCCTTCACTTTCATCAACACATCTTCAATAATTCCTCTAGGGTATCTAGTGGATCTATCAGCCAATTGTAAACTCATCTAGTAGCCTTTGGTCCACCCAATCCTAGCCTTTTAAACATGCTATAAGGCATCAAATTCATGCTTGCTCCCAATCTACTAGAGCTCTTTCAACAAGTAAGTTTCCTATCAAATAAGATATAGTGAAAACTAACTAGATCCTTCCTCTTCCTAGGGATTTGATTGAGGAGAACAACTGAACATTCTTTTCCCAGAGTAACCATGGATATCTCTTCAAGCTTCCCCTTATTCAAGAGAAGCTCCTTTAAGAATTTCACTTTTTTGGCATATGAGAAAGAGTATCCATTAAGGGTAAGTTGATGTGTAACTACTTGAATAGTTCAAGGAATTTATTGAACTAGTCATTGTCTTTTCTTCTTCTGGCCTTAGCCGGATAGCGTAATGGTGGCTTACAGGTCTAACAAGTGGCATCTCTCTCCTTTCTTCTCCCTCTTTCTCCTCAATTATTTCTTTTTCTCTCTTTCTCAACTTCTCTTTGCTTTTCAACTTGATTTTCCTCCTCAAAAATTTGTTTTTCACTCTATCATTCTTTTGTTCTTTTTCTCACTCGCTTTTTTTTTCCTTTTTCTTCCTTCCTCTACAATTCTCTCCCACTCCTCAGCGTGATTGCATGAACCCCCTCTCGAAGTCTCTCTCTAAGCATATCCACAACATTGTTCATTTGTATCTCCAAGTTCTTGAGCGAATTAGCATGACTCTGCATCACTAGCTCAGTCTATTGGTAGTGGTGTTCAGAGCTTTTGATGGAGGACAAGAATAGCTCCTTCATGCTAGAATTCTACTGATAAACACCAGGTTTGAAATGTCCTTGCTGCATGCTCTGATATGGATGGTACGGACTCCACTACTGCTGATGGCTCCAATATGCTTCAGGTTGAGTTGCCATAGCGTTATCGCCCATCATTTCAAGAGTGTTATAATAGGAGGCTAGTAATATGAATAGGATCCCTCTCATGTATGCTATTCTTCTGACAGCTTCTCAATTTGCAAAGCTATTCGGTGGACTTCTTATTCCATTCTAGCTAAAATAAACAAAAAATTAAAACAAAGCGTAGATCACAGAGAAATAAGAAAAACTAAACTAGTTAAAAGATTATATGCAAAAGCAACTAGAATAATAGAGTTAAAGCTTTCAAGTAGTGCCCTATTGAGCTTCATTTTCATGAATCCAACATCGATCTCCCAGGCAACGATGCTAAAAATCTCTTATTCATTAGTTCATTGTTTAAAACATTTAAAGAACACAAAGTTGAAGTTAATAAGTTCTATTCAACTTCGGTCGCAACTACCGACATCAGGCAAGTGCACCTACGAAAGTACCATAGAAAATATAAGGTAGCATTTCAAGGGATCATTGACATCTACTTTACTCACATTTCATTTATTATCTAGTTAAAGAAAATTTAGAAGAGTATAATGAAAATAGAAGTTATACTAGGGTTAATGAATATACATAGGTTTTCAAGGTAAATCATAAGATGAGCTTACTAATACAAGAAAAAGCCTTAAGGATTTCTTGACAAAGTCCTTATCAAGTGATTTCTTAACAAACTCATAGAGTTGTTCACTAATATATTTTCATTGTCAGATTAACAAATGTAAGTTAAAGTCTCTCTAATTAGTGACGGTGGTTGAGGTGCTTCCTCACCGGGCAGTTTGAGCATATTTTGGTACACACCATACCAATAGAAGGCTCCTTCATAATCAGCTTTACACCATTCACTGTGATCTTTGAGTTCATCATGTGCATAGATGAAGAGTGGCCCAATTTCATTCCGAGTTTAGAAATCGAGAAATATGGGTGCTTCTTCTCTTCTTAGCACAAAAGTCGCCTCTTGTAACATAGACTCATTGTTGGTGAACAAAGGCGATGTTTTCAATTGTGTAAATTACTTATAACTCTGACCACTTCTTTTTCCTTAAGGGCCAATATCTTACCGTCTCAACAATCTTTGCCTATTCAGTATATTTCAATCCCTTTTTCCATAGAATAAACATTTCCTTCAACGATTTGGGTCTTTCTGCTAAAGCAGACTCTTCATAAATGACTCTAAGTCTTAGCCAGTAATCGACAAGGGTCTCATTTGGCTCCTTTTAGAATTTATGAGCCCCCAAGTAGGCTTCTCCTAGAGACATCTATTCACAAAAGAAAGAGAGTCAGAAAACTTATTCGACCCATGCTAAAACTATCTAAGTCTTTCTTATTCCCATTCTACTAATTTTCTTCTGAAGTCTATTTCTATTGCTATGATCTAAAAATTCTTAACCACGCTCTGACACCAACTTAAACTGTTACGCCCCAAAAGGTACCCTAAACATGACAGTCTGCCACACTCAATATTAAAGCTTAAGTATGACATCCTTAGTCATCCCATAAGCTTTAGCACGGGGTGTAAGGCGTACGATCACGATCATAGAGGACCAACTTTGAAACAAGTTGTTTAAGAAGACATTCATATAGCAATTAAGAATGGAAATCATAACTTAAGCACCTTAAACAAAATATAGGAGTCTTACAAAGTATTAAAGAGACATTCCCCTATCAAAATATAAGGTCCATGAAAATCTATTCAAAATAGTTACATTAGAGATTTACTTAGAAGTCTAAGTCTACAACTAGTCTTTGACTTCTTCCAAAAACTCCCTAGTCCAAAAGGTGGTACCTGAGAGAAATATCCCTAGGGTGTCAACCATAGATAGGGGTGCTGCAAAAGATATCTATAAGGGAGTAAGCTTCTTGCTTAATGAGAATTAAATTCCACAAATAAAGTACTCAGACAATCAATATTCAAACAAATTATTTAACAAACATATGAGATGCAATCAAACACTCAAGCAAACAATACATACGATTTTCCAAGAATCATATGTTTGAATGGATTTACCCTCCATTCGGTGGTTAGGTGTTCTAGTCAACAAGGTCATAGTTCGCAAATAAAGTTTTTGTAGTTTTTATATGAGCCACTACTAGCTGCTAAATTGTAGTTATTTCGGGTGTCCACCTACCATTTTATTACAGGCAATTAAAGCCATAGATTAGATTTTCGAGTTCTATAGGCCTCATTACTATGCCCTTGTCCCACCAAGGGTATAGTAATGAATACAATATGACTCACTATGTATCATGCATGAATCATTTTATTTAAGTAATTATGGCATAATATTAGATATTTTAAAAGTGATCATGGAATTCGCAGACAATCATCCTATACTAAATCATACAATGATTAATCAATAATTTCCGCCTCAATATACTTAACATAAGTTCAAGCATATAATTAAGGTACATGTGCTATCATATTTTTATCTATTACTAAAGTCTAGTTGATATGAACCACACTAATCTATCGACGAAACCCGATATCAATCAGTTTGATTTCAATTCCTAAGACCATCTGTGTTTGTATAGAGACCGCGACCGTTGTCTATAAAGAGACAAGAACCTTGGTATAAAGCAAAGATGCCATAATCAAAAGATGGAAATCTTGATTGATAATTTGGAAGCAAATGCCATGGATCAGATTCGATAAATTTAAAGTTAGTTCCGTCAAGAACCAAAGAGAAATTCTCTCAATTTTCATAAAATGTATTCTGATTTTGTTCATACAACCCAAAGGAGTTTATATAACCATATGAAGGAAAACCAAAAGATAAATAAAAAAAACGTTACATAATAAAAGCTGGCGGCCATAAATACAAAGCTGGCACCTTAAATTGGAATTAAAATCCGAGAGCAACTTCTAGTCTACCCCAGCATAAAGGCAGGCGACTTAAGTCCCTACGCCGGCGGCATAAGCTTGAAAGTCGGTGGCATTGAGTAATCCAACATAAGCCATTCGAATTTGATGTTTTCTAAGCCGTCTTCAATCAAGTAGGGTCGGTGGTGTAAAGTCCAGCTTTGCTCCAATTTACCTGATTCGTGATTTGGTTCATTTCCGAGCTTGTTTGGATGATATTGATTAGTTTAGGATCATCCAGGATGGTGTGCAACTCCTCTAGAATTGTTCAAACCAAACCGTTGAATGCTTCTTTGAATTGCTTAGCCCGAGTCCTTGAAGTAGGTCCAGGTGGCATCACAAGCGGGTCTATTCTTGATACGAGCCATGTTCTCATCATTCCCTTTCTCTTGAGAAGGATTTGTCCTCAAATCTTTAACACCTGCATATAAAGGACTCAGATCGGAAACATTAAATGTAGGACTTACAGAATACTCACCTGATAGATTAAGCTTGTAAGCGTTGTCATTGATGCGCTCTAGGAAGCAACTTGGAACGTCTTTGCTCAGGAAATTATTCCTTTCGCATATGTAACCAAACCCAATCACCAGGTTCTAATACCATCTGACATCCTCCCTTGTTAGCTTACTTAGCATACTGTTTAGTATGCCTTTCAATGTTAATCCTAGCCTTTTCGTGAATCTGCTTAATAAACTCCGCTTTCTTTTTACCATCTAAATTAACAAATTCAGAAACAGGTAAAGGCAACAAATCCAGTGGAGTTAATGGATTAAAACCATACACAATCTCATATGGTGAATACTTAGTAGCAGAATGAATGGTATGGTTATAAGCAAACTCAGCATGTGGTAAACACTCCTCCCAAAGTTTGATGTTCTTCTTTATAATAGCCCTTAACAATATCGATAAAGTCCTATTTACTACTTCAGTTTTACCATCAGACTGTAGATGGCAAGTAGTAGAAAACAATAATTTAGTTCATAACTTACACCACAAGGTCTTCCAAAAATAGCTTAAGAACTTTGTATCCCTATCAGAAACAATTATCCTAGGTATACCATGCAAATGAACAATTTCTCGAAAGAAAAAATCAGCAACATGAGAAGCATTATCAGTTTTGTGACATGGAATAAAGTGTTCCAGTTTAGAAAATCAATCCACAACCACAAAGATAGAATCTTTACCACTTTTAGAACTGGGCAATCCTAACACAAAATTCATCGAAATATCAACCCAAGGCTCAATATGAATAGGCAACGGCGTGTACAAACCATGTGGTTGTACTTTGGATTTAGCTTGCCTACAAGTGATACACTTCTCACAAATCCTCTCAACATCTTTTTTTATCTGGGGCCAATAAAAATGTTCTTGCAAAACAGATAAAGTTTTTGTTACCCCAAAATGTCCCATCAAACCACTACTATGACTTTCCCTCACCAACAACTTCCTGATTGAATAATTTGGAACACATAATTTTCCTTCTCTAAACAAATAACCATCATGTTTAAAGAATTTTCCATAGGCAGTCTTTTCACATTTAGCATAAGCTTCAGCAAAATATTGGTCTACAGCATACAAATCTTTAATATGTTCAAAACCAAGCAACTTAGCATCAAGTGTGGAAATCAAAACATACCTATGAGAAAGCGCATCAGCAACAATGTTTTCCTTACCCTACTTGTAACGAATGACATAAGAAAATGTCTCAATGTACTCCATCCAACGCGCCTGTCTTTTGTTCAATTTTTGCTGGCCCTTCAAATGCTTCAAAGATTCATGATCCATATGAATCACAAATTCCTTTGGCTACAAGTAATGATGCCAGGTTTCCAAGGCTCTAACCAATGCATATAGTTCCTTATCATAAGTAGGGTACTTCAGGGCTGCCCCACTTAGCTTTTCACTAAAATATGCAATGGGTTGTCCTTCTTGCATCAGCATTACTCCAATCCCCAAACCTGAAGCATCACATTCAATTTCAAAAGTTTTAGTAAAATCAGGCAAAGCAAGTAAAGGAGCATGTGTAAGCTTATCCTTTATTAGCTTGAAAGCTTTCTCGTGATCTTCCCCCCATTTGAAGCCCGCATTCTTTTTGATAACTTCAGTGATGGGTGCGGCAATACTACTAAAGTCCTTCACAAATCTCTTGTAGAAGCTAGCTAGTCCATGAAAACCTCTCACTTGACTCACGTTTGTTGGACTAAGCCACTCCTGGATAGCACGAACCTTCTCATCATCTACCTGTATTTTATGTGCACTAACAACAAAACCAAGAAATATAAGCTTATCTATGCAAAAAGTGCACTTCTTAAGGTTAGCAAATAATCTCTCCTTTCGAAGCACATCAGGAACATATTTCAAATGTTTCACATGGTCTTCCAAGTTCATGCTATAGATTAGAATATCATCAAAGTAAACAACCATAAACTTTCCAATGAAAGTATGTAAAATATGGTTCATCAATCTCATGAAAGTACTTGGTGCATTAGTTAAACCAAAGGGCATAACTAACCATTCATATAAACCATACTTTGTTTTGAAAGCGGTTTTCCACTCATTTCCTTCCTTCATTCTAATTTGATGATATCCGCTTTTTAAATCAATTTTAGAAAACACACATGAGCCATGCAATTCATATAACATATCATCTAAGCGAGGAATGGGATGACGATACTTTACCGTGATATTGTTGATGGCTTGGAAATCAACACATATCCTCCATGATCCATCCTTCTTAAGCATAAGAATCACCGGTACTGCACATGGACTCATGCTCTTTCTCACGTACCCTTCTTCCATCAAGTCTTAAACCTACCTTTGAAGCTCCTTAGTCTCCTCGGGATTGCTCCTATAAGCCGGTTTATTTGGAATTGCAGCTCTAGGTACAAAGTCGATCTAGTGCTCTATTCTACAGATTGGAGGCATTACTTTAGGGATTTCCTCAGGAAAGACATCCTCATAAACCTACAAAAGAGATACAATAGTACTAGGTAAAGTGTCAGGTAACTCATTAGTATTCAAACAAGTTTCTTTGTAAATGATCAACAGCATAAGCTATTTCATTATCAATGCTCGCCTCACAACACTCACTCTAGCCATATAACTCTCCCTTTGCAAGGTTGCACTCTCCTTTTCGCTCACCACCAAAGTCGATCCCCTTTCGAATTGGCCTCTCTCACTCATTCCAGTCTTCCTCTCCTTTTTATTTTCTTTTTCTTTTATGCTTTCACTCTCTTTTTGCCTCTCACTCTCTTAGTGTTCCCCACAAGATTGCTGCAATTGCATTTGATCTTCATAAATCTGTTTAGGAGTCATTGGTTTGAGACTGTAGCTTTTACCATGATGAACAAGTGTATATTTATTTGAAAAACCATTATGAATCGCCTTTTTATCAAATTGCCATGGCCTTCCTAACAATATATGACAAGCCTGCATTGGTATAACATCACACAACACTTCATCTTCATACCTTCCAATGCGAAAAGCAATCTTAGCTTGTCTAATCACCTTAGTCTCTCCACTATCATTCAACCATTGTAATTTGTAAGGACTCGATGCTTAGTAGTTTTAAGCCCCAACTTGTCTACAATGAAAAAACTAATAGCATTTGTGCAACTACCACCATCAATAATCAAACTACAAAGACTATCACCAATAAAACACCGAGTGTGGAAAATATTTTCCCTTTGTACATCAGTCTCTTCTTTCACCTGTGCACTCAAAGCATGCTTCACCACAACCACCAGTTTACCTTTAGCAGCTTCCTAATCACTAATATCCTCTAAGGGTGGCATTTCATCATCCTCACTTTCTCCTTTAGTTTCATACTCCCCATCACGTATGATCATGATACGTCTATTTGGGCATTGACTAGCAATGTAACCCCTGCCTTAACATTTAAAACATTTTATATCTCGATTTCTTTGAGTAGAAGAATCAGATTTACCTTGAGTTCTAGAGCTAGTCATGTCATGTTTATACTCAGATTTTGGCTTTGAAATGGGTTGCTTCTCCTCCTTCTTACAGTATTTTGATTTGTAACTAGATGAACCTGCATTAGAATCAAATCGGGATGCACCACTACCCTTCCTCTTGAGTTGGTTCTCAATTTTAATGGTCATGTGCACCATATCATCCAACTCAACATAGTGCTGCAATTCTACTATATTCTGAATATCCCTATTCAATCCTACCAAAAATCTAGCCATTGTAGCCTCACAGTCTTCAGCCACATTTGCCCTAATCATTGTCACCTCCATCTCCTTGAAATACTCCTCTACATTCTTATTACCTTGCTTAAGGTTTTGCAACCTATTAAAAAATCTCTATGGTAAAGAGATGGTACAAACCGCTTATGCATTACTCTTTTCATTTCTTCCTAAGTTTCTATTGGTAGCTCTCTATTTCTTCTCTTATTCAACAACAATTGATCCCACCAAACAATGGCATAATCAGAAAATTCACTAGCAGCAAGTTTTACCTTTTTGGCTTCAGAATAGATGTGGCAATCGAACACTAAGTCAACTTTCTTTTCCCATTCAAGATAGGCTTCAGGATCATTTCTCCCCTGAAATGGCAGAATCTTCATCTTTATGTTTCCAAGATAATCATCCTCATGATTCCTAACTCCTCTACACCTTCCTCCATAATACATGTTACTTTCAACAGAAGCTCTATCAAATTCTTCTTCAAAACCCGCTCCTTCATATTCTCGATCCGACACCCAAACTCCTCTTTTAGGAAGTCTACCTCCATTAACCTGAGGAGCATTCCTTGATTGTTCCATACCCTTCTCTAATTTCTCATTGAGCTCATCCTTCCCTTCCTTAAACATCCTCCTCATCTCAGCAGACAAAGACTCCAAAATTGATTTTGTATCAACTCCACTCTATTTACCCTCAGGAACACCCTATTTAGACTTTTTTTTTACCTGCAAGAAACAACATTAGCAATAAAATAATTCCTCATGGATCACTCCCTTATGCGTTTACACTCAACAAGATGAATCACTCAAACTCTCATATTTTCACACAAAAATCAGATTTTGATCCTCTCTCAAACTCCTCTTTTAGTTCTTTAAGAACTGATTCGAACAATCCAAGATCTAATCAATGGAGTCAATCCAACTTATCAAGGAAGAAGATGAATGAAAAATTAGGTCAAGCAATAGCAATGGAGTGTTGAAACTAAGCAAGAAACAATTTTTTTGACACCCTTAATCAATTGAACAACTATTTGTGAAAAATCTCTCAAGAATTTCAATCTACCATTTTTTTTGTATTTTTTTACACGAATTTTTTTTATTCTTTCTCCTTTTTTTTTAATCACAACTATGACTATCAAGATCGAATCTTTGATTCAATCAAGATCTGACAAAAACTCAAAGAACGTACCTTTAAAAACCCTAAAGATTGAATCTTTAATCAAAGGAAAGGATAGGAAAACCTCAAACAAACCTAGGCTCTGATACCAAACTGATATGAACCATGCCAATCTATTGACGAAACCTAATATCAATCCGTTTGATATTAATTCCCAAGACCTTCTGTGTTTGTATGGAGAGTGCGACCTGTAATCTATAAAGAGACAAGAACCTTGGTATAAAGCGAAGACGCCACAATCGAAAGATGGAAATCTCAATTGATAAATCGGAAGCAAACACCACGAATCAGATTCGATAAGTTCAGAGTTAGTTCCGTTAAGAACCAAAGACAAATTCTCTCAATTTTCATAAAATGTATTCTGATTTTTTCATACAACCCAAAGGAGTTTATATAACCATATGAAGGAAAACCAAAAGACAAATAAAAAAAAACCGTTACATAATAAAAGTTGGCGGCCATAAATACAAAGCTAGCGGCCTTAAATTAGAATTAAAATCCAAGAGCAACTTCTAGTCTACGCCAGCATAAAAGCCGGCAGCTTAGTCCCTACGCCGGGCGTAAGCTTCAAGGCCAATGGCGTTGAGTGATCCAGCATAAGCCATTCGAATTTGACGTTTTCTAAGCCGTCTTCAATCATGTGAGGTCGGCGGTGTAAAGTCCAGCTTTGCCTCAATTTGCTTGATTCGTGATTTGGTTCATTTCCAAGCTTGTCTTGATGATATTGATTAGTTTAGGATCATCCAGAATGGTGTGCAACTCCTCCAGCACTATTTTTTACCAAACCGTTGAGTGCTTCTTTGAATCGCTTAGCCCGAGTCCTTGAAGCAGGTCCGGGTGGCAACACAAGCGGGTCTATTCTTGATCTACGAGCCATGTTCTCATCACTAGTGCCCCTAAATTACAAGCAAAAACATAAATACAAAAATGTAAGAATTTAAACTCACTCAGCTATGGCAATAGATAACTTCTAATCAAAATAGTCCATTGGGTAGGAAAGCTCGGACTCCACGTCACTTATACAAGAGAAATACCCAAAATGAATATTTATTGGAAGTTCTACTTAAACTTGTAATTCTATTTCACTAAGTTCGTCAAAATTCGTATGCGTTGAAATTCCAACTTAAAAATGGTCATAACTTGCTCATTTTAACTCGGGATTTCGCATATTATATATCATTTTCTACCTACTCAAAAAGAAATATCCATTTCTAAGGTTTTTTCCTTCATAAAAGGTCATTTGGTTTTCTAAAAGACATGGTACATAATCAAAACAAAAATTCCAACCTTTAAAATATGATTTTTCTATATTTGTATCAACAAAAAATCCCATAAAAATTATATTAATATATACATATATAGTTGAAAAATCCTTTTAATATATATGCAACACATAATGTATACATGATTTTAATGATGTTGTCTTAACCAATGATTTTTTATAAAACAGTCTTGTCTTGATAGTTGAAAAAGTGAAGTTTGGCAAAATTAAGTTAAGTTGTTTGAAAATAAAACTAAGGATTTTTAATTTATTAAATATGTGATATAATTTATTTTCCTAAATTCTTAAAAGATCATTTTTTATTCAAAAACTTTAGTCTTTCTAAGTTATTCTCAAATTTTATTCTCTAAGTATACTTTACTTGGTGAGTTGATTTTTAACTTATTTTGGAAAAATTGTGTTGGTCTTTGCATTTACTAAAAATGTTGGTAAGGATTTTATAATCAAGTTTTAAGTAAATTTATCATAGAAAAATATTATTAACCTTAAGGTCTTTAGTAGTAGTTTGAAAAGAAAAAAAAAGTTCTATAGTTATTTTTATAAAAGCTTTGTATGTTAACAACACTAGAATCTATGACGATTTTTATAAAAAATTCTTTGAAAGTATTTGGTTGAAATGAAATTTTAAGTCTTAATGAAACTTTTTCCTAAGTGATAAAACTACACTTTTAAAGTAAGTTGAGCTTGTTTTCTTTTATTTTAAGAGAAAACTTTTTCTTCTTATTAAGACAACAATCAATACGATCATGTATGAACAATGAGTATATAGCTAGTAATACAACAAAAATAATATTAAGAAGATTGGAAAATATAAGAATGAGCAAGAAATAAATATCAACTATCGGAGGTCTCAGCTTGATTTCAAGGCTTCCACAATTAGTCATGCGCAAGTCCAAAAAGAAAAACAAAAGAAATAAGGAAATCGTTTTGACTTGATAAGGACAAGTCTAAGACTAGAAAGACTAGTTTTAATATTAAAGCATGTAATAAATAAATAAATTGCATGCATAAATAAATAAATAATGGTTATGTTAGTAAGCTTATATGCTCTAAGAAATATATATATAGATACATAAGTATAGATATTATAATATAGGAGTTAGGTTAGAACAATAATAATAACATGTACATATATAAAACAACATAAAATGTAATTTATTCATGAACAAGAACAAAATATGAACATAGTGTTGCTTCTATAACATTTAAATGTTTAAGAAATATACACCATGATCATGTTAAGTTACATGACATGACACAAGAAAATATAGATAAGAAGTTTACCTAAAGTAGAAATATAGGAATGGTAGTTTAAGAGGGGTTTTGGTAGTATGGGTGTAGAAGAAATGTGGGAAAATATGGAAAAGTGAAAGATATTTTTGGGGAGAGGATTTGAGGAATGATTTTGAGAGAGTTTTAATAAAGTAAATGAGCGTGTGAAAGAAATGAAGGAAGATGTGGTATTTATAGAGTTTTGAGGAGAGAAATTTGTGTGATTAAAATAAAATAAAAAAGAAAAAAATAAATGTGTGTGTATGGGAGGGGAATGACCAACATGAAGAGAGAAGAAGAGAGAGAGAGAAGGTGTTTTGACTTTGTTTTGTATTTTTGTTAATTAAAAATAATAAGCTGTAAGGTATGATGTGAATGAAGATGTATGGAAAATACAAAAAGTAGTAAATAGGTATGGTAGAGTGTAAGAAATAGGTGTAGAAAAAGTAGAGATAGATGAATAGTATAGAATAGTATAATGAATTGATATATAAGAGAAATTAATATTGATAGTAAAGAAAATACGCGTAGTTAAGCTATATTTGAAATTTTTAGATATCAAAAAAATATAACTGATATTTTTAAAAACCTTGTATTTTTTAATCTAATCGTATTATCGAAATATTTTTACCGCCGGGTGTACCAGGGCACGATTTTCAAGAACTAATCTCGCTTAGATTTGAAACACACTAAAAATTAACAAATCTGATGTTTTAAAACTTTCTTATATTATTATGAACTATTTTCACAATTATTTCAATTTCGTTATTTAGGGGTTAAGAGCGCGGGGTTGCCACATCTAAATCTACTAGGTTTTGACATAGATTTGTTGACTTTAGGGTTTTCGGTTAACTTCCGGTTTAGGGTTTAAGCATAAACCATAGCTTGAAATCTAGAGGCTTACAGACATTATCTCTAACAAACTTTTAAATCTATAAATAGTATCTTCTTGGGAGATTCAAAAAGTCTTAAGAGTCTTCATTTGCAAACAAAAAAAAAAAACTCTCTCATTAATTCTTGCTCATTATTTTGCTAAATAGAAAACTAAATCAAAGCTTTATTTTTGTATTTGTTATCTATAAGATAGCATCATAAAAGAGAAGGAAATCTTTTATTTTCTGAGCGTTGTAAACTTGTGCTGCTCTAATTGAGTGGGTGTGATTGAATTTAATAATGTGAGTGAAGTCCTCTGTTGAAGGTGATTTGGGTGATCATGGAGATTAGGAAGCAGACCAAACTCCACATTAAATCTAAGCTTGAATCTTATTTCCCTATCTCTTTAATATTCCTCATGGTACTTTATTATTGTTAAATATGTTGTTATTGTAAACCCTCGTTTTCTTAGCAACCCGAACTCGGTTTCGAAAATCGGAACCGGAAATCAAAACCCTAAAAGAATACCCTAGGGTTAGTTTGGACCTAGGATCCCTAAGTTTGGCAATAACGAGAACGAAACCCCGGAACAATAAAAGTGAGTTAACTCTAGAACATAGTCCTAAATAATTTATCAAAACATAAAAAGATCAGATTTCAAAGAAATTCATACGTGTCGAGCCAGATCAGGATCTGTTCTCGAAAACCGATCACTGGGACTCGAAAATAGAAAAATTATATAGAAATTTTTAGAACTGAAATTTAATGAGGAATTCAAAAATATAATTATAAGAATTTTTTGGTTTATAAAAATTACAGTTATAGTATTTTATCTTGTTTTCATTACTACCATAATTTAATTGTCTAATCTATTTTTTTATTTTTAATCACACTATTCACAAGTACAACCACCCATACCCTATTCTTATATCCTTACAACTTATTCTTACAATCTTACATCATTTTCCTTACAAATTTACTTTTCCAATACATTTTATTACTTATATTACTTTTTTAATTTGAATTTTATTACACAAAACAAATATCTCACATCTCTCTCTCTCCCTTGCCCAAGAACCAGTGCCCTTCCCTTGTCCTCTCTCTCACTTTATTTAATTTTTCTTCTTTATTTAATCACATAAATCCTAATTTCTTTTCCAATATAAACACATTTATACTTTCACTTTTTCACTTTCTCTCTTTTTACACAAAAAAATCAAACTTTTGGAAAAGTTTTTCTCTCCCTCTCCTCCTATCTTGCCGTGAGCTTCCCCTCCCTCACACACATGCATGACTTTTTTTTTCTTCAAGTTTTCAAGTTCCACACACTAAATAGGTAATAGATCTTGACCCTACCATAATAAAACATGTAATGGCAAGATCATCCATGTGTAGTTCCACCAAAATCCCCATGAGCTTTATGCTAGGGATGTGGAAACACTTAAGTAAGATATCCTTGCCATCACAATGTTGTAGATCTTGTTATTTAAGATGTTTTGCCATTATTTTGTTATATTATTGTCATATGTTGTTTTTAATGACATTTTGTGCACATATTATAACTTTAACTTCATCTACATAATGTTCATATTTCATTAGCATTCATGACTTGCATGATATACTAGATCTATTTGTTTTGAGTACATAAATGATATAGATTTTGTTCCATGTACATAAAGACTTGTAGTAGCATGATAATAATGAGAATATGATAAAACGTTCAAGATCTATTTTAGTTTCAACAAAAATGAATTTTGAAAATTCGAATGGAAAAAGAAACCTATCTTGAAAACCTATTTTCCAACTGCCAAATGAAGATTTTACATTAAATATGAAGGGCTTAGGAAATAGGCATCATAAAGGAATGATTTTTATGAGTTGAACTTAGTTTTACTAAGAGAAATTTTCAAAACAAGAAAAAGGTTACAAAAGTTAAGTTAGAACTTGTTTCGACCCCAATAAGAACTCGAAATTCGTAACTAAGGTGAAATGCTAGATAACACCTATTTTCTAACCCTAAAACAAGAGTTTTATTAAAGAAACGAAGCCTTAAGGAGTAGGTTTGATTAGGACTTAGTTTTAGAAAGATTAAATGAGTTTTACACAAGAAATAACCTTAAAATAATTTAGCAAATTTCGGATCTAGAAATGACCCCCACTTAAATACCTATTTCCAATTACCAAAATGAGGATTTTAATAGAAAATTGAAACCTTAGGGAATAGATGTAATAAAGAGTTAATTTTGATAAAGATAAGTGGATTTTATCAAAGTATATTTCTAAAACAAAGGAAAAGTTTCAAAATATAGATCAAACAATATCTTCACTTCCTTAAAATATTGTAAAATTCGTAACTAGGCAAAACCCTTATTTAAACATTTTCCAACCCCTAAATGAATAATTTTATTAAGATAATGATGGTATTGGGCATATAGGCCATCAAGACTTTATCTTAGTAAAAATATGGATGATTTTTAAAGAGATAAAGCTAGTTTTTCTCAACCAAGTGTTCTTAAAGTTGTTGCAAAGTAAAAGTTCTCCAAAAATTATTTTTAACCAAAAATCATTAAGGATATACATATAGATAACTCATATCATGTCATTCATGATAATAACTTTTAGATATTGCATGCACATATAATATACTTGGTATAAACAATGCAAATTTCACAAAACAATTTCGAAAATGCGATTTTTGGCTACTGATCAGATCTGATCCGATCTTCTCAAGACCTAAAAGTTTTCAAAACTTAGGAATAAAATCATAAATGGATAGGTCTTTCGAAGTAGATAAAAATCGATAGCTTATTTGTGAAATTCCGAGTTAAAATGACCATAAGTTGGAACTTCCATTTACCACGAAAATCATGAACTTAAAAGATTTTGTTTAATAAATCAAAATTAGTTATGGTTTGAAACAATCATTTGGGTATTTCTTTCGTTTAGGTGACATTGAATCAAAAGAATTCTTGCCTCCGGAGTACTACGATTAGAGATTGGTATCCATGGCCGAGGGAGTCGTACTTCCTATTTACTATTCCGTACTATGCTTGTAAATTATAGTTGCATTAGAATGATAGGCAAAGATAAAAATTGGAAATGCATGATGGATAAATATGGGATTATGTATGCTATCTTGATGTGTTGAGAAAAATGTGCTAAGAATATCGAAACTGGGTAATAAATCAATATATGATTATATGCCATGATTATGAGTGTCTGTTAATTGATTGGTCACTTATAAAATTGAATTAATGATTATTCGCACTAACAAGTAATACTGACATAATCACTTCATGATGGGGATGGCGCATTTAATCTTGGTTGGCTCTCCGTGATCCATAAATGGTATGAATGAGATGGGTAGCCCATGAGCCATAAAACTGTACAGTTGATGGGTTGCCCGTGAGCCATAAAATGGAACAGTAATCCAAAGTAGTACCGTAGGATTCATTAATCTACTAACCCTGAATGGAGGGTGTAAATCCATTCAATATATGATTTCCGATTAATCATATGTCATGTTTACCCATGTGGTTGATACATTTCATATGGATGATTAAATCAACTTGTTTGTATGTATGAATGTAATTGTGGGATATGTGTATTCTGGAAGTATTTACTCACTAAGCTAGCATAGCTTATACCCTTATAGCTTCTTTTTTATGCAGTTCTCGTACCTATGGTTGCGTCCCCTGACTTGGCCATCCTAGGTAATGCGAAGTTAGGAGTTTCCCCTAAAAGTTTATGGTTAGCTTTGTATAGACTTCCACAGGAAACCTTAAATGCTTGGGTTGTTATAAAAACTAATCATTGGACTGATTATTATTTTGTGGGGGAATGCCTTTATTATTTTGTAAAGGCTCCTGAGATTTCTGTGGTTAATATTTTTATGCATATTCTATTAAATTAAACTATCTATCTCCAATTGCATATGTATTCTATTGTCATAAGGGAACGCCTTGCATCTAATACAAGACTTTTAAATAACTATGGTAGTGATTCCTAAGTCTCGTTTAGTATGCGATGGATTGTTACATTTAGGATACCCTTTAAGACGTGACAATTATCAAAGTTTAAATTAATCTATTGTACAAAAATTTATTGTTTGAGCATTTTAGTAATTCACCCCCCTCTTGAGTATTCTCCAATTAGTGTCAAAGTCTAGTACTTATTTGTCCTATTCTTAATTATATTTAGAGTAAAGATTATGACATCAAATACACTAGGGTTTCTAGAAGGATAAGCTATGGTTTGGTTGGGATTTTGTGTTCTTGTTAATAAAGTGTTTTGTGAAATTCAAAGTTCGAATTCCACTGATCATTGACCGAGTTTTTCAAATTTATAAATGTTTTCTAAATCAACAACTACAGTCTCAAAGGGCAAGCACACCCATCAAATGTAGCATAGGAAATGATTTAGGTCGGTCCCAAGAGAATGATTGGCATATAGTATACTTTTAATCCCACTAATTGTCTAGCCAAAGCAAGATTTTAGAAAATCATAAAGAAAAATGAACTAAACTAAGTTAGAAATATTCACAAATGTCTACTGGGCAAAATGAGAAATAAGCCTATAACTTCTATGAAATAGTAACTCAGGTTTACTTCACCAATTCCTTATTAGAATGATTTCTTAAGGACAATAATTTGTTAAAAGTTGTTTGAAATTGTGTGTTTATACCATCGGATTCTCTAAATTAAACTAAAGCTCCTCTCGAAGTCAGTAGTTCTAGATCTAGCTAAAACCAGTAATCTCAAGTTTTAATTAGATCCACATAAAGAATAAGAATCTATTGTTTTAAAAAGACAACTCAATGAATTTTCGAAACAAGTGACAGAAAGTCTTCACCCATTTCTCAGCAAAAGGTAGTTAGGATCGACTCCATTAGCAACCACAGATCTATTCGATTGAATGATCTCTCGATCTAGTCAATTGAAATCAATCGTGTATCTAAAAGAATTCACCATTCCTTTAAAAACCAAGAGTTAAATCAAGTTACTAATTACAAACACCCAATCAAATTTACTTAAAAGCGCATTTGAAATCAGATTAAATCAAGAATTGGATTCGTCATCCCTAAGCTGTAGGGGTTTATTTCTCCATGGATTTATCAAAATAAGCACAATTTAGAAGAAATAAAACAAGCTCAAAAGATGAATCAATTAATTGCTCGGAAATTCATAGAAATTACAAACATTGGGTTAAACTGATTTTACCCAGAAAACAGAAGAAATTTTCAAGTAAAAAGAAATAGGAATTTTTTTACCCAAAAATCCTTCATAAATCTACTCTATATTAATACAAATTTACACTGTAGGTACATACATTACAATGCACGCTTGTACGTTGATTTATAGACTACTAGGTACAGAAAGCATGGCCATCTTTATTTAACACGTGGTAGATTTAGCAAATAATTTCTAGCCAAATTTGGTAACTTTTCACGTACGCAAATGATCTGTGAAAACACTCATTGAGGGTCGCATGCTCTGTTAGTCGAAGCCTGTATTTCAGCAAGATCAAGCTTGACTTTAAGAAATTCCTAAGTAAATTATGCGTTTTTGTCTATTACTCTATCGAGGGTAAAATTAAGAGTGTTAATGGTCAAATCGTTGGGGCTCAAGGAAATCTTGTTGAAGAATTGGTTTAGCAACAAAGTTGTCGAGAGTCGAGTTTTGAGGCTCAACAATGTTATTCTTCAGAATGATGCTTGATCGCTTCGACTGAAATCAAGGATCATGTCAAGGGCTCATATTTGAGGCTCGATAGACCAATTTTTGCTGCCTTCTTTCTTTGTTTGGCCTTGACTGTGTCTTTTCAAGGCTCGACTTCTACAATTTTGATTTTAATTGTTGTTTTTTCTCTAAATCTGCATTAAAACACTCGATTACTCCTTATTTTATTTTAAGAGCTTTAAAACACATTTTTTCATCAAAAACATAATTTTTGTAGGATTTTATCAGAAATTCTTAGTAAATTAAGCTCAAAATCCTATTAAAAATATAGTGCAAAAATGACTTATCAAATTCCCCTATGCTTAAGCTTTTGCTTGTCCTCAAGCAAATAAAACAAATTAGAGATCACAAGGCTTATTTAAGAAAACAAATCATGAATGGTTCATTTGACTTGAATACTTTAAGCGCAAATCATCTCAGCATTCTGAAAAATTAATTATCTTTACTAACTGAAATAAATTTACTTATGCAAAAATTAATTGGCCTATCTAAGTAAATCGGCTTTTACTCTCATTATTTAATAAAGAATTTAAGCAAAAATTATTCAAAAGATCAATCAGAGTAAGAAGAGACTCAGTCATCTTTTATCCCCTTATTTAGAGAAGTATGTAATCTATTAATCATTTCTCTAAGCAAAGTAATCTATAGTGAATGCATGTTCATTGGATCATCCCCTAAATCTTTTTCCTTATTTGTGCTTTTTATTTCTTAATTTTATTCATTATTTACAGCTTCAGAGAGACAGGGTGTTGCCTGCATCTTTTCTTTACCTCTAGACAGGGTGTTGGCCACATCTTTTCTTTTTTTTTTTTTTATAGCTTTGGAAATTGAAAGAGGGGACAAGAAGTTGCTCTTTTGAAGGACCAACCCAAGCCCATTTCAATTTTAAGCACCAGTTTCATTTTTATTTTTTTTTATTTTTAGTTAATATGCACAAGGAAAATCATCAAGTTATGATTATAATTTGATCATTCACCATAAATTAAAATAGCTCTCAAAATGACTAATTTAGGAAACATACTAATCATTAAGCTTTCACAAGATAATTTGAGTAGCCTTACTAAGGACCTTAAGTTAATTCTAGCTCTAAAATTCTAAACTAAATAATGAGTAAAACTACTTCACATGGATACTGTCAATTGATTTAAACAAACTAAAAAATTTTCAGCTTCAAGAATATTTGATAATTTATTGAACTAAGTGACTTTTTCGAAAAAAAATTTGTCAAATTTTAACCATTTCATTGAGTTCTTATGAATTTGTGCGAGAAACTTGATCTATATCAGTACATACTCTATTCGTGCAAATTATTTAGTTATTATACCCATTTATCTTTGTTTAACCCTCCCCCATACTTAAGTTAAACATTGTCCATAACGTTTATCAATTATAATATGCACAGATAGGGGATTTCAATTCTATTAAAGCACAATTAAAAAGAACTTGAGAGGTTAAGAAAACTTCTCTCTTATGTAAGCTCAAGGGTCAACTTGGTTTGTCGAGTCCAGTTAAGTCTGTGATTCATAAAGAACTTGGCAAAAACACATGTTATTATCGAGGTCAATCAGGGCCTTGATAGGGTTATGGACAAAAAGGAATTTATAAAGAAACAGAAAATAAACAAGAATCTAAAGAATCTACATTTTATTGAATGAATAGAAAAGAATAAAGCATAATTGTATAGAAAAAAAAATTACAAGGATATAAAAAGAATTAATACAATTCCTAAATCTAAAACATCAAAGGACTTCTAGTGGTCCATTCCCAGCCAATAGATGAAGCTTCTACCAAATGCATTCCCTCTTCCTCTTCTTGGCCTGGGAAAGTCCTCATAGGGGTCTGGAACTCTTCCTCTTCTTCCTTATCTTGCACCCATGTTATTATTCCTACCTCTACTTCTTTGATCAGATCTTCCTCTACCTCTATCAACAGTTCTTCCTCTGCCCCTTTCATTAGCCCTGCCTCTACCTCTACTGGCTTGACTTCTAGGGGCTTCACTAGTAGGATCTCATGGAGGACTAAGTTCCTTATTCTTTTGTGCTACCCTTTCTTCTCTATCTAGTTATTCTTGCAGTCTTTATGCAAGGGCAGCATCACTCTCTAGTTGAGCCAATCTCTGTTGCTTGGCTTCTTCTTCTCTCCTCCTCTCTTCTTCATCATCACTTGTCACGCCCCAAGGGGTACCCTAAACATAATAGTCCGCCACACTCAATATTAAAGCTTAAGTATGACAACCTTAGTCATTCCCAGAAACTTCGATATTAGGTGCAAGGCGTGCTCTCACAAATTTAGAGGACCATATAAGGAATTATGAAGCTTAAAAAGATATAATAACAAATTAAGAAAAGAGGATTCATAATATTCATTTGTTCAAAACAATAGTCTTACAAATCTTTAGGGGCATTCCCCAGCCACAAATATCTATAATCTATTACAAGAATATTTCTATAAAGTCTACATCTTATTCAGCATTAAACTTCATCTAGAAATTCCTTAACCAAAAAGGAAAACACCTAGCTGCAGGATCCACGTGGTCTCAACCACAAATAGGAGAACTGAAAAAGATATCTATAAAGGTATAAGCTAATAGGCTTAGTGAGAATTATTTTCATAAATAACTTCTTGTGTAATGAAAATTCAAACAAGTTATTTAAGCAAACAAATGAAATACAACATACACGTCTGTAAACAAGGCATATAGTTTTCCGGGAACTATATGTTAAATGGATTTACGCCCTCCATTCGGGGTTTGGTGATAGGTAACCTCAAAACAAGTAGTTTTAGTTAAAAATTATGCTTTTGATCAATACCACTAAGCATATTAAGTCTACTTGATTTGAGCCATGCTTCCGAACTTCCGCCAAGCAATTGCTTTCAATCATAACCGCCAAGTGTTGCTTTCGACCTAAGCTACCAGCCCTCTCACCCAAGGAAAATAACTCAATGCAATGTAACTCACTTCGAGGTATGCATGAATCAATTTACTTATAATATCATAGGATCATTATTATCAAATTTAAGGTGATCGTAGAATTTCATACAAATCAAGTACTCTACTAAAACAAACATTTAATCAATTCCGACCTCGATATTCTTAGGATCCTTTCAACAAAGTTTTCACATACATATCAATTTGTCTTTTTCTTAATTCTAATGCAACTTAATTACAAGCACAATCAAGTAAAGCACTTTAAGGAAATAAACTCACGATGCCATGTCAACACTTCTCTAAACAGATGAGTCGTTCACATAATCCACTTAGTCGAAATAATCCTCGAGGTATGAGTATCCTTCCTCGGAATTACCTAGTCAAGGAAAATGCCCAAAATGAGAATTTCTTGATAACTTTCTTGAGATTTGACAAAACTTTGACATAAGAACGTCAAAGTTCGTATAAGAGAGAATTCCAATTTAAAATGGTCATAGTTTGGTCATTTTAACTCGGAATTATGCATATAATATACCGATTTCTACCTACTCAAAAAGATCTATCCATTTCTAAAACTATTCTTATCAAACTGGATCATTTAGGCTCTGAAACAATGGTGATCAGATTCACCATGAATTTTCCCTAACCCAAAAGCAATTTGTTTCAAACATTAAATCATTCAAAAATTGTTTGATAAATACTTAGTTATCTATATAGTCGAAAAATTCATTTTTCATAGATACTTAGCTCATATTTTATCCATGCTCAAGTGTTTGTTGTCCAACCATGTTTCTTGGGTAAAACAATGTTAATTAAGAGTTTAGAAAACTATAGTTTACAAGAAATCCATTTTGTAAATCCTTTAAAATGAATATTTTGATTTCCTTTGTTTTAAAAAAATCACTTTGTGCTTATCTTACTATTTTTCCTAAATGACTTTTTGATAAAATAAATTTCTTCTTTTCTAAATTCTCAATATTAGTGCTACTTTTCTATTTGTTTTCTTTGACTATTTATTTGAAAAATCTTGGTTTTGAAAACTCTCATTTTCGTTTTAAGGGGTTTCCTTATATTATGTTTTTATGAAAATATTTTAGTACCAAAGTCATCTTTTTCTAAGAAAACAAAGTAATATAAAAATGATTCAAAAAGCTTTTTCAAGAAAATTTTTAAAATTGTAGTGAGTTCTTCTTAAAACTTAGAAAAGAATAAACTTTACTTTTTTAAACCATAAAATTTTATATTTATAAAAACTATTCTTAGGTGATAAAATCTCCTCTTTTTCAAGATTATTGAAGCTTTAAAGATTTGAACAACAATCTTAATGGGCATGATTATGAGAAAAATAACAAGCAAAAATCATAAATAAGAAATAAAGTCAAGTATTGGGAGTCTTAGCTTCTTCAAGGCTCTCGGGACTAAGAAGTAGACTAGTCTCAAAAGAAAGAAATAAAATAAAAGAAAGAAAAATTATTTTGACTTGATAAGGACAAGTCTAAGACTAGAGATCAGTCTTAAAATAATAAGAAATAAATAAATTACAATGAAAGAAATAAATAAATTAATTTGCATGAAAATAAATAAATTGCAAGTGAGCTTATATGCTCTAAAGAATATGTGTGTGTGTGTGTGTGTGTGTGTAGATATATAATAATACTTAGTTAGATATAATAATAATAATAATAATAATATACAATGTAAAATAACAACATAAACATAAATAGATATTCATGAACAAAAACAATACATGAACATAGTGTAGCTTCTATAACATTTAGTTTTTGGAAACTCACACCATGGTCATATAAAGTTACATGACATGAGAAGAAAGAATTTGTAAAGAAAAGTTTGCCTAAATAGGGTTTTTAAAGTATTATGTGGTAATGGGTTTTGTGTATGTAGATGATGGTTTGAGATTATTTTGAGAGAGTTTTGAAAGAGTATTTGGAAAGAGTGTTGAGAGGAAAATTTGAGAGAGATTTGGTAGCAAATTTGTGGGTAGTAATTGTATGAAAAAAGTGAAAGAGGAGGAGGATATTTATAAGAAATGAAGAGTGAATTTTTGTGTGATTTAAATAAAAAAAATTGAAACAAAATTGAGTGAGATGGAGAGAGTGATGCGCCGGCCATCATGGAGAGAGGGAAGGAAGAGAGATTTATTTTGTATATTTGTTGATTAGATGAAGTAATAAATAAGGTAGATGTGAAATAAAGTTATGAGAAAGTAAAAAGTAAAGGTAATAGGTTAAGGTATTGTAAGAGTAGGTGTTAGAAAAAATAGAGATAAAAGAATAGTACAAAATAGTAATGAATAGTGTATTGTAAAGTAGATATGACTAATAAAGTACCAGTAATAAGAAAATACACGTATAATTGCGATATCTATTATTTTTACTTACTGAAAAATCATAAAACTGATATTTTTGAAAACCTTACATTTTTACAAGTCTAACGGTATATCTATAATATTTTTACGATTCCAAGCCCCAGGATACGTTTTTCAAGAACTGTATCCGTTCGGATTTAAAACGATTTGCGGTTTTACTAATCTGATCTTGCTAAGCTTCCTTATGTAATTACAAACTATTCTACATACTAAACTCTTACTTACTTTCTCAAGGTTGCTTATACGGGATTGCCGGACTTAAACTATTTCATCTCACTAGGGTTTTGTTGACTTTAGGGTTTCCGATTGACTTTCCAATTAGGGTTTAAACTAATCCGATCACAAAACTTTGGGGGTTTAAATCACCATAGAGGAGGCTATCATCATAGAGATCCTCATCATCTTCAGCCATTTCTTCTATTTCCTGAAGAGCTTCAATAATCTTAGCTGAGATGATTCAGTTACTGATTTGGTGGAGTTTGAAGTCGAGCTTTTGCTTTCTTCTTCTTTTTAGCCTACATGGTTTTTGTTAACCTCCCAACTTTAATCCCAGTAACATATGACTTTATTTGATCGAATCTTCTTGTTTGCTCCTATGATCTCCTATGGGATTCATCAACCCTCTTATCAGTTTCTTCCCTCATCTTCTTCTTCTTCTCCTCCCTTGTGGCCTCTAACAATTGGGTTATTGTGAGGGAGTCCTCCTCATCCTGAGGAGTATCTATAGGAAGTTGCTGCTACTGTTGTTGTGGAGCACCATGAGTCATAGGGGTTTCTGATTGACTATTCCCCTCTTCATGGTCTGTAGCTGCTTCTATTTGGAGGCGTAGAGGATAGAAAGTTTCAAGTTGATCCTATGTTGGAGTATGTTCCTCAGGGATTCCATGGGACCATCTTTCATACTCCAATTGTCTTTGAGCCTCTCTCTCTCTATACTCACTCTTCCACTACTCCAAAGCACGAATTCTATCTTGCCATGCTTTATCTACCTCTTCTTATCTTATTCTTGCAACAGCCATCCTTTCCATTATCTCCAAAATTGTCCACCTGGGAGGTGCTTGTTGAAGAGATGCAGCATCAGAAATAACTAGTACATCTACTAAAACTGGCTCTATGATTGTTTCTTGAGGGGGTTACTACTTCCTCTATTATTTATGTCCTTAATGTGGCAGCTTCATTGGATTCTTTATCAATAAGTCTATCCTCTGCTGCCATCCTCTCTTCTAAACCAGCATCTTGTACAACCTTTTGCATTAAATCACTCAATTGATTTTGGTTGTATTCACTATCAAAGTGTTCTTCTTAAGGAACAGCTGGAGCATCTACTAAAACTGGCTCCACTATTGTCTTTGATATAGCTGGTGGAATTGGACCTTCATCCAACTTGAGTCTACTGGAAGGATCATTCTCCTTCTCTTTATTACAAGTTGTTTTGTTCTCTTCTTCCTTTTTATTGTATATACAACTGGAGCTAATCGCACAGTCTCCGTTATTGGTGGTTAGGGTGAAAGAATGGGTTGGGGTTAAACAATGGCTTCATTATCCTTAGAAATATTCTGAGCATGAGACTCAGCCAATTGTTGTATTGGTTCTATGTTTGTGATGTGTGTTTAGAGTGATGTGTATGGTTTTGTATTTACAGGTGACGAGTGTATGGTGGTTTCAGGGTTTTCTGTGTGTGTGGGTTGAATGTATGGTATGGGTGATGTATGTATATATGGTGATGGTGGTTTATCATCATCATCATCATCAGGATATGACTTCGCCAAGTTATGTTGTGGAGAAGGTGATTTGGATGTTGTGGGTTATGGAAATAGTCTTGAGGCTATATCCAAAATGTTAGACATCATGCTCCTAAGATTGTCCATACCCTCTTTTGTACTCTTTTCTAATTCACAAGCTTCCCTTTCATCTCAACAACTTCATTTTCCAATCTGTGGAAGCTTGCTGAAGAGGGTTGTGTAGCTTCTGATCAAAAGCTTCAGGTCGTGGTGGGGGAGGTTCTTCTTGTGGAGGGGGAATATGTGGCTCAAAATCTTGGTGTTCAGCTGCTGCAGCTGTTTCACGAAAAGGCTGGGGCTCAACTAGTGGGTCATGATCCAACCTAGGTTCTACTGTTATACCCACTTCTACTAGTCTCCATTCTCTAAAAGCCTTCTTTTGAAACTCCTTATATTTGCATACTAGGTCAGTTGGCCCCTGCTCTAGCCACATTCTTAAATTCTTCAAAATTCTTGTGATCAAGCTTAGAGCTGGGCAATCGAGCCTGGTGGGCCTGCCCACAACGGCTCGCGGGTTAAATGGGCTAGGTTATTTTGGCTTGCTTTTAAACGGGCCAAAATTTCTCAACTCAGGCCCGGCCCGCTTTAGCACGTGGGGTAAACGGGCAATCCCATAGGCCAAATAAAATTTCTTATTTTTTTTTATTTTTCTTATGTTAGTTTATATAAAAATTAGAATATTTATATATTTTAAGATTATATATAAAAATTAATTTTGTTACCATTTTCGTTACTTATAAATGAAAACAAGTTTTTTAAATAATTTATTAGATATTATATTATGTTTAAATCAATAAATATATACTTAAAAAATATTATAATGCTTATGATGCATGTATTAATCTACTTTCTTCCATTATATATCCTAAATAATCACAAATATATTATTGTGCTATTTTTATTCTTACATTTTTCCTCTCTTTTTTTGTTTTCTTTTCTTTTTTTACTTTGGCCCGCGAGCTGGCCGGGCCCATCATGGGCCAGATAGTTTTAGCCTATGGGTTAAACGGGCCAGGCCAAAAAAAAATTAGCTGCTGCCCGCTTTTTTGAGAGGGTAAATGGGTCGGCCCATGAGCTACGGCCCTTATGCCCAGCTCTAACCAAGCCCACTAAGGAATATTCCTTTACAGTTTAGAATGGCTTGATACTTGAGCCTGCAAGCTACCAATAGTCCTACATTTATCTTAATCCCCTTTACTATGCTGATAATAGGGTGCAGCTCTACTTCAAAGACTGTCGAGCCTCCCTCCCACTTAGAGAATATATTCTTTATCAGCATATAGTGCAACATTCTTACACTTTTGTTCCTAAACTTCGACCTTGTGGTTCTTGAAGGAGCAAATCTTCCTTCAATCTCCTCCTCTAAAAACCTAATGAAATCTTCTTCAGGTATTTCCAAGGGTAATTCATGGCATTCTAGTTCTTCCAAATATCCTTCATCCTAATATAGCCCCATGGCACAAATATATGTCCTCATTGGGACCTCCCTATATTCTTCAAATGTGTAAAATTTTACTATACTGCCTAAGCTAGGCACCTCCCCTTCCATCTTCAAACTAGCCATAAAGGCTAGAGTAGTGCCAGCATATACACTCTCCCTAATTTCAAAGACCTTCCTCCATATAGCATCTTCAAAATATCTTAGGAAGTCTTCTTCAATGCCAAAACTTCTTAACAACCCCCAGTTCACTACAACATTCTTTACAATTTTCTTCTGGGATAAAAAAAAATTAAATTTATCCCTATCACCATAGACATGTTTTCAAGAGTTTGTGTACTTAGTTGGAATTGTGTGAGTTGTCTTTTTTGTGCCATTTTTCCTACAGATAGAGATAACATACATTAGTTCATGCTTACTTAGAACTGAAACACACTTTTGCTAACAATTTGAGTAATAAGAGACAAACTAAGGTTTCTACAGAACTTAATGAGTCCGAGAGGAAAACAAAGTTTGTAACTATTTACTCAAAGTTTAAAGAATAACATTACTTAGCAAACTACATTAAAAACAACAGTTCATCATTTTGAATAAGTTTATACAGAAATTTTGAAAAACCATAAAAATACAAAACACATTATATAACAGTAAAATTAGAAAAGAAAGAAAATAAATAGCATACCTGATGTGGTTACAGCCTTGAAATATTGGATTTTTTTTTTTTTTTTGGATTTGTTTGCAGTGAGAGATTTTTGTTTTCTTTTTCGAGTGCAAGAATAGTGCTTGTATCAAGTGTAAAATGAATAGTCTTTTTATTTTCAAAACTTTTTAAGGCCAAACCAGAAAAAAGCAAAACTTGTTATTTTATTCATTTAACACTAAATAAATAAAAAATAAACGGCACTCAACTAAAAAACGACTTATTTGAAAAAAAAATTAAAGAATGTGAAGGCAAGAATTCTATTATTTTATTCACAAAATGAATTTAACATTGTCGAAGGTCAAATGCGATGGCTCAACAATGAGGCTCGACTTTTATTCACCTCAAAATTGTTGAGGCTGAAACTTGTTCCTGGACAAAAATTTCACAAAGTACTAGATAACCACATTCATCAATCATTCCATTCAAGCAAATGAAAAACGAAATTAAACTATTGCATTCATCATAAAAAATTACACAAATTCTGTCTTAGGACCAATTTCGTCCTATCCATCCTTTAAAACAACCAAATTGCTCTATAAAAAATAAACATACAGGAAAGATGTAGGATAATCATCCTAAAAATCAATCATTCTTACTTTGATCACATGGATTGGGTTCAGTATTCAAAGGTAATGATTCTGAAGGTCTCTCTAAAAGAATTTTGGAAATTTAGCCAAGCTGGTTCTCTAGGTTATGAATGGCAGCAGTATGATTTCTCAAGGTGGCATCTATCCCATGCTGCCTATTCTCTTAAGCTTTGATGAATTGCGAAACTAAATCTTCAAGACATTTGTTGTTTCCTTGATAAGCTCCTGACCCTTGTGTTGGTGGTTTCTGAAAATTGGGTGGGTTTAATTGATTTTGAAAATTGTTATTACTCCACCGGAAATTTGGATGGTTCCTCCAACCAAGATTGTAAGTATTACTGTTGATCTGAATGGGATGTGTATATAATTTCAGATACTACCAGCAAGTATACTGGGTCTTGATCAAGTAATATAGAATGAGTAGAGTATCGTCCCACAGAGACTAAATTAACTACTAAATTGGTATTAGCTTATACTAATATTTAGGCAATCAAAAAGTATCAGTTAACTATAACTAATCAATTATATCTACTTATGAATGCAAATGAGAATGTGAAAAGGATATAAAATGAATGTGGGAAGGAACAGAATCCATCCTAATCTTTACTAATCATGCTGAATTTATATTATATGAACAATTAGGATTATGGATATTTGTAAGAAATTGTAAAGACCAAAACAAGTTTTAGTGAACCATAAAATAATCTATTAGCTTCCGCTATACAAATTATCAATGGAATCTAATTTATAATCATAAATCTTCCAATTCTATGATTATCTAATATCCTAAATTAACTTCTCCTAATTCCTTAGTGAGAAATTAAAATAAAATATTGCATGAAGTACATGGAATAATTTCTAAATTAATATCAAACTTAATTGTTTCCACAATTGTTGTTTAATTTCAATTCATGAATTCTATGAATCCTAATTCTTTTTCCAAATCATTAGAATTCTTATCAATTCAATTTCAATCAAAAATAAAATAGATAATTAGGATTCAATACAAATATTCCATAATTCTAACAATCTTATAATATAAATTCAATAATCATTTTAGCAAAATAAGGATTTCATCACTTCCCACAAAGAAAGATTTAGCTACTCATGGATGATGATTCAACAATCAAATAAGAATATGTAATTGATAGCATTATAAACAAATAATTCAGATAAATGAATTGCATAAGAAAGAGAATAGATATCACAATTCAAGTATCACAATCTTCAATTACAATTCTTGAAAGCTCAAATCTCTCACAAATCTCTATGAAATACTAGATTATTTGTATACTAAAGTGTTCTAATTTGCTTCTGCTTGTTGATGAATGGTAGAGGGGGGAGAACCCCTATTTATAGGAAAAATTTTGTGCAAAGCATTAATGGAAATTTTCAGTTTCACTTCATATGCCGGCAGTTATGGATCCGACACCAGCAGCTTACAGACGGCGTAAATCCCTTTTCTCCTTTGCGCAGGCAGTGCACAGGCAGCTTTCAATTTTGGTTACATAGGTAGGCCGCTTCTACGCCAACGGCTTAGATATAGATCTAGCTGGCGTATGTGATGAGAAATAAATGGTTGGGCCAATTTATAACGAAGGCAGATCAAAGCCGGTAGCTTTGATACTGGCTTAGACACTCCAGCATATTTGGTCTCTTCACTTTCCTCCAAGCGTGTGTTGTCTTCATGTCACTTTAGATTCTTTATCTACACAGCCTCAACACCGAAGGCTTAGGAGCCGGCGTAGGTTGTAACTCCTTTTGCGCTGGTGACTTTTGAAGTTTGAGCTGCCGACCTTCAATGTACACTGGCCTATTCAACTTCTATACCAGCAGCTTTGAGGCAGTGTAAAGTTAGTTGAGTCTAAGGCTGGCAAAGCTGGCAGTGTAAGCAGTGGCCTTGAAAGTAAGCCGTCTGAACGCCGGCGGCTTTGAAGTATGAAATGCCAGCATATCCTTCAATTTTTCCATTTTTCACTTCAAAGTTTCTTGTTTTGATTTCTTTGTCCAAATTAGACCTGAAACAAGAATTTTGATCAAAACAAATATCCATTCTAGCTTTGATGAACATCAACAAGTTGTATAAAATATAATCTTATCAACTGTAAGGGCCAGATTTTTTGCTAGAAAAATTGTTTACAAACTCACAACTCTCAGAGGTCATTTCTTTAGTGTTTTGGTCAAAAAACTCAACAAACATATTCACTTGGGTTCTCCCCATAAACAAATGTTCCACTTTTCTGCTTAAAGCCTCAATCTTAGCAGTCAAGTTGGAAACAACATCCAGCTCAAAAACTCCTCCTGATCTTTCCTTCTTGGCTCTCACATAAGACCATTGGTAATGGTTGTTAGCCATATCTTCGAACAGGTTTAAGCACTCCTTAGGGGATTTGTAATTCAGACTTCCTCTAGCAACTGCATCTATCAATTACCTGGTCTCATAATTCAATCCATTATAAAAAGTTTGCACTTAGGTCCATTCAGGTAGTCCATAGTGTAGGCATCTTGCCAGAAACTCCATCTCTCGAAAGCTTCATACAATGTTTCGGAATCCATCTAGTGGAATAAAGCAATATCAGCTCCTAACTTAGCTATTCTATAAGGTAGGAAATATTTCCTCATAAAATTTTCAGTCATTTGTTGCTAAGTGGAGATGGAATTCCTTGGTAATCCATTCAACCATTTCTTTGCATTTCCTCTGAGGGGAAATGGAAATAATCTCAGTTTAATTGCATCCTCAAACACACCGTTTATTTTAAATGTGTCACAAATCTCAAGAAACTGTTGTAGATGGCTATTGGGGTCTTCATTTTGTAAGCCATCAAACTGGATCATCTGCTGAACCATTTGGATTATGCTAGGTTTAATCTCAAAGTTGTTAGCAGCAACTCTAGGTCTATTTATGCTAGTATTGGCTCCCTCTAAGTTGAGTCTATAGAAGTCAATCATAGTTCTGGCTTAGTTCTCCCTATGTTGTTCAGTACCCTCCTGAAATTCACTACGGTCAGTCATTTTTGGTGGTTTGCTTTTTCGACCTATACACTGTGGTTCTGGATCAAAAGGAAACAAGAATTTACATTGACTCCTGCTCATATGCCTACATTTTATTTGAGAATAAATTAGAAGAAAACACAAATATATACCAAAAATGAACTAATTAAAGAATAACAAATAAAGAAATATTAGGAAAAGAAACAAGAATCAAACAAAAATAAACAAATAAGTATGTACAGGATCCAACAAGTATGTACAACAAAAGAATTAAAAGAATTAAAGAATTAAAAACTGAAACAAAATAGAAATATGTACAACTAGACATATACAGAAAAAGCATAGAAAAGAAAAATAAACTAACAAGTATATATAAGAACAAAAAGAAAGGTTAGTTCATCAGAAGATATATATACAGACTTCAACAAACATACACAAAAGATATTTACAAAATTAAAGCGACTAGAACAACAAACGAAATTAGTTTCTACTATTGCCTTGTTAGGCTTCAAAAATTGAATCCAACATCATTTCCCCGGCAATGGCGCTAGAAAACTTGGTTTTGTTAGGATTTTGTGTTGTTGTTAATAAAGTGTTCTATGAAATTCAAAGTTCAAATTCCACTGATCATTGACCGAGTTTTTCAAATTTATAAATGTTTTCTAAATCAACAACTACAGTCTCAAAGGGCAAGCACACCCATCAAATGTAGCATAGGAAATGATTTATTCCCAAGAGAATGATTGGCATATAGTATACTTTTAATCCCACTAATTGTCTAGCCAAAGCAAGATTTTAGAAAATCATAAAGAAAAATGAACTAAACTAAGTTAGAAATATTCACAAATGTCTACTGGGCAAAATGAGAAATAAGCCTATAACTTCTATGAAATAGTAACTTAGGTTTACTTCACCAATTCCTTATTAGAATGATTTCTTAAGGACAATAATTTTTTAAAAGCTGTTTGAAATTGTGTGTTTATACCATCGGATTTTCTAAATTAAACTAAAGCTCCTCTCGAAGTCAGTAGTTCTAGATCTAGCTAAAACCAGTAATCTCAAGTTTTAATTAGATCAACATAAAGAATAAGAATCTATTGTTTTAAAAAGACAACTTAATGACTTTTCGAAACAAGTGACAAAAAGTCTTCACCCATTCCTCGGCAAAAGGTAGTTAGGATCGACTCCATTAGCAACCACAGATCCATTCGATTGAATGATATCTCGATCTAGTCAATTGAAATCAATCGTGGATCTAAAAGAATGCACCATTCCTTTAAAAACCAAGAGTTAAATCAAGTTACTAATTACAAACACCTAATCAAATTTACTTGAAAGCACATTTGAAATCAGATTAAATCAAGAATTGGATCGTCATCCCTAAGCTGTAGGAGTTTATTTCTTCATGGATTTATCAAAATAAGCACAATTTAGAAGAAATAAGACAAGCTCAAAAGATGAATCAATTAATTGCTCGGAAATTCATAGAAATTACAAACATTGGGTTAAATTGATTTTACCCAGAAAACAGAAGAAATTTTCAAGTAAAAAGAAATAGGAATTTTTTTACCCAAAAATCCTTCATAAATCTACTCTATATTAATACAGATTTACACTGTAGGTACATACATTACAATGCACGCTTGTACGTTGATTTATAGACTACTAGGTACAGAAAGCATGGCCATCTTTATTTGACACGTGGTAGATTCAGCAAATCATTTCTAGCAAAATTTGGTAACTTTTCACGCGCGCAAATGATTTGTGAAAACACTCGTTGAGGGTCGCGTGCTCTATCGGTCAAGGCCTGTATTTTAACAATATCAAGCTCGAATTTAGGAAATTCCTAAGTAAATTATGCGTTTTTGTCTATTGCTCTATCAAGGGTAAAATTAAGAGAGTCAATGGTCAAATTGTTGGGGCTCGAGGAAATCTTGTTGAAGAATTGGTTTAGCAACACCGTTGTCGAGGGTTGAGTTTTGAGGCTTGACAATGTATTTTCTTCATAATGATGTTCAATCACTTCGAATGAAGTCGAAGGTCATGTCAAGGGCTCGCATTTGAGGCTCGATAGACCAACTTTTGCTGCCTTCTTTCTTTATTTGGCATCGGTTGTGTCTTTTTAGTGCTCGACTTCTGCAATTTTGACTTTAATTGTTGTTTTTGCTCTAAATCTACATTAAAACACTTGATTACTCCTTGTTTGATTTTAAGAGCTTTAAAACACATTTTTTCATCAAAAACATAATTTTTACAGGATTTTATCAGAAATTCTTAATAAATTAAGCTCAAAACCCTATAAAAAAATATAGAGTAAAAATGACTTATCAAGCTATCAATAGACCGCCTCTTCTAAGTCAGGGAAACTACCTCTATTGAAAATGTAGAATGAAAATCTTTCTAAAAACATAAAATAGACTAATGTATAGTGTAATAGAAAATGGGCCTTTGATTATTAAAGGAAAAGAAGAAAAAGATTGCAATAAAGAAGATCAAAAAATTATATTTAAATGAAATAGCTATAAACATATTACATTATGGGTAAAATGAAATTGATTTTAATAGAATTTGTATAAGTAAGTCTACAAAAGATATATGGGATGAATTAGAAAAGATTTATCAAGGAAATTCAAGAGTAAAAGATACAAAAATAAGTCTTTTATGTGGATGATTAGAAAATTTCAAAATGCTTCCAAATAAATCAATAGATGAGATGCATAGTAGATTCATCAACATCATAAAATCCCTTATGCACTTGGAAAGAATTTCACTAATGTAGAAATAAATTCTAAACTACTTATGTCTCTACCCAAGGATTAGAAGGAAAAGAGAACTACTGTTGAAGAAGCACGAGATTTAAGTATTATGAGTAAAGAGGAACTTGTTGGTGCTCTCAAGACACATGAGCTAATTAAGAAGCAAGAAGAGGAATCAAGTAAAATGGCCATTGCTTTAAAAGGTACAATTCTTGATTCCAATGAAGAAGATGATGATGAGGAACTTGCCTTGATGGCCAAAAGTTTCACGAAGTTCATGAGGTTTAACAACAAAATAAAAAGAAAGGATGATGATAGCAGTTCCTTAAGATATAAAAAGGAAAAGAAGGATGTGATAATCTACCACAGATATCACAAGCTAAGATACATTCAAAAATACTGTCCAATACTCAAAAAGCATCTAAGGGATCCAGGAAGGAAGCTCTCATCGCCACTTAGAGTGATGATAACTCAAGTGAATCGAACGAAAAAATGTGCTTCATGGCATTAGATGATGGGGTAAGTTCTCCATCTTCTCCCTCCTATGATGAATTAGTCAGCATGTATAATAGCCTCTGTAAAGAAGTAATGAAACTATAAAAGAAAAAATAAAGTATTCATAGATATGATGTCAAATATAGATAAAGAAATGGAGTAGAATATAATAAATTAAAGGATGAAAATGAAAATTTAAATGAGGAAACTAATTATTTGAAACTTGAAAATGACAAATTAAGTATGGGTAAATTATATAAAAAAGTATCAAAGTTTGGGGATAAGTTCATTAAAAAATCAATGTTTCAAGTGGTTAAAAAGAGGAATCAAAATTTGGTGATTAATTTATTTAAGATATTAACGTTTCAAGTGGTTAAAAAGAGGTATCAACATTTTATAAAATGAGTCAAATAAGGTATTAATATTTGACCATTAATGAAAATTAAGAAAATTTAATTGAAAATTAATCAAAATGTTGATACCTTGAATAAACTTTATAAAACGTTAATAACTCATTTGATTTACTTTACAAAAACCTTGATTCCTTTTTTTAACCACTTGAAACATTAATAGCTTAAATGAACTTATCTCCAAACATTGATATCTTTTAGCATAATTTGCCGAATTAAGTAAAGAAAAAGAGAAATTGAAAATTGAAATTGATTGGTTAGATATAGATAATAAAACCTTAAAATGTGATAATCACACAAATAAATATGATGATGCATGATTAAAGGAGCTAGAAGAACTAAGAAATGAAAATATTATATTAAAAGCTAGCTTAGATGATTCAAAAGCAACCATTGCTAAGTTCACCAAAGGGAAAAAGAACCTGAATAAACTTTTTGGAAATCAAAGGTATGATTCAAATAAATATGGAATTGGCTATAACAAAAAAAGTAGCTACAAGTCCCGTAAAACTCAATTTATAAAAGCCACTCATGGGACATGCAACTATTATGGCAAAATTAGTCATATTGCACACAATTGTGCAATAAGAAAAACCATACATTTGAATCATAAAAGCAAACTAATTTGGGTTCTTAAGAGAGAAATCCTTATTACACCTAGCCGAAAAAGACCCAAACTGAAATAGGTACCAAAAATATAATCCCCTGTTTGTAAGAATCTTAAATGGAAATAAAAAATGGTACTTGGATAGTGTCTGCTCTAGACACATGACCGAAGATGCATCCAAGTGTACAACTTTAGTCTTGAGAGATCAAGGGAATGTCACATTCGGAGACAATCACACATCAACTGCTTTTGGTGAAGATAACATTCTAATAAATAGAGATTTAATTATTAAGAATGTACTTGTAGTTGATGGTTTAAAACATAATTTACTTAATGTTAGCCAATTATGTGATAATGGATTTAAAATAACATTTCTTGCCAATAATTATTCTATTAAAAGAATTGACAATAATCAAGCTTATTTTGAAGGGTATAGACAAAGAAATATTTACAAAATCAATATAGACGATTTCAAATCTTCAAATGAAACACGTCTTTACTCTGAAAATGACAATAGTTGGCTATGGCATAGAAAATTAGACATGTTAATATATATGTAATTTCAAAACTTATTAAAAAGAATTATGCCAAAAAATTATCAAAAATAAATTTTCAAAAGGACAAGATTTGTTAAGTATATCAATATGAAAAACAAACTAATACTTCTTTTAAGTCTAAGGATGTTGTGTCCACTTCTAAGCCATTAGAACTATTGCATATAGATTTACTTGGTCCTACCCAAACTTTGAGTTTGGAAGACAAAAAATATTCCTTGGTTATTGTTGATGACTTCACTAGATATACCTAGACTTTCTTCCTATCATAGAGATGAAACAAATGGTACTTTCTTTATATATTGCAAGAAAGTCCAAAATAAAAAAAGGTCTTAACATTGTGTCTATCCGAAGTGATCATATGAGAGAATTTGAAAATTATGAAATGGATGATTTTTGCAGTAAATCTTCGAACATACATTTTCAACACTTAGAACACTACAACAAAATGGTAGCTTAATGGAAAAATGATGAAACGGCTAAAACAATGTTGTGTGAAAACAATCGACCTAAATACTTTTGGGCTGAAGCTATTAACACCCATGCTATATATCTAATAAAGTTTTCATAAGACCAATTCTTAAGAAAACCCGCTATGAGCTTTGGAAAGGAAGAAGATCTAACATCTTTTATTTTCATCCTTTTGGCACTAAATGTTACAACTTGAATAATGGAAAAGATTAACTAGCTAAGTTTGATGCTAAAAGTGATGAAGGTATTTTTCTCCGTTATTCTTTAATTAATAAAGCATTAAAGAGTTTTTAATAAAAGAATTATGGTTGTTGAAGAATCTATTTATATTGCTTTTGATGATTCTTTGCCTCGTATATGTTCAAGTGATGATATGTATAATGTTTGTGCTGAATTGGATAAATTTTCTCTTGAAAATAATAATAAAGAAGTAGATGAAGAAAATGAACATAAAAAGGATGTTGTGAATGAATCTGTTAACTATGATATTACTAAAGAATGGAAATATGTTAGATCACACCCAAAGGATCTAATAATAGGTGAACCTTCAAATAGGATATACAATAGACCTTCTCTAAGAAATATGAGTAGTCTAATCTTCCTATCCCAAACTGAGCCTAAAAATATAGAAGAAGCTTTAAAAAGATGAGTTTTTGGCACAAGCTATGTAAGAATTAAACCAATTCACAAGAAACGCAATTTGGAATTAGGTTCCTCGACCTAGTGGTAGACCAGTTATTGGAACTAAGTAGGTTTATAAAAACAAACTTGATGAAGCTGGAATAGTAACTAGAAACAAAGCTCATTTAGTAGCTAAGGATATAGTCAAGAAGAAGGCATAGATTTTGATGAGACATTTGCCCTGGTTGCTAGACTATAAGCCATTAGAATGCTTTTGGGATTGACTACATTAAAAAATTTTATTGTTTTTTCAAATTGATGTCAAAAGTTCTTTCTTAAATAGTTTCGTAAAAGGAGGAGTTTATGTGGAGTAATTACCCGATTTGAAAACAATAAATTCCTTAATCATGTTTACAAATTAAATAAAACTCTTTATGATCTCAAACAAGTTCCTAGAGCTTGGTATGAAAAACTTATTAGCTTCCTCTTCAACAAAAGATTTTCTAGAAGAAAAATCAATACAGCTCTTTTATCAAAAATCACAAGTTAGACACATTGATTGTGCAAATCTATGTGGATGAAATTGTGTTTGGAGCTACTAACATGAGTCTTATAAATGAATTTGTTGAGTGCATGAAGAATGAATTTGAAATAAGAATGATGGGGAACTCAATTATTTATAGGTCTCTAAGTGAAGCAATATGAAAATGGAACTTTTATAAATCAATATAAATATACAAAACATCTCTTAAAAAGATTCAAAATGGATAATTGTAAAACTAAACCTACACCCATGAGCATAAGTATAAAACTTGACAAAGACGAAAATAGCAAAAATATTTGTGAAAAGCTGTATAGAGTAGGGATGTGAAAAAAAAAAACCGAATGTTTAGGATAACCAAATCGAAACTAGAAAACCAATCCGAAAAAAATAGTTAACCGATCCATTGATTTTGGTTTAGGATTGGAGTATTTAATTTTTCCTATTCACGATTTCGGTTTCGATTTATAAAATAAAAAATCGATGGTTTCAATTAACCAGCTACTTATATATATAATTTAATATACTTATATAATTATTTTATTAAAAATATAAATAGTCAGATATTAAAATATCATATTTTTTTAAAGTCTTTTATTAGTTTTTTTTAACTATTCCAATTTTTTTAAAACCCTATATTAATATAATGACTAAACTGTCTTTTGTGTTTTATTTTCTTCATAATTGTAATTATAAACTACAAATTAGACATTTGTTAAATCTATGACCAAAAACAACTATTGGATGCATTAAGTGGCTTTCTATTCTTATTAGTTACTATATGTATTCAATATCCATAGAATCCAAAATGGTCCCGCTGTCTTAGTAGATTTTTTTTAACTGTTACCATACATATTTATTTAGTTTGCTTGTGTAAAAAACCGAAAAGGAAAAAACATTGCATTCTGGTCTTTTTTTTATATGAATTAAAAAAATCAGATCTTACATTCTTAATTTATAGTTTTTAATATAATTATAAAAAAATGCTCTTATTTTTTTATGAGCATATTGAAAAATATGGTTAACTGCAAATTTTGCATAATCATTATATTAAATGGTTAAAAATTAAAAATCGAAAAAATTAGCCGAGAAAAAGGGGTTAACAGTTAAGGCTGTTAACTATTTATAATGAATCAGTTTAAGATCAGGATATTAAAAAACCGATCATTATGTTTAGATTCAAAAAATAAGGCTATGAATAGGTTAACCGAACTATGAACACCCGACTATAGAGGCATGATAGGTAACTTATTACATTTAATAGCTTCGAGACCTGATAACATGTTCTCGATGTGGGTATGTACATGATATCAATCATGCCCAAAGTAATCATACTTGAATTCAGTAAAACGTATATTTAAGTATCTTGTAAGTACTATTGAAATTGGCTTGTGGTATCCAAAGTTTACTTCTTTCAATCTAGTTGGATACTCCGATCTTGACTTTTCTTGGTGCAAAGTTGATCGAAAAAGCACAAGCAACACATGCCACTTTCTTGTAAACTCCCTAACATCTTGGCACCCAAAGAAGCAAAATTCAATTGCACTTTCAATTGCTAAAGTCGAGTATGTGGCTATCGGTAGCTATTATGCACAAGTTTTATGGATAAAAAAAAATTGCAAGATTGTGGATTAAAATATGAAAATGTCCCAATTAGATGTGATAACACTAATGCTATCAATTTTACAAAAAAAAAAAAAAAAAAATCTAATCAAACACTCAATAACCAAGCATATTGAAATTAGACATCATTTGATTAGAGATTATTTTCTAATTAATGAGATTAACATGGAGTTTGTTGATATAAACAATTAAATTGCTAATATTTTTACAAAACCCTTTAGTGGAGATTGTTTTTGCACTCTCCATAGAGAATTGGACATGATCATGCAAGATGAGTACTAAATATCATGGGGACAAGTTGATTTAAGACTTGATCTTAGGATAAAACAAGCTATTAGATGTTAAAATATGTTTTGATGCTTGTGAGATGTCATGTATGCTGAAAATATCTAATATATTGATTTTATGCATGTTTTAAAGTAAAATTGGGCCTTGGATACTTGAAAATGGTTTTCCACACTTTTGATACATAAGCAATGTTTGAACATGCTTAATGGTACTTCTTAGATTTAGTTGGTTGATTGAAAATGTTTTTAAAAGCTTTTTAGACAAATTTGTGCGCTCTTGAGGAACATATCCTATAATTTTTGACAAAAACTTGCACAAATTTGTGATGTGTGGATTTTCACACACATCCAAAACATCATTTAGCCCTTGCATGTTGCTTGCGCATATCTCTTTATTTGACATGTTTTGAGTATGCATTTTCGATGAGTCTAAAGGAGAAGAGAAATGTTGAATGCACAATTAACATGCATGAATATCGTACATTGTGTTTGTTTGACTAATGCATTTCCCTGGAGTTATGTATCAAGTTTTTTAATCAAGTTGAGAAAATTCTTTTGAAATCTGCATGCTTAATTAAGTGGGAGAATGTTAAATTAACTATCCAATTGTACTACACTTAATTACTCAAATAACTTGAGTAAAAAACATGCTAGAAAACATATGTGTTTTTATGTATGTGTTGTTCTTTTGAGATTGTGCAGGTGCGAAATAAACAGGTACAAATCATTGAGCACAACCTTGATCGCAACCTAATTGCGACTTTCATTAACAACAAGATTGGTCTAATCAAAAGAAAAATCCAAGGAGTGATAAGCTTAAAGCACGGCAAGCTTAAGGCATACTAAATTCAAATCCAAGGCTCGACGAGTTCAAAGACATTGGAAATGTTTTGATATGCTTAGGAATTTAATCACTGGTATATCTATAAGTTTCTTAAAAAACAAGAAAGAAAAGATATGGACATCATTATTCTAGAATGTGACATACCAAGAACAACCTGAAATACACTTTAGTTAATTCGATATGACTCACAATTAACTAAAGCTGTTGGTTCGCCACAATCGACAAGATCGATAAGAACACAAGAATCTCGCTATGATCACAAAGATTGAAAAGAGTAGGGTTTTATACCCATATATTAGGTTAAAGGATAACATATCTAATCAAATCTATTCAAATTTATTTAAAAGATATCTAATAAGATAAAGAAAAGATTTAAAATAAATCAAATCTCTAACATCATAATGTTCTATATCATGGCTAAATACAAGGCATGATCGTCCATGATCAGTAGTCTTCCTATTAGATACGGGCATGAGATGGGGTATAATCTATAGGATCACAGCATCTCCAAGACCGTGATATCCATTGATCTCCATCACAGTGCTTGATATAGGCTTCATCACAAGCTTCATCATTGTAAATCATCTTCAGAATAGATCATCGACCTTGTCACGAGCGTGATCTCTAGTTCTGCATGGTCACCTTCCTTGATACAGTTGTGATGTGTAATTTTCTCACTTGCCTCACAATTATCTTCATATTTCACACAAAATGACATGTTACTTCCTATGTGATGAACTTCAGAGCCATAAAAGAAATCAAACTCATCTTCATAAGGTCGACTAGTCAGAATCCTCTATGTTAAACCCGACAATCCCTTGCTCTAGCTCTCATCATAAGACCCTTAAGTTGATTCCCATCATATTTTCTTACAACATTACACTGCTATTTAATATATATATGTGGTATAATAATATATATTTTATGCATATATATCATTTATAATATTAATGTAAGAGATACATGTTTTGTGTTTTTATTGTGTATATACAACACTTATGTTTAAATTTATCAAATTGACCTACATATATATATACATATATATATATAATCTTTTTTGAAAGAACAAGTACGATGATGAAAAATTGCAATATAAAGCAGAAAAGGGGGATTGGCAAAAAAGAAAAAGAAAAAGTAGGAAAGAGGGAAAGATTAAGTAAAAAAAATAAAGAATGAGAAAAAAAAATATAAAAGAACTATTGGCAAAAAAATACATGCAAATTAAGAGTAGGAAAGAAAAGGAAAGAAATAAATTAAAGATAATAGAAAAAGAAAAAGAAACATGTACAATAGGTAACAAGTTAAAGTTATTTCTTAAAATTAACGGTTTAGATTGAATTGTATTAAATGAACAGTCTAGATTGGTGATTATATAATATAGTCACTTGTAAGTGACTGCACCATTGAAGCCCCCCACCTTAAACGGAGAATTATTTTGATAAAGAGATAAAGATATACACTTAACTATAAATTGTCAAATTTAAAGATGAAGCAGTAAATTGTAAAAAAATTCCAACTATTAAGGCTTTGATTGTTTCATCTCTTTTTTATATTTTAGAATATTATTTTTATCTTTTCAAATAGTTGTTTGTAAAGAAATAGATACAATTAAAAAATGGATATTTCTATTCATAAACAGATTAGATACAAACGAGATACACTTAAGACTGATGTAATTCAAAAATAAATAAGATACAAATAAAAATCAGACAATCCAAATAGACCTTAAAAGCACAAGCATTCCATATGCTATTATCTTATCATGACAATATAGATCCATTTAATATTATTTAATAGATGCACTAAATCATTCATAATTTAAAATACAAGCATTAATTTATTAAATTGGGTAAATGTCAAATTTAATACCTAAACTTAGGTGAAGATACATTGAAAAAATAGAAAGAAAAAATGGAGAAGAAGATGAACGATACACTCCTAGAAGCTCAAAACAAAACCAAATTTTCATTTATTTTAATCAAAAAACTTAATGGGTCTTATAAAAGAATTAGCAAAAGTAACATACACATAAAGGATTCAACCAAAAACCTAAGAAGCAAAAAGATTGAAAATTTATAAAAACTTCATGTTTCCCATTTAAATTAATAGAAAGGACATACATATCAATCATAGGATAGAAATCCATTATCTAATGATAATAACAAAAATAAAGGATAAGAGGACAAAGGCTTTGTTGAGAAAGATCAAAATCTGGACTTGCTTTGTTATGCGATGGTGTTTGGTGAAGTTTTAGAGGTTGTCAATATTGGTGGTGTTTATTATAGGTGCTTCGCTGGTGGATTTCAGTTTCATGTTAGATGATCATGTTAGTGGTGGTGTGCTTGATGTATTAGCTACAACGTTTTTATGAAGGTGGTAGTGTGAGAGGTTATTTGGTTTGTATTTAGATGGTGTATGCGATAGCGCTTGCTGTTATGGTGTTGTTGGTTTTGTGAATTTGGGTTTGGTCTATTCAACATATGGTTGAGGTAGTATCAAGTGTAGTTGACAAAGAGGTAGTGATGTGTTTGTGTTGGTTTCAGTTTGTTTGGGTTTGCCAAGAGTGTAGAGAGAGAGACTAAAAGAGAGATTCAAAAGAAGAAAGAAGGAGGGGGAGAGATGAAAAAGAGAGTGTTTAGTTGCAGGAGCCCGATAAAGTGGAGATCTTCATCTTGTTTTTACTAATTGATTTTTTTAATCCATTTGACATATGTCGGATCGTGATTGGTTGGATGATCCATGTCAGCAATGGAGTGTAATGGTCTCGAAAAATTTAATTAGGTACTAAAAAAGAACTTTTAGAAGTTAGATACCTAATTGCATTTTTGGAAAACTTCAGGTCAAAGTTCTTGTTTGTCAAAAAATTGATACAATTAAATAATATATATTTTTATGCATAAATATATCAAATGTAAATAAAATTCAAATAGAAATCAAACAATCCAAATAGATCCTAAAATTAAAGCTCCATTACTATTATCCTATCATGAAATTATAGGCCTGTTTAATATTATTTAATAGAGACACTAAATCATTCATAATTTAAAAATACTAGCATTAATTATTTTAATTTACATATGAGAGACATAGCCTATCAAATTCCTATTATATCCATTAGAAGTATTTAATTTTCAGAAAACTTAGGTCAAGTTGCATACAGATGACTTTCAAAAAAGATTCAAAATCTATCATTGAATCTTGCATAAGTGGTAGGTTATATAGAAAATAGTAGGTGTGGTAATTAAAAAAAAAAAAGTGTGATAAATTATATGAAAAAATGATAAATTTTTAGGTTAAAAAAGTGATAAGTATGTTAAGTCGACGACTTGTCTTTTAAGTAGGTCCCATCCAATTTCTCCACTACGACTTTGCTAGATAAGTGTGGGAAAAGAAGTAATGCATTTGTCCTCCTCTTTTTTCCCTTTATCCTAAAATCCCCCTACTCCACCTGAGAAGAGCACGAAAAGAAGTATGGTCCACAGAATAGTTAGCACGTCGGGAAGTAGTCAAGACATCACGTGAACTGCTTGTTTTCACAATTCTGACACGACACGGCGAGCTGGTCGGAAAAGCATAATTGCGGCAAGAACTTAAAAGACAATATAAGCGTGAGATTTACATCTCCATACCAAATTAACCAAAAATCACGGACAAGAAGCTCTTGGGATCTCAGAAATTGGCATTGCCCGATCTTATTTTCCGCTTTGAATGAATTAATAATAACAATAATGTTATTCTTATTTTCCTCTTTGAATAAATTAATAAAAACGTGAATGATATGGTCTTATCTGCTAAATGACATTTGATTACATATAAGATCGCATCCGAGGCCTTACAATGGATTGAGCGCCATCGACGTATATAGTTGTTCCGGTCATGTACGTGAGGACATCACTGATTAAATAGATAACAGTTGAAGCCAGATCTTTCTTCACATCAAGCCATCGCTCGAGTGGCGCCGCCTCCTTCACCAAGTTTTGGGCCTTCTCCAGTCCAACTGATTTCGGATATTCATCGTTCAAGTGCAACCCTCGCGCAATCGCATTAACCCGGATGTTGTATCTTCCAATCTCCAATGCTGAAGTCTGATGACACACAGAATTAATCATATTAAAAAACGACCCTTCCATGCCTAGAAAACACAACCATCTAATATAGCATTAATTTAACATTCACTTTTCTTAAACGGCCACGTCGCGACCTATCAAAATTCGACTAGAGTTCAAAATGCCAACTTAAACTTAAAATAAAACTTATTAATATAAACAAATCAAGCTCAAACTTCAATAGGAGCTCATAAACCAACTCTCTAAACAAGCTAATGACTACACTCATAACACATTTATAAGTTTTATAATGTATAAATATATAATTAAATAGTAATAACTAATTTCTACTCAATACATATATATATTTGTGATTCTTATATATATTATTTTTAGGTTAAAAAAAATTTAAAAGCAGGCTATTTAAATAAGTCATGCTCGATTTTAGATTTTATTCAACAAAAGCTAGATAGGTTTAATAAAAAACTCGGTTTGGCTCAAGCTCAATACAAAACAAGCTAGGCACAAATTCGAAATAAAACTCGATAAGTTAAATAAGTCAAGCTTAAGCCTAAATTTTAAGTTTAATAAAAAACTTAACTTAAGCTCAAGATTAATAATTTTCAAACAAGCCAAGCTAAGCTTTTACTCGAGCTCGAAATCAAGCTCTTTGGTTAAACAAATCGAGCTCAAATCTAAATTTCAAACTTAATAAAAAATTCGACTTGAGTGCTTGACGTAGATACTATGTTCATTACAAAACCATGTGCCACACCATTCCCAGATGCCGCGTGTGTCACATGTAAATTGAATCGTCGATCCAGTGATAATACAAGCATGAAGCGTAGCATATGTAAGCAGTTCTTTCTTATGCATACTTCATAAACCAAACTTTTTGACTTAACATTTAATTTTTTTGCAGATTAGCCCCCATTAAGTTATTAACAAGTAACCTAAGATAAAGTGCAGAAATTAATAATAATATCCCTTTCCATTACTCTTTTTTTTTTATTTTAAGTTATTTTCATGCCGCTTCATCAGCCTCTTATGCATCTTTTGCCATTATAATATGTCGGCTGTGATCCTACTATTTTTAATTTCAGTGATTAATATATACAGAATAGTGACATAGAGAAATGCCATCATCATGTGCAAGAAAAGAGAAAATGACTGTCTGGTATAATCCTGTAGGGGGGAGTGAAAGAAGGTTCCAACACCATCCATAATAAGTAATTACTATGGTCTTCTAAAATGAAAGTGTCCTCGGCCATAATTTTAGAAGCAATCTTGCAATAATTACTTAAGCCAGCTAAAGCAATCAGGTCCCAGAGACCAAATTTCAGGTAAGTGATAGATCATTCTAACCGACACGACACATCATATTTCACGTGCTATCATTATAGGCAGGGTACTATGATGGTTGCAACTTGCAATTCATCGTACCAGTGAAAGTAATAGTAGCAATAATTTATCTGTGCACGGCAGTATTTTGCGGAACTTACTCGTACTAATTGATCCACTGCAGCCAAACACGAGCCATATGCAGCGGAGCCTGGGTAGAGTCCACGCCCACCACCAATCATCGGCTTCAAGAATACTATGGAGCCTCCAGACTTGGCATCACGCATCTTTCTACTTACAGCTTTCAATAGAAACCATGCAGCCATGAAGTTTATTTTGACGATCTTGTTGAACTCGTTTTCTTCCAATTCTAAAGGGTCTTGCATCTTTCCTGGTCAAGAAGAGTTTAGGCAGAAATTAAAAATGTGATCACTTTCAAGGGCAATGTTGTGCCATTGAGTGCTTTGCCGGACAGTGATGTGGTGAACAGAACACAAACAGGACAACCATTCTATTATTGTTAACAAATGTTGAGAAAGAAGCAGATCTCGCATGGTAACCACCAATAAGTCAGGTCAAAAATGAACACAATTCAATTTTTTTTTTTGTTGGTTGGTGGGGGGGACTGAAAACTGATGTCATATACTTCTCATGACCCAGATAATATTTAATAATGTTGAGAAACAGCAACAGAGGTTTCTCTCTTGGAAATATTATATGCTTCTACTCGGAAACTGCATGATAATCAATTTCCAATGCATGAGTTCATTGGCAATTACCCATAGAAATTCCTTCCGCCGGAATTGAATATTCAGATGTCCAAAGTCCTAATTCTTTTACCAGGTCCGTTGACTTGTAAAGAGGCTCACATCCATTGAACGTGTATAGAGTATAGACTATCAAACTAGAAGACACAGGAAGTTTCCTTCCCACGATTCTCTCCTTTCAACAGAAAGAAACAATCTGTTACTCCATCTCTATTTCATGGTGCCATTATCCGATATTTCCATTTTCTTCCAGGAACCTAACACATGTTCTTCCTGCCTGTTTTTCTCCTCCCCCCACCCCGGTGCGGTAAAGACATTAAGATCTGAGTCACCAACATCTTATAGGATAGTGTCGACAATTGTAATGAATAAACGAATAAACTTGCATCCCAAATTCATCGAAGAGAAGACTTGCTTGCTTACCTTCGTAAGTATAACAATTTACAAAGGCATCAATTTTGCCAAGGATATTCCACGCTTTATCCACAGCCTCTTCAAAAGCTGCCTCCCTCTCCTCTTCCATTTCCAATCCAATCACCTCAACAGATGCAGCCCCATTCAACGTCCGTCTAATATGCTCTCCGGCACTCCTCAGACCATTCTCGTCTCCCATCAAGACCAACCTGTACAAATAACTATGAGTAATCATTACAATCTAGTCATTAATGTACGAACCCAACAATCATATACAATCGATGAGATGAAAAATTCAATGCGATGCACAACCCTTTTCAAGCTTTGAACTCTGTTCTATCAAAAAATACGTTACGTGCTCAATTATAACCGTTTGTTCATCGGAAATCACGAAAGGTGGTGATGAGCAAAAAGTTAATTGTAAATTAACCGAAATGATCAGCACAGGCTTTCGTTTTCATTTTTTTTTTCAACCTCCGGAAGATTTGCAAAAGGAATCATCAAATTATTTTAGATGGCATCTAATTCCATGCATTAAAATCAAACCAATGAAACAGTGACAAACAACGTGGAATAGCATGAAACAGAACTTGTGTTTGCTAAAACACAAGCACGAACCCAGAAGGTCGATGATGTAGAACCATCAGATTTTGGGCTTGAGATAGAAACGAAACCTGCATCCACGCTGGGCCAAATGTAAAGCAATGTTAACAGAAATCTCATCCCCACTAGATGTGACCAACACTCTTTTCGTACAACTTCCCATTTTGCCTGCATCAGTTCCAAAAACCAAAACCATCCATTACGACCCAAAACCCAAAAATTTACAAATGAACACCAATTTTCAAGGAAAAGAGAAAATATTTTCGAGAGAGAGAGAGAGAGAAAGGGAAAGAAAGCAACCTCTATTAACTAGGAACAAGGATCAAATTTTGGTTTCAGTTGAAGCCTGAAGCTTTCTGGTGAAATAGAGCTATTGAGATGATTACGAACCTTAGAAATTGCGATGCCGCTAGTTTTGTTTGTTTTTTTTTTTTTTTTTTTTTTTCTAACTGTCCTTCTGAGTATCATTACCATATATATGCATGGACGGACTTATAGACGTGTACCCAACCCAAGACACGTATGATATTTGTCATCTCATTTAATTATTTAAATAATATAAATTTTTTCGTCCGAATGTCTTATAATAAAGCATCCGGTCCAACTTCTTATCTTAAGGTGCGAATTTGATTTCCTAAGTTAACATTATAATGATTGTGGCGACATTATAATGGTCTTGTGGCAAATATATATATATATATTTGTGTGTAAAGCGAAACTCATAGTTAATGACACAAGAATTTCTTAGACACAGATTTCACGTTTTGATCACCGACTACATCAGAAGACCGAAGCTGTGCGGTCCACTGTATGATGGATGAGTCGAGTGGCCAGAAATTGCCCAGGAAACTCTGGATGAATATTTAATATGACCCTACTTAATCGAATTTAATATATAGGTGTGCGGTAGTTGAAATTTAATAGAAAAAATAAAAATATAATAAAATAACTTAAATAAATAAATTTTTTTTACACCAACACCTCCTCCTTAAGTTTTTTTTTTTTTTTTTTTTTTCTTTTTCATTTTGAGTTTAAAAAGATAAAAATGAAAATAAAATCATTCAAGATTAATTATATTGATTCTATCCAATTACCATTTCCCAAACACAATGCCAACATTTACCCAACAAAATCACAGTGTTTTTAAATGACTCCATGAACAGTAATGACCATGATATTTTCATTATTTATGAAGGAATACATGGTACCATGTTTGGTCATTGTCAATTTGTCATCAAATATCCAAATCTTTTCAACAACCTAAACTTTAGGTTTAAAAAGAAATTATAACCGATAAAGTTACAACGTTTTTAAAAAATGACACCATATAAGTAATTACCATAATATTTTCATATTTGGTACCGTAATGTTTGGTCATTTTGTCGTCAAATACCTAAATCTTTTCAAGGACCTAACTTTAAGATGTGGAGCCTTAGATAGAAATCCATTTTTCTTTATCGGACTCACTTAACTCCACTCCTTTAATATGAAACATGTTTAAAAAAAAAAAATCACTTTTTTCATAAAAAAATTTTGAAAGTTGCTGTCGATATAATCTTGAAAAAGAACTGGATGAATTAGTATCAAATAAGTTTTTTTCCCTCAAATTTTTATAATTTTGGTTTAGAAAAAAATGAAGTTTTTTTTTTTTTTTTTTTTTTTTGCAAGTTAGATAGGTTACTCTATTAACCCACCAAAAAGTATAAGTTGATGATTCATTTAACTCAAAAAAATGTGTAAATAAGTTAAATGGGCAAAGTTAGTGAATCAACTTGCTTAATTGTTTGCTTGTATGGGTTAGATTGAAATCTGACTTTTATTTATTAAAAAAATCTTAATATTTTAATCATTTAACTCGTGGATTAAATTGGACTAAATGGGGTTGCTATTTAATTAACCTGCAAGTGTAATTTTAGTTAGTTAGCCTTCAAGCCTATTTCTTTGGTTATATTTTTTCTTTATTTTATTTTTTTCAAGAAAATTTATGGAGCGGTGGTTAAAGTTAAGGTCAACCTAATTAGCAAAACAAAAGTTAAAGGTCAACCTTCCTAGTAGATACTAATTTATACATTTTCTTCAAGATTATGCTGGTAGCAACTTTTAAAATATTTTAAGAACAAAGGATTATTATTTAAAAAGAAAAAATTTCCTTAACATGTATTGAATGGTTCATATTGAACGCGCTGGAACGCGTTGGAGTTAAGTGAGTCCGATAAAGGAAAATGAATTTTTTTATTAAGGCTAGACAACCTAAAGTTTAGATATTTGAAAAGAATTGGATACTTATTATAAAACGACCTAAAATTTTGGTACCACATGCGATTCCTTGTGACGAATGAAGATATCATGGTAGCTGCTTATATGATGTCGTTTAAAAACATTGTGACTTAGTGATTAGAAGTTGGCATTGTGTTTGGGAAATGGTAAATGGATGAATCAATAATCTTGAATAATTTTACTTTTTTTATATTTTCAAATTCGAAGAGGAAAATATGAGAAGTTACAAATATACCCAAAAAGAGGAAGCGTTGGGGTAAAATCAAGAGTAATTTAATGAAGTTATTTTTTATTCATATTTTCTTCGTATCAATTAATTAAGTTCTTTATGAGAAGTTAAAATTGTCTTCCACCTATAATATACAGCAATAATATTTTTTTTATTTCTATTTTAATTTCAAATCTTTACGTTATATTTTCCCCCTTAATTATGGGTTAATGACCAACCCAATCCGGGTGCTTAATCCACTTTAACTTGTGGGTTAAACAGGTTAGGTTAATTCAATCTTTTTTAAATGGATGAAAAAAAACAACCATGACCATTGTTAAAAAAAGTCAAACGAACCGGCCAATAGACTAGTCTATTTGCACAATTCTAATTATACATGTTGCAAGTGGAAAATCATTGCCCATTGGTAGAGTGTCCAAGGGCCTACAATCAAAAGAAGCAAAAAACTTAAAAAAAAAAAACTCATTGTAGTATTTAGATCAAGAGAAAATATCGGAATTGAGTCAAATTAAAAAAGAACAAGATTCAACAATCAATAATAGGATGATTCAAGAATCATCTATTTAAATTCGATTTATGAATTTGACAGAGCACTACAGATGATCCAGCGTAGTCACTCTAATGCTTAAGTTAATAACCAACTTGAGAGAGAGTAAGCACATGCGTAAGTGGAGAGTGTGAGTAAATCACATATTATAACCTTGTGTCAGAGTCTATTTATAGGCGATGGTCAAGCAGAATGGGAGCCTACAGAATCTTCTTTATCCATGTGGGGCATTCCCAAGAGAGGGAAGCAAATAGAATGAGGACCCTTGTTGGTATGTGACTTGAACCCAAGTGATGATAGTGTTAATCTAAAAAGAGTGATCACATAGGTGGAGAGCTATATCTTTAGAAGAGTCCCAGGGAGATTTAGAGTACCCCTATAGAGACATGGTAAGCCAGGGAGATGTACATGTAAGAGGAGGAGCTTGGTAGGAAGGAGGACCCTAGTTTGAGTCCTCATATGTACCAACAAAGAAGGTTGACTTCTAGGCTAATGAATGGCCGAGACCCATGGATTGAGATTGTTTAGGACGTTTGATGGGCTTTGGGAACCCTATTACTAGTCCATCTTGTTAATGTTGGGCCTATTGGTCCATGATCAAATAAAACTTATCAACAACAGCTATATTAGTATATATATCAAATATATCAAACCTATAAACATGGTTTTTTGCCAACACCTATAAATATGGTTAGTTATTAAAAAAAAGATAGATATAATAATTGTATAATCAATATACCAACATGATGGATATGATATAATCAACTACATAGCTATTAATCAATTAGCATGCATAAAACTTAATCCACTAACTATGCAATATGAGAATCAATGAATCAATCACTAACAATACTATACCTAGATTAATATCTCAAAATTGTTTATTTTTTTTTTTTTTTTTTTGAGTTTTTAGACCTTTCGTTTTTAGTTAGATTGTAACTATTATACCAAAACAAATAAATGAAGAGCATTAGAAGTAAAAAAGAAGGCCAATCCATCCGTTTTGACAATCAACATGAGTAGTTAATGGATATGGACAACTAAGAGTATATAACAATTCAAATTTAATCTTCAAAGCAACATACAAGCTCAAATACATGGGTGCTGCTCATGAGAATTCCTCATCACGTCAGGTGGCCCTCATCAATGGGGGTGGCGTTTGATGACTTTAATGAATGTGTTTTACTCTTTAATAGTGGTGGTGCTACCTCAAAAACATCACACCACTTAAAAACTATAACAGTGGTGAAAACTTAACAATGGCCGAAAATGCGAGCTCCAATTCAAGCAATTCAAGAACAATTAGAAAGAACCTAAAACTATGACATGCCAAAATCTAATGCTCCTGTTGGGGTTGGCAACAAAAGTATCAAAATATAGGGTGAATAACTGATAAATAAAATACGAGCAAAACAAGTAAAATAAAACTAAATGGTACCAGAAAATTTTAACATTGTTTACTCTTTGTAAAGGCTACGTCCACAAGACTACTTGCGAAAATTTCTTCCACTAAATAAATAGCAGGTTACAAGGGAGAAACTTCTGTAGAAAAATTATCTATTGCTACAACACAAATAATTGAGATAAACCCAAAATATTAACACACGAGTGTTTACCAAACACTCAAAAACCTCACTATTTTGTTACTTCTTAAAATTATCTCTCTCTAAATTAAATTTCCTCAAAGCAAAATTTGCTTTGGTCCACCCAGCCCTTCCCTCTCTAGGAACTCATGTGCACAAGGTAATGGAGCAATTGCATGTTTAGAGGCAAGATTCCCTTGCTATTCATGTTTTGTAAAAGCTGATTTAGTCGACTTACAATTCCTAGCCATGAAGAAATATTAAAGTCGGTTAAAGATCGACTGGAAATTTCATGGCTATTCTTCATAGCCAGCTTGCAAAAATCATGGCTACTTTACATAGCCAAATCAAATTTCCCTTCCTCCTTTTTTTTTAAACTTCATGTGGGCCCCATGATGTAGGAGAGATCCACCATCAATTCTCCCCCTCCTCACCACATGGATGGCTCCACCAATCCTACTGCTGATCAACAATATTCAAACTTATCCTTGGAAGAACCTTGGTCAACATGTCTAATCCATTTTCATAATATGGATCTTTTAAACCACAGTAGTTTCTTCTTCAGTACATCTCTAATCCAATGATATCTCACATCAATATGTTCTTATCTAGAATGAAAGAAGGAATTATTCCCAAGATGAATTACACTATAGCTATCACAAAACAAATCATACTTCTCTCGGTGGAAACCAAGTTCAATTAAGAACTTTTTCATCCACAACAACTCCTTACAAATCTTTGTCGCTGCAATAAACTCTGCTTTAGTTGTTGAGAGTGCAACACATTTTTGTAATGTTGATTGCCATGATATAGCTTCCCCTACAAATGAAATCAAGTATCCTGATGTAGACTTTCACGAGTCAACATCGCAGCCATACCTGCATCTGTGTAACTAACTAACACAGGTTTTTCATCTCTAAAACATAAACACATTTTGGAGATACCATGAATATATCTAAGAATCCATTTCACTATAGCCTAGTGCTCTTTTCCAAGATTTAAAAGGAACCGACTTGGTACTCCAACTGAGTGAGCAATATCTGATCATGTACATATCATAGCATACATCAAACTTCCAACTGTTGAAGCATATGGAACCCTATCCATCTTCTCCTTCTCTTTCTTAGTAGAAGGGCATTGCTTGGAGCTTAATCTAAAGTAATTAGCAAGAGGACAACTAACCGCTTTAGCTTTGTCTATATTAAACCTCTAAAGTACTTTCTCAATGTACTTCTCCTATGACAATCATATTTTCATGCCAAGAATTTGTCTTGCTAGCCCCAAATCTTTCATAGCAAAAGACTTGCTCAACTTTCGTTCAAGCTATTGATTATAGAAATATTTTAGCCAACAATCAACATACCATCCACATAGAGCAATAGAGTAATGAAATCATCATAAAGAATTTTTCACAAATATACAATGATCTGAGGTAGTCTTCTTGTAGCCTTGCTCCCCCATAATCGACTCAAATTTCTTGTACCATTATTTTGGTGTCTGTTTCAAGCCGTACAGGATTTTCTTTAATTTACAAACAGAATCCTCTTTTCCTTTAACCACGAAAGCCTTTAGCTGCTCCATATATATCTCTTCCTCTAAATTACCATAAAGGAAGGAAGTCTTCATAACCATTTGCTCGATCTCTAGATGGAGACTTGCCGCTAACCCTAACACTATTTAAATAGATGTCATTTTCACTACTGGTGAAAATATCTCATTAAATTCAATCCCTTTCCTTTAGCTAAATCCTTTAACAACTATTCAGCTTTGAATCGTGGTTGGGGACTGTGTTCTTCATGCTTTATCCTAAAAACCCACTTATTTTTCACAGCCATCTTACCTTTATGTAATTCCACTAGCTCAAAGTTTCATTCTCATGTAAGGATTTCATTTCATCTTACATGGCCTCAATCCTCTTCTTTTTGTGTTCATCATCCATTGCTTTCAAAGTCTTCCAATTCTCCCCCATCGGTCAATAATACATATTGATCTATAGGATATCTAGTAGAGGGTTGTTGAACTCTAGTAGATCTCCTTAGTTTTGGAGAACCCATTGGAGCTGGTGGTTAATCACGAATAATGTCATCATCAGAATCATCTGATGGTAAGTCAAGGGGAGCATCTGCATCTCTTGCCTTAGGCTTGTCATTCTGTACTTCTTCTCCAACCTCTCTTGGCACCATTGTTTGAGGTATCATCTCTAGGCCTATTATACTACTACTAGACCTGGAAGCATTCTTTTGAGCCTTCTCTATATCACGATGGTCTCGTCTTCAATGAACACTGCATTACGGCTTCTCACAAGCTTCTTCTAAACTGGATCATAGAACATGTAGCCTAGTTGATATTGATATAGCCAATAAACACACACTGTCGTATCTTGACATAATGTTTTGACCTCTCATCCTTTGGAATATTCATAAAGGCTTTACAACCAAATAGCGTAAATGATCATAAGAAGCATCCTTTCCTGACCATGCTCTTTTAGGAGTATCAAACTGCAAAGGGACATACAGTGAAAGGTTCGATACGTGAATAAATGCCAATATTGCCTCACCCCAAAATGTCTTTGGCAACTTTGCATGTGAGAGTAGACATTTGACTCTCTCCATCAAAGTCCCGTTCATGTTCACAACTAAAGCATTCAAATGCGGTGTTTTTGGAAGTGTGATTTGATGTCGAATATGATGCTCTTTGTAGCAAGCATGAAATGGTCCAACATACTCTCTAACATTGTCTATTCATATGCACTTTAGCTTCTTGTTGGTTTACCTGTCGACTAGAGAAAGAAATTGCTTGAAAGCATCTAATATTGATCTTTAGACATCAAAACGTACACCCATGTCTTTCTAGAATGGTCATCAATAAAATTCACAAAATACTGAGCACCACCAGGAGACTTTAACATTGGCCCACACAAATTTGAGTGTACAAAATCCAATACATTCTTCATTCTAGAAGGAGTGGAACTTTTGAAAGTAACCCTATTTTGCTTTCCTACCAAATAATCAACACACTTCTTTAAATAAATTTATCCAATCCATATAGCACATTTGTCTTAGACAAATGGGTCATACTTTTCTCACTCATATAACCTAGACATTTATACCAAAGCTCAATTGTACTATTGTTTTCCACTACAGCACATCTTGGGAGAGCTTTGCCTTCATAAAGTACAGTTTAGAGAATTGCTTCCCTTTAGCCACTACTAAAGAACCTTTGATGAACTTACATTTGTCATCAAAGAAGGTATTGCAAAAACCTTCATTATCTAGCCTACCTGTTGAAATAAGGTTCGAACACATATCTGGAATATGCTTGACATCCTTCAAGATCAACCGCGTAGCATTCTCTATCCCCAAATAAACATCTCCTTTACCTGCAATTTTTGAAAAATTCTCATTTCTCATTCTCACAACACCAAAATTGCCTAGCATGTAAGATGAGAAAATTTCTCTTCAAGATGTAGCATGAATAGTAGCACCACTATAAATCATCCAACTTGTCTCATGGGTTACAAGATTGACTATATCATCACCATCATAGATAAAGTTGAATTCCTTGACAACATTCGCTTGTTCATCACCACTGCCATGATGTTTCCTCTATTCTTCGCCTTTTCTCTTCTTTTGATCTTGCTTAAATTTTCAAAAAAACTTCTTTATGTGCCCTTTATTTCTTTATAGTGATGGCACCGAACATTGGCATATTTATTTGACTTTCCTCTACTCATGTCCCTTAACCTTGGACCTCTAGACCAGCTCCTCCCCTTTGATTCTGTAACAAAGATTTCTTCATGTAATGAAGAAGACCCTTGTGTTCTTCGTCTCATTTCTTCATTTAAGAATGCACTGTTGACAAATTTCATAATTACTAAACTATTTAGTGCTAAATTTGTAAGTGAAATCTTTAAAGTCTCCCAGGACTTGATGAGGAGGCTAGAATCAAAAGAGTAAGTACCTCATTGTCAAAATTTATGCCCAATCTTGATAGAGTCTCCATGATCCCCTGAAAATCATTTGAAATGATCTGCCATCGACGTATTTTCCTAATACTTCATTTGGAGAAACTTTTTCAGGTAAAACAATTCATTTTTCTCGGTTTTAGAAGCATATAGCTCCTTTAACTTATTCCACAATGTTCGTGCATGAGTCTCATTATAAATATGATTATAAACATTTTCTTCAACAAACTATCGGATAAAACCATGTACTTTCTCATGCTCAAACTCTCACTCCTCATCTATCTTATCTTCAGGTTTAATGGTACCAAACATCGGTAAATACATCTTCATCACAAATAGAAGATATCTTTCATCTTACTTCTCCATATGTATGGTAATTCATGCCATTAAAGTTGATCATTTTGCTCATCCTCGCCTTCATTATTCAAATGAAGAAATAATAATCTAACCTTATTTTCCGATGTGGAGGATCCATAACTTAGTGGCAACCACATAGCACACGATAAGTAGATATATTCACCAAAATACAACTCTGATACCAATTGTTAGAGCCGACACAACAGAAGTAGCACAATATGTCAGATGACTAATAAACAAAATACGAGTAAAGAAAGTAAAATAAAACTAACTGCACCACAAAATTTGAACGTGGTTTACCCTCTATATAGGCTACGTTTATAGGACGAACTTCAAAAATTTCTTCTACTAAATGAATAACAAGCTTGCAAGAGAGAAACTTTTCTAGAAAAAACTATCTAGAGGTACAACACAATATAATTAAGATAAACTAAAAATAGCATACAGTGCTTATCAAATACTCAAAATAAACCTCACTATTTTCACTTCTTAAAATTATCTCTCTGTAAATTAAATTTCCTCAAAGCAATTTTTTTTCCTTTGGGAACTCATGCAGACAAGTTAATGACAACAATTGCATATTTATAGGCAAGATTCCCTTGCTGTTCATGTTTTGTAAAGTCAGTTTAGCTGACTTACATTTCCTGGCCATGAAGAAATATTAAAGTCGATTAAAGACTGACTGGAAATTTTGTGTATATTCTTCACAACTTTCCCTTCCTCCTTTTTTTTAAACTTCATGTGGGCCCTATAATGTAGGAGGTACCCACCATCAATTCCTAATTTCAAGTTTCAAATCCTCTCATAGGAAGAGATTTCTTAAAGAGAAGATATAGGTGCTTTTGATGGTATTTTCTTTTACTATGCGCTTTCAACACTCAAGGTCATATTACAAAGTTGTTTGACACATGTAGACACAATAAGATTGAACATTAGGTGGCAAAAAAATTCAAGGATGCTTGACTCTTTGCATCCATTTGGCATATTCTACCCAAAAATGACAACACATATTCTTTAATGAATCTTGAAGAACTATATCAGACATCTAATGAGGGAACACCTCCCTTTACTATAAATACCTTGAAGAATTGCAAAGAAAGGATCTCTTCAGGAATTCTTTTTCGATCCACTTGTTAACGATAGTTAGTTAGTCATTTGCACTAGATACACTATTATTGTTGAAGTTCTCACACCTTTCCTTTGAGCCCTTTACTAACATAAGCATTAGGGTTCTTGCACCGAGATATCTTCTTACACCCCTTCTTAGCTCATGTTTGCTCTTTCGCATGCCTCAAGTGTACAAAGGATTCCTAAACTGAGGTAAACAAATACCTTGTTGAGAATCATGCAGCAACATTTGTGCATAGCATTTATGGCATTAACATCACCTAAAACGCCATAATGCTTAATATCATAAATATTAACAAAAACAATTGGAACTCTTGAATGTTAGCTAAATTAGCTTAATATGTTTTTCACTTGGAAGCGACAAAACTCCATAAAAAAATCAAGTTAATGGCACAATACTTCAACACGCTAAAAAATGATAATGACCACCTCCATTAAATGTGTAAATGAACCAACGTGATTTACAAACTACTCAAACTTTGTTTAATTTTTACTTAAGTTGGATTCAAGAATATTTTACTAGAGCTTGAAATTGAGCTACATGAGGAGTTTATCATGTCAAGCTCGAGTTTGAACTCAATCTACCCAAGAAATTTATTGAGTCGAGGTCAAGCTTCACAACATCTAGCTCAATTGACACGTAAGCCTAATCAAGCTCAAGTAAAAAATAAATGTGAATCGAGTTTGAGTTGAGTTTGAATAGTAAAATTACTTTACTTATAGAGCTACAAACGAGTCGAGTTGCCTGTAAGCTACTTGAGCCCAGCCCGCTTCAAGCTTGATTGATAAATGAGTTGAGTTTAACCCTAAAGTAAAGCCCATTTATCTAAAGGATTTGAGTTTGAGCTTTGATTTGGAATTACAAGTCAACTCATGAACTAGTTTATTTAGGTTCATGAATAGGTTCTTGAGTAGGCTCATTAATATGTTTGTTAATAAACCCATTAGTAGATTTGTGAATTTTTTATGCATGATATATCATAGGGAAAAAGCCTCTTTTGATACCTGAACTTTGACAAAGTGGATAATTAAAGTACCTAAACTTTTAAAAAGTTTATTTCCGTACCTAATTAAACTTTTTGTGTCCCTTTTAGGTACCTGAACTTTAAAAAAAAAAAAACAAATTTCATACCTAATTAAACTTTTTGTGCCCCTTTTCACTACCCCACTCTTTTATTATTTCTTGAAATAATTGAACATGTGTCATGCAACGATGAGTGAGATAGTGTTTAGGGCCAAAAAACTTCAATTAGATATGAAATTAGACATTTTAAAGTTCATATACCTAATTGTCCATTTCATCAAAGTTCAAGTAACAAAAGAGGCATTTTCCCTATATTATATGTAACTACATAATTAAAACAACAAAAACTAATTTCTATTTAATATATATATATATATATATTTATAGCAACACATGTACGTTATATTTTAGGTTTTAAAAAAATAGAAAATAAACTATCTAACCGAGTGGAACTTGAGCTTAAATCTTAGTCTTGATAAAAGCTCTATAAGCTTGATAAAAATCTTAGCTTAGCTTGAGCTCGTTTAGTAAGCAAGCCGAGCTCAAGCCTTTAAAAGCACGACTTGGCTTGGTTCATTTGTAGCCCTATTTACTAGAGTAGAATTTGAGCTTTTTTCAATGCCAACCTGATGTTGTATCATTTCAACTCAACTTGTTTGCAACCCTAACCTCCATGAAGTGGTTAAATAGTTTCACAAACACTCAAGCATAATGAGAATGATCTTTAACAAAGGAATGAGAACAACAACTCTCATCATTCCAACATTCTCATCATTCCCTACTAGGAGTATGAATGACTGTACCATCTCATGAGATCGAAATAATAGCAATTTTAGGTGCTTTCTGAAGCCTAGTTCTAACAAATGCTATTGAGTACAACTCCACTAAAGCTTGACAACATCATTAAAAGGCTGCAAGATATCAAGTAGCTTAGGCATTGAACCCATGGGATGTCTATAATACTGACAAGTCTTCTTTCATGAAGCAAATCTTAAAAGAAGCTTTGCCACTCGGATTAGAAATCCCTAACTCAAATTCTATGAAAAGTCAATGATCTCATGAAAAAGTGAGTAATTTTACTTGCAAATGAATACGCATGGCATTCAATGCCAAACATCCTACACGTGCTATGTATACATCAAATTAAACACTATTGCAAGCTTTAAGGAGCTTAGTAGGTTGTTTAACCAACACATCATCAGTAGTAGGAAACTGAGAAAGACTCATCCATTTTCAACCTCATAAAATACTAATAAGATGAAGGAGTACATTACTCATTTCCATACTACCATGATCGAGATCCCCAATCTTGATAATGTAGCCCTTAAACATAGTAATTCAAAGAGTTAACCATCATTGCCTATTCTTTTTCTCTCTAGCAAAGAAAGGCCAACAATCATGGCAGAATTTAAGATCAAGTAACAAAACTCACTACTAAAAAATAACATCCTAGCTCAGAGATAGCTTTGGTGACTAACCACAAACACATGAAGAAATTTAAGGATTGAACTTTGATTAAAGAAAGCTTTGGTCCCATCACTAATGGTAAAATACCTTACTCATAAAGTAGAAAAGGTATACCATTTAAAGAAGACATTATCCCCATTTTCAACTAACACCCTCTCTAACAAAACCTCACATAGAGTTCCTACTGGAGGTAAGGAATAGAGGAATTCTTTCCTTAATCAAAGAAGATGTGGAACGATTTCACTAAAAGAATTATGACAAGTTGTATGAATTTACAATGGTAACCATTGACAATATGTACAATGTGGAGATTTCAAGAAAAAATTGCCTACTTATCCTTCTTCACAAGTTAGCCAACACTCTTCATATGTTAGGAAGGAATTTTTATGAATCAGGATACATTAGAAGAAACAGAAGCATAAGTTTGAAAGCATGTGATAGATAGCATTAATAATAAAATTTCATGTAAATTTCAAGATAAATAAAAGAGAAACTCTAAACTCCATTATTGCTAGGTTTGACCAAGAATCTCAATGCAATAAGGAAGTAGTTTCATTTGATATTTTGATAATTAAAGTGGTGGAATTGTTAATTAGTGTTAAGTTGAAAAATAAGGTGATTAATGAATGCCATGATATGATTACAACAATATATTACAAGAATCGAAGAAGAATCACATATTAATCTATGAATTTGTAGTGGTTTAACACCTTCAATAAGTGATAGAGAAGATTTTTTTGATTTTCCATGATTAGAGTTGATGAAATTGACAATTTAGTGATAAATTAATATAAAGAATAACATTGGGATCATTAGTATAGTTTCCATGATATGAAAAAAATTTAATGAAATATTACATGTTAACCCATTCCTTGATGTGTTGAAACATTCAATTGGATGGTAAGGAAGAAATCAATTGATTTTCCACATTAAATTTGACGAAAATGAAAAAAATAGATGATAGATTGAAAAATAAGATGATATTAAGTTCCATTAAAGTAATTATCATGATGTCATAAAAAATTGAAGAAAAGTTACATTTTATTCCCCTTCCATGTTGCCAAGATAGGCTTAGTGAAAGAAAGACCAAATGCTAAACATATGGTTTTATTAAAAAGAATTGAAATTGGTATAATGGTGATTAATTGGGAAATGAAATAATAACCGATAAATTGAAGTAATCCTATATATAAAAAAAAGAAAGTAATATTCAATGACTTTCATGCTTGGGAATAGCAATGATGTGTTTAGTTATGGATAAAATGAATTATAGATATAAGTCTAGGAGTGAATCTAAGGCAAAAGGATCTTAGAAAACCTAGGAAAGTATTGAGATCTATATAGGATCTAAATATGACCTCTCCTTTTTGTGACCCTACAAGCTTCTACTAATAAAAATAATGTTATTAATAAAAAGTGTGCCTAATAACGTATAAAACTGACTATTTATTTATCAAAAAAGAATTTAAAATGACCAAGAAATCATAAAATTAAGAAACCTGCCTAATTGAAAATAATATGAAAAGGAATAAAATTGAGTAAATTACATCGGAAGGTCTCGACGTTTAGTGATAAGTTTTTTCGAGGTTCTAATGTTTTATTGATTCAAAAGAGTCTCAACTTTTAGAGATGTGATCAATTAAGGTCTCTCATGACACATCGCAACGTGCTAATCTTCTAAGTTTTGATTAAATATTTCTCCTGTTGGTACGTGTCAACAGAGACCTCAATTGACTTACTTTTCTAAATGTAAGGATCTCTTTTGAGCTACTCGAAATATTGAGACCTCAAATAAAACTTACTCCCAAATTTAGGATCTCCCGATTAATTAATCAAATAGAAATTATACTAGTCTTTATTATAAATATAGCAATACTTATTGTTATCATTGCTATCTTATTCAAATGACTTAGAGTCAAAATTCATTTATCCTGGAGGCTATATTCGATAACTAACATCTTTGGCAAGTGAGTTTCCTATGAGTATTACATTGTTTTCTGTATAATGCAATGCACTAAATTTATATAATGAAATTATATGCTGAATGCGTATGGGATATTGCATGTGTACTACTTTTGGTTATATGCAAAAACTTAAGGTTGAAACTGATAATTGAGCTTATTGACGTACGAGCTTGTAACATTATGACTGCCTAGACGATTAATCAATTGCTTGAAAATGATTATGATATTTGACCTCAAATTGATAAATGGATCCATACAAATCATGTATATTGCGTTATGGAAAACAACCAGTGTTAAGTTAAGCAGATTAGTTTATAGGTGCAGTTTGTATGTTTGTCTCAATGAATGAGCAATTAAGTCACTTGGAGTAGTATATCATGAGTGGAGTCATGTCAAGGGCTTTAGCTTATGGAATCTTATAGCACCTCGAGAATTTATTAAACTGTTTTTTATGATCATTGAAAATTCTTTTGAGAAAGGATTTTGAAAAAGAACCAGAGGATGCTTTGCAACTACAGCTAGTGGGTTCGTGTTGGTCATGACAATAGCACATATTTTTTAATACAAGTCATGGAAGGACATAAATTTGTACTATATGCAATTCGAGTAACAATTGTATAGATTCGTGATCATGTGTTTGTTGCATTATACTTGATTGTTTAATAGTTGCTTGAAAGAGTAATATGAAGGAATTTTACTTAGTTGGATGTAGCTGACTCCCCAACAAATTGTCTTTGCAAGTAAACTTGATAGCTAAGATTTTGATAGGATCCAAGTACAAATGTACCAAAGATGAAGCCCTACAAGTTAGGTAAAGAATTAGTACCATCGAGAGAAGAAATTTACAAAATTTGATTCTTCTCCATAGAACCTTCCTTCCCCTTTGGAGAAAAAAAATACTCATATTATAAGATCATTGTAAGGAAAACCTGCATTTTAGATGTATCTACCATCCCTTAATAAATTTGATTATTGATACAATCTACGGTCTTATAAAATTAAAATTGAAAAAAATTGGTTTATGAAACCATAAATTATTTTCCATATTAATAAATAAATATGGAGAAATGCCTATAGACCAATTTGCAAATACACCTCCTTATCATGATTGATTGGCGTGCATTTAACCTTTATTATCTTGAAAAGAATCTATCATAAAGAATGCCTATTGCATGTAATGTGGAATAGACTTTGAATCTCCATTCATTCCCTTTGATGGAGTAATGATTATTCATGATAAAAGTAATATTTTATTCTAAAATTACTTATAATTAAAAATAAAGGAATTGTTATTCATTTCTAGCTTGATTCCATTTTAGTGAACCAAACCTAAGATGAAGTCCAAATGCATCTTCTTTAAAGAGTTTTGCAGCCTTGATGTGTTATTTTTAAATAAGGGGATAAGGTGTACATAAAACAAACTTAAGGATGTATTTACATTCCTTTTAATTAATCTTAAAAGTTCAAAATATAAATAAATAGATGGTTACACCATAATAAACACACTTAAAAAAGAGGATGAATATATTAGTATTCTTCCATTTTTCCACCATCAATTTTATTTATTTACTCACTAACTCCACTTGCTTTATTTATATCATCATATTTACATTTTTGGTGTATTTTCCATCATTTAGAAGTGTTTAGGTTCTCTCTTTGATGACTATATGCAAACGAAACCTCGAGGTCTTTACAATTGCCTCTATGTAATGATGATAGCAACTTCCTTACTTTTGTTTGTAATATAATCATTCTAGTAGTTTGTAATGTAATGTAATATATAGCATATTTTTATATATTAATTTTAAGTTTGGTTTCATTGCAATTCCTTAGACCACCTATTTTTTGCAACATCCTCCATTGAGGATGTGCCACGTCCCACATGTGGTCCTATAATCATATTTGACATACCCTTAATAGAGTGTGTTGTCGGACCACCTATCTTTTTTTCTTCTTTATATTATGATTGGAGGTATTTTTTTAGAGAAAAAAATTGTACTTGATAAGGAACAATAATTGCTTTGAGGAAAAATATAAATTTTTATTATTTTATAGAAGAGACATCATTTATGGTAGATTTTTTTTTTCGATGGGCTATATAAGAGCTATTATAACGCAACACATAGGTCTATTATAATATGCTAATATAGGGAATCGAACTCGATATCTCAATAATGAGGACATGGACTGGATGTTACTAGAATACAAGATCATTGGCTAGTTTTTTACAAACTAAGTGGGAGAGTATTATTTTGCATTTTAAAAAAAAAAACAAGCAAAATGATAATTCCACACTTGTAAACTAAAAGCAACAACTAAGTTTTGTCTCCACAAACCTTAAAAATATTATTATTAATGGTTACATTAAATCCTTGACATCGTTTAATAACTTTTGTTTCTAACAATACATCAACATGAAATATGAGAAAATTACACATAAGGTGATATTTGAGGGTAACTTCAAATAAAATGAACGCTTAAGTAATTAAGAAAATAAATCAATATTATATAATGCAGAGTAAATAAGGTGTCAAGTGTTTCAAAAAATGAATCAACTTTGTTTTTGGTATTACTAATGGATAATGATGCGACTTCACCTAGATTTAGATCATGTTGCCATATTTATAGTGCCATGTAAGCATTCCTTATTTATATGACTTCATATAATGTTAATCTATTTTATCAGCCATTTAAAATATTGATTTCATTATTTGAACTTTTCCCAAATATCGATTCTTTCAGTGTAACATTTCAATAAAATAGGGGCAAAATTAATATTTTGTCAAACAACTCCTAATTTTTACATTTTTATGCATTATTGATTATATTAACTTAATATTATTTGATTGTTTGTATTGATAGGTAAACAAGATTAAGAGAGAGGTATTGTGACAAACCTTTTTTTATTTTTAATAATATTACTAACCTTGCAATAAAGAAAGATATGTTGAATTAATTTCTCCCCTACTGTGTTGCCAGCACTATCTAGCTATTATTTCAAAATATTTTAAATTACAACTTTTGGTTTTGGGATCTAGATCAAACATTCAATTCCATTCTTTTTTATATCTTTTGCTTTCTAACTTTTTTTAAAGAGAGAATTAGATTAAAATTTCATTTTATGTAAAAGTTTTATAAAAAAAGGAAAAAAAAAAAGAAAGAAAGTTACTATATAGGTATGTGTAGAAGGGCAAATGTCATGAATAATACCTAAATCTTGACAAAATATGCAAGAAAGTATTTAAACTTTGAAATTGATTAATTCAGTACCTAAACTTTAAAATTGATTAACTTAGTACCTAGAAGAACTTTTCATGTATATTAACCAATATCATAGAGGTGTTATTCGTGTGCACAAAAAATTCTTTTTATATACTAAATTGATTAATTTCAAAGTTCAAATACCTAATTATATATTTTATCAAAACTTAGGTACCATTTATAACATTAATATTGTGTGGAAAAGTAATAAGCAATGTAGTAAGAAGAAAAGAAAGTAAGAACTATACGATAATGTATTGCTCAATTTCATTTGATTTTTTAATATTTACGGAATGTGGCTCTCGGGAAATGCACTTGAAGCAATGAATGGCACAAAAGATGGCATAGTGACAGTAAGAGGACAAGATGATGAAGTAGATAAGTGAAAATGAGAGGAAAGAAGAGGAGAATAATAGGCCTGATAATCAATTCGGCCCAATTTCATTAAGAAGCAAGGTTCAACCCACAAGACAATTATCATAGTCAAACGAAAGAACAATAACAACATCCAACTTTTACTCTACAACATAGTACTTTTCTATAACACTTTCAAAACTTAGCTACATGCAACTCCTATAATTAAGGGTGTTTACGAACCGGTTAACTAGTTCGTGGCCCTATTTTTTAAATCTAATAGTAATGATCGGTTTTTTAATATCCCGATCTTTAATCGGTCCATTATAAATTGTTAACCGCCTTACGGTTAACCGTTTTATTTGGTTAATTTATTCAGTTTTTTATTTTTAACCATTTAATGTAATGGTTTCAATAAAACTAATTGATAATTTCAACAAATCTTATTTTTAGCCTTTATCATAGAGTTTTTATTTAAATTATTATATATATTACAATAGCTAAAAAAAAGAAAATCAAATTAAGGAAAAAGGCGAAAAATAAACCTTTTGATGTATTATTATCAATAAAATCAAACCAAATCAATTACTATATTAACTTCATCAAACATAGGACAATAATATTTTAATCGAAAACTAAGGAATATTAACATAGATAAAAGATATGTATATGTAAATCATATGTGTGTGTGTGTGTATTTTTTTCCTTTTAAAATAATTATATGTATATGTAAATTATATATATATATTTATAAATGTTGAAACAGTTATCCATTAATCGTTGGTTTTTTATGGTTACAAACTGAAAATCGAAAAAAATAAAAACCGTAATCCTAAACCGAAACCAACAGATCGGTTAACTATATTTTTCGGATTTGTTTTACAGTTCGGTTTTGTTTTTCGGTTCCATTAGTTTTTTTTGCACACCCCTACCTATAATGTTATTAGAACCAATCTTTAGCAGCTTCCATCCCTTGACCAACAAGATTAGGTAAGAGTCCTCCAAATTTCAATTGCATATGTTTTGTAGTATTGATCTCAGTATTTGCACTAATTTTGAGTTAGTTAGGGTTTGTGTTAATAATTGTTTGTTGCTAATCTAATAGATGAACTAATCTAGGGTTTAATTGCATTTGCGAGGTTGATGAAACTTACTAGACTTCAAGTGCTAGTAGCTCCAAACTTAATACTGAGTTCCAAGAACCAAAGATGATACATCTTTCCTTCTTCTTACTTGTTTTTATTGTAATTATGTTATTCATGATAATGACTAGTAATTCAGTTTTATGCTGTGAGTACTTCTGTTATGATGCCTAGTAGCTTCAATTATGTTGACACCAAACTTTTTTATGATATACTATTACTTTAGTTGTGTTGATTTCACATTGCAAAGTTCTACAGACAAATTCTTCTAAATAACTAAGCTGTTTCTTCAATCTCTTATTCATAACATTTTCTTCCCCTCGTAAAAGCTTGACTTTGCCTTCAAGGTCAAAAGTTAGGAAATCCCTTTAAAAATAATCCAAATCAACCCATAGAACATCCTTTGGTAAATATGATTTCCATTGTACTAGCACTTGAGGAATAACATGTCATTTCCTCCAAAGAGAATGATGGGACAATATAGTTAGTGGTTAAATAATAGGATAATTTCCTATAGCGTCCTTGGGTAACTAAACTTGAAAATCATGCGAACCTTCTGCTTTCCAAAGTAATGAAACATGGAAAATAGGATATATACGTGACTCTTTAAGCAAATCCAGCTTATATGCAACTGGTCTCGTCTTCTCAGTAATCTGAATGGACCGTAAAAACAGTGAGCCAGGTTCTGGAAATGTCTATTAACTAATGAAGTTGGCTATAAGGCTGAAGCTTCACATAAACAGAATCCCCAACAGCAAAATCCTTATCCTTACGCTTCTAATTAACATTAGCTTTCATAGACTGTTGTTTGTTTAAAAGATTAACTTTTAGTAACTTGAGGACTTTATCACAAGAAGTGAGCTCAGTATCAATTCACTTCCACATAACTAAGCCCCTTATCATAATCAGTAATAGATGGTGGCTCCTGACCATATAGTGTTTAAAATGGTGTCCACCTAGTACTACTGTGAAAGCTAGTGCTGAATGAAAATTATGTCCACGCTAAAATTTTTTGCTATTCCTTAGGTATATCTAGAGCTAGGCATAAGGGTAGTGGCCCGCAGGCCTACCCATTTACCCACTTAAAAAAGCGGGCCGCGATTTTTTTTTTCACCTGTTTAAATGCGGGCCAAATTAGCCCGGCCCGTTTAGCCCGTAGGCCAAAGCGGGCTAGCCCATGACTGGTCGGGCCGGGCCGGCACGCAGGCTAGGAGTTAAAAAAAAAAAAGAAAAAAAAGAGAGGAAAAATGTAAGAATAAGAATAATATAATAACATATTTGTGATATTTTAGGATATATTATAGAATAAAAATAGATTAATACATGAACCATAAGCATTATAATATTTTTTTAAGTATATATTTATTGATTTAAATGTAATATAATAAATTTATTTAAAAAATTGTTTTCATTTATAAGTTATCAAAATGGTAACAAAATCAATTTTTAATACATATAAAACCTTAAAATATATAAATATTATAATTTTTACATAAACTAACATAAAAAAAAACAAAAATAAAAAATTTTCATTTGGCCCGCCGGCCGGTTCGTTTATCCCATGGGTCAAAGCGAGCCGAGCCCAGGCAGAGAAATTTTGACCCGTTTAAAAGCGGCTAAAATAACCCGTCTCGTTTAACCCACAGGCCAATGTGGGCCTGCCTGGCTCTGCTCGCCAAGCCCGTTTGCCCAGCTCTAGGTATATCCATCACAAAAGATCTCGAATAATTTCTAAACATCGATGTCCATCTATCTAACGATGGTATGCTGAGCTCATTTGTAATTTTGTGTCGCTGAGTTTAAACAACTCAGCTCAAAATTTGCCAACAAAAACCTGATCTCCATCACACACAATAGACATTGATATGCCATGTAATTTCACTATAATGTCCATACATAACTTAGCTATTGTTACAGCTATATAATTAGCAGTCAAAGGACCAAAACGATAGTATTTAGTCAATTTATATACAATAACTAAAATGACTAAATATCCATGAGAAAGTGGCGAACTCATAATGAAATCCATCGAAATGTCCTCAAAAACTTTTTAAGGTATAGACAATGGTCAAAGAAGGCTTGATGCACACAATTTCAAGGACTTCACTTGTTGGCCCACGTGGCACTTCTTCACAAAATTTGTTAATTTGACTTTATTCCTTTCCTGAAAAACGACAGTGAAAGTTGCTTATATGTCTTTCAAAGCTCCTAAATGTCCTCCCATTGGTGTACAATGAAACTCCATCAAAAGTGATGGAATAACCAATGATTTCTAGAGTAAAAACATCCAAGTACCTAAGAATAAAAGATCATCCTTGTAAACCAAAGGCCATCGCAATGGCTTCTCAACTTGCACTTGGTTCTAAAGCTAACCATTAATCATCCTTAGCAAGTCTATGTTTCAAAACTGTGAGAAATTTGAAAGATGGTAGAGTTAATGTCAAAAACATAGATTCTTGCAAACACTCTAGATAAAAAAAATCTGCCCCTTTATTCTCTACCCCTAGCTTGTATTGTATCTCAAGTCATAGCCTAAAAGCTTAACTAGCAATTTATTGCTATTCAGGGTTATGAATCACTTGAATAAATAATTCTTTTAAACCTTTCTAATCAATTCTTATGATAAAACGATGTCTTAATAGATATTGACACATTTTGAACATAGCTTCCACAGTTGCAACTAATTCCTTAACATATGTACTAGCCTTCTGTAGCCACCTACTAAATTTATTTCTAAAATAAGAAAAAATTTCATACTAAAATAAGCAATTGAGTGAAAATCTTGATGCAAGATTGCTTCCATACTAGACTCTGATGAGTCTGATTCAATAATGAAAGTCTTGGGAAAATCAGACAATGCTAAAACTGATGCATTATTGAACACCTCTTTTAAATGTTTAAATGTCTGTTGATCTTTATCCTCCCACAAAAAGTTCTCTCTCTTTAAAATATTTGTAAGAGGAAGAGCAATTTTTGCATAATCCTGAACAAAACATCTATAATACTCTTTCATGCCTAAAAATCCTCTTAAAGTCTTCACATTAATAGGCTATGGCCACTCCCTTATAGCTCTGACCTTGTCTGGGTCAAGGCTAACACATCTAGCCAACACCGCAAAACCTAAATAATCAATACTATTTTGGCCAAAAGAACGCTTAGCTTTTTTCAAATAAAAGGAGTGCTTCCTTGAACATTTGAAAGCTTACTATTCATCCAATAACACATCAATTGTTGGAATAGGGAATTTGTCTTGAATTGTTGCTTGATTGAGAGCTCGATAACAGACACAAAAATGTTAAAATCCATCTTTTTTCTTCACTAATAATACTGGTGATGAAAAAGTACTTATGAGCCTAACTGCACCTAATTTAAGCATCTCCTAAACAAGTTTCTTGATCTCAGTCTTCTGGAAATAAGGATACTTGTATGGTCTTATATTAATGGCTTGACTCTCATTATTTAAGTGGATATGATGTTGTATATCTCTAAGTGGTAGTAATAATGATGGAGTCAAGAAAAATCAGTAAATTTGCCCAGTAATGCCTTAAGTGCATTATTGTTGTTCGTACACTTTGATGAATCATCCACTTGAGTTGCTATGTTGAAAAAATAAGCCCTCATATCAGACTTCATCCTATTCAAGATATTCCTTTATAAGTAACATCATTCGACCCTTTGAAACAAACCATATCATTCTTCCATTTAAATTTCATTGTTAGCTTAGCACAATGCAACATTATATGACCTAATATAGTTAACCATTGGATGCCTAAGACTAGTTCGACACCTTATATAGACAAAACAAAGAAATCAACTACAAAAGTGACTCCCTATAATAGCAACGTAATATTCTTATACACCCCAACACGAAACAACTTCTCACCATTCTTAATTAAAATAGGAAATTGGGGAACTATTCAATAGGAATTCTAAGACATTTTGCTATGCTTTCTTGAGTAAGGTTGTGTGTACTTCCAAAATCCACTAGTAAATTCACATAACATCTTCTTACTTGTCAATAGCTCCTAACAATGCATGGTAGCTAATTTCAGCTTCTTTTAACTCAGACTCCACTATGCTAACATCATTTGAAATTATAATATGATTATCACAATCATGAAATTGGTCCCCCTTATCATTAGGATGGATCATACATAAAAACTTACATTTGCAAACATGACCCTTATGATACTTGTCATTACAGTAGTAGCATAATCTCTTCTCATGTCGTAAAGCTAACTTGACTTGAGATAACTTCTTGATTGGCAAAGATTTCCTAGTAACTTTGCTGTTAGAAACATTAAAAATATTTGAGCTACTTGATTGAGCTGAAATTATAAGATTAATAGAATGAAACTTGGTATTACCACTAGTCGTTCCCTTAGTTTTACTACTAAACAACAAAGAAGTGCTCTTATTAGAAAAACTTAACAGAAAGTTCAATTTATGTTCCTACAACCTAGCTAAACTAATTGTTTCCAATAAAGAAGAAGGTTTGAATGACATTACCTCTTGTTATAAAATTGGCTTCAACCGCTATACAAAGCAGCTAACCAAGAAACTCTCATATAATCCAGAAATTCGATTGCACAATTTCTCAAATTAGGACTAATAGTTAGCCACACTTCCAAGTTGAACCAGCTTAGTCAATTAACCTTGAAAATCTTCAAAAGTAGAAGGAACAACTCGAATTTCTATTGCTGAAATAAAAGATGGCCAAGTAGAAATAAAATCATGACAAATTATCTATTGAAACCATTTTAGTGCATCCCCTTCCATAGCAAATGATGCTAAGCGAACTCCATCAACTACTAGAACTTGATGAAAGTCGAAAAATCGAGTAGCTTTAAAGATCTAACTAATGGGATCTTGACCAAAAAAATTTGGCAATTATAATGTGATGTTTTTCATACAATAATGTGACTCCTTTACAACACCATGAGAAAGGGTGAAGTATAGATATTACCATGTAATTCGTGTCTATTATGGTTCTCATGTTGTTCTTTCTCTATTTGCTTTTGAACATATTGCACTACAAATCTTAAATTATCATTCACATTATAAATTCTTTTATCAACATTATTTAATCGTGATTGCATATTACTGACCTTATCGTGTAAATCTTCAATTCACTTAGTATGACAAAAAACTTCTTCATTCAATCTAACTACTTCTCTTGTACCCTCTACCATTGAAGGAACTTCAAGAAAGAAGATAAGAGCACCAATTAATAGGCTTGATAATCAATTCGACCCAATTTCATTAGGAAGTAAGGTTTAGACCAGAAGACAGTTATTGGAGAACAACATAATACTTTTCTAAAACACACTTAAACCTTAGCCACACGTAGCTCCTATTCAAACAAAATCTTTGAACTTTATCATATCCAATCTTCAATAGTGGTGGGTGTCGAATCCAACAAATTATAACCTACTCTAAAATTTGTGTATAGTGGTGAGCAGGATCGTCTCCACAGGAACTAGTAAAAATCTATTTCTATTCGAGTGATAGGAAAAGAAGAATTGGGGGTTTTTGAATCGATTAGGTAAACTATATCTAATGCTATTGAATACAAATTCTAGGGTTTTAACAAGATTGATTGGTTTCCAACCAAGGTATTCACTACAGTTCAATTCTCAGCATTGATCATAGATGCAAAAATCATTGTTCTTGTTTCTGAATAAATTGGTTATGATTGTTAACAAGCTCTAACAACCTATCTCTCCTTATTTTATCGATAACTAAAACAAGCTCTTTAGTTATTTCTCTTCTCAACTAAACAATCCTAAACAAGCTCTTAGGTTTAATTTGTTGAAAGCATGAAATATGAGAGAGATCACCAATTCTAATCAACAGGACAAATGTTTGAACCATTTAAACTAGATCATAAATCATCATAACATAAATCAATCACCTATTTTGTAATCAACTATGCTATTGTGTCACATAGATTAGAATAATTGAACAATTACGGATTCAATACCCTAATTGACATGCAATCGCTTTGCTAATTGAAAAACAGGCCTAAATTCTAATCAACCAAGCAAAACAATAATTTCAATAAGAACAAATGATATATGAATATTCAAGAACAAGAACAAGTTATAAAAACTATTTAGATCTCACAATCCTTGTTGAATCGAAACTGCAATTGAATCCCTTGGCTAGATTGGATGTTTAGCTCCTCATGATTCTAAGAAAACTCTCTCTAAACTTCTAATTGAATATGGAACAAGTCCTCCTCATTGACCTAGCCCTAATAGCTTATTTATAGACAAAAACAAAGAGGGATTTTCGCACAAAAAGTGGGCTGGCAAGGTGAGCCGGCGGCTCACTTCTTCAAAGGGGCGGCTCACTTTGCATTCTTGTGTACAGAACAATGTGGGCGGGCAGCTCACTTTTGTGCACAGCCGGCTCACTTCTCTGATGATGCAATTTTGGCGTTTTCGTCATGTTTTCGTCTCCCAAACATGTTGTGTTGACCTCCTATTGCCATTCCATTGAATTTTTTTGACTTTATGGGCCTTCAAAATCCATTCCATAATTCCATATTTGTTCAAATCTTGTCATATTTACTCTCAATTGCTTCATAATCGCTCAAGTCCTGAAATAAAACATTAAGCGTATATGAGTACCAATTCCTTATAATTTCTATAAAATTAATAACAAATAAATCAAGTTTAGTCCGATATAAATTGAGTAAAATACATCTTAACAAATAGCTACCATACCTTGAGTAACAAGATCAAGTAAGAGTCCTCTAAATTCCAGTTGCATATCTTTTTAGTCTTGGTTTTAGTATCTAGACAAGTTTTGAATTGCTTAGGGTTTGTCTTAATAATTGTTTGTTGTTAATCTAAGAGATGAACTAATATAGGGTCTATTTGTGTTTGTGGGGTTGATGAAACTTGATGGACTCCAAGAGTCAATAGGTCTAAACTCAATACTAAGTTCCAAGAACCAGAGATGATCCCTCTTTCCTTCTTCTTACTTTATTTATTTATAGTAAATTACACCAGAAAGTCACAATGTTTGGGGGTAAATTCATCTAAAGTAACAACATTTAAGAAAATTGGTCAATTAAGGTTACTATTAGCATGTGTCACAGCGTGACAGATCTTTTTAGTTTTAGTTAAATTTTTCTCCAATTGATACGTGTGGATGATGATCTCAATTGATCTACTTTTTTAAATGTTATAACCTCAAATATACTACTAGAAATATTGTGACCTCAAATGAACTTATCCCTTAATACTGTGATATTCTAGTATAATTTACCTCATTTATTTTGTAGTTCTATTGTTCATGATAATGACTAGTAATTTAGTTTTCTGTTATGACTACTTCTGTTATGATACATTGTAGCTTCAACTATGTTGACTTCAAACTCTGTTATGATCTATTGTTACTTCGGTTATGTTGACTTCACATTGCAAAGTTCAACAAACAAATTCTTCTAAATAACTAGGCTTTTTCTTCAATCTCTTATTTGTATAAGAGAATGACAAAAGAAGAAAAGGGAGATGGAGAGAAGCAATGGGAATAGAAACATGTATAATATGATAGTGATAGTTATCAAAACTCATGAATTTTTCATGGATTTGAGTTGTACTCTTAATTGATTAACACTGTGCTCTTAATTGATTAACATTGTACTCTCAAAACCTTAAATATCTTTTGAATGGGTTTTAAATCTATGGGCATATATAAAACAAAATATTAGAATGTTGACAAGAGTAATTGATGAGTTGACACGAATATATTATGTGATTTGATGTGTGTTTGCGTAAATTTCATAATTTCCTAAGATTACAGCTTCATTTTTGGTGAAAAGTACAAAAAATCATACTACTTTCCATTGCATTGCAGTATTGGATTCCTAAATGAAAAGAGGATTAGATTGATTAAATTAAATATTGTTTATGCCTACTTAGGATTTGGTTAGTTAAAAAAGTAAATGAACTAGCTTATGGGGTTTTAGGCTTTTGGTTCTTTCATTAAATTTCTCATTTCTATTTAAAAAGAATTAAACCCACTTTATTATCTTTTGAGTAATTGAATTAGATTTGAGATGTTGATTTAGATTTTTGGAAATGATATTGAGGGTGGGGCATGGGTTAATTGAATTTTGGGTTTAGGGCTTATAGTTCCAACTAATTTCAGGTTTTTAATTTATATTTAGTGTGCGGATTGAGTTTCAAAGAATTAATAGGATTTAAAAACTTAAGGTTTCAACATTTCAAAGAGCTTTATTCATTGTTTGTTTTGTAGTAGCCTACTTAAATTGAATGCCCCTAATCTTACAAGGGCCTTGAATTTTATTTAGAAATTTTGGGCTAGTTTTAGGGTTTTAGAGATTTAAATATCCAACACATTTCCTCTTCATTTTTGGAGTTGTAGAATAATTTAATACTTCAATTAGAATTGCTCATACTATCAAGTGTAAGTAGTATTACAAGTTACTCATAACAATCATGAAATTTACATGACTTACATATTAGTTGGGTTTTATTTCTTAAATATGAATTATTATATTATTATTTATATCTATCTACATTATTATATGTTCTTAAGTGGAAACATATCTCCAACTTCATATCCAATTTTCATAGCTTAAAGATATCTGATTTGTTAAATATATTCAACTTTTTTTTTTAAAGAAAGCTAACTACTATAAACTTATTGATTTTCAGTTTGAGTAACTTTTACTAATATTTGAGGTTAATTTAAATTAATTTGTGAAATAATAACGGGTTAGTATCAATTTTGAGTATTGTTAAATAAAATTTGCCCATGATATTTTAAATGATTATGAAGAATGAACGAATATGATTGATTTTTATTGCACTAATTCTTTTATTATTTTCAAATAATTATTATATGTAATAATTAATTTTATGAGTAAATAATATACACACGTTTCCTTTTTTTTTTTTCAATAATACTGGTAGTTATTTTATCCCATTTTGCTTATACTACCTCTTTACTTTTTCTAGAGGCATTGCAAGCATGTGTTTAATGATTTTATATTTATTAGAGCGTGAAAACATAATACATGTGTTATTAATAACCAGAGTTTATAATCAATTAAAGACATGATGCTTCTTAATAGGGGATTGTAGAAAAAAGTAGCCACTAGCTGTAGCTCTAATTCAAATCATGTTATAAACTATATAGGTATAAAGATGATAGGGTAGGTTTTGAGTATAATTTTATGGAACTTGAGTAAGCTATGCTTGAATCCGTCATTTCAAAGTATGAAACTAATATCAATAAATATAAAAATATATATTTCAATGTTTTAAGTTCTTACTCACTTAGATAAATGTGTGGAAAGGGTTATAAGAGTTAGATTTTAATGTTATGCTTGGTTATCAAAATGGAATTTGAATCCTGCATTTATTACCATAGAATATTTATTTTCTCGTTTTGTTTGCAAAAAGTTTACCATAAGGAATGCTTACTCCAACATAACATGGATATATAAGAAATCTTTATTCCTTATCAAAAACAGTTTTTCCCTAAAAATACCCTTGATCTTAAAATAAAAAAAATTATTATTTCATTCAACTGAAACAAACATAAGGTAAATGAATGAATAAGATGCTATCCACCATAGATTTTAAATGTATTAAATCATCTTTAAATGCACAAATTTTGACTAAAAATTCAATATTAGAATAAAATACCTCATATCTATAGAGTATAGATTCTAATTGATATTTATTTATAACATTTGGTTTCCATTAGAGTAAAATGATAGGGTAAAAATTACCGCATAAGGAGAACATAGAAGTTTCTTATGTCATGATTGATGAGCTATATATAGCATAGGATTTTTTTAATATATAAATTTTATGTTATTTGGTGCTATATAGCATAGGATTTTTTTAATAAATAAATTTTATATTATTTGTAATACCAAGTATTACAATTAGAGGTGATAGTAATGATTTAGAGATATCTATGTGATGATGGTGATGATAACTTATCGCTATTATATTAATGACAATGAACACAATAGTGGTGATAGCAAAAATAGTGATGATAGCCACAATGATGATAATGGTGGTAACAATGTTAGTGAGGTTAGAGTTGTAAAATTGAATGTGCTGGTATAATATATTTGTTAAGCAGTTTTATTTTTATCTTCTTTCAATTTTTTTTACCATTAAATGCAAGGAAAAAAATTAGGTTTTATCTAGTATCGTAAAAAGAGTTTTATTCAGTATCAAATTATTTTTACAAACGAAACATGGAATGATGAATTTTATAATATCATAAAAAGGTTGCATAACTAAATACTACTACAATTTTTTAAGTATGCGTAATATCACTAGTTTGAATCTGGTAGAGGCATAAATGATCACTAGATTGGACTCATATGCGCGTTAGGCTTGGAAACATAACACAAAGTGGTACTGTTGAGCTCGATGCACTAGAGAGAGAGAGAGAGAGAGAGAGAGAGTGTCGTGGGATCATGAGCAAATAGGTGATTAACGATGGTTGTTGTAGCCATAGAATAATCCACTAATCTATGTCTGACCAAATTGAACTTAAGTGTGGAAGCATGTCTGATAAACCTAGGTTGAGTGCCATTTGAATGCAATAGTAGGTTGTTGGTTCCTTAAGCTAAAGGAATCGGCTAACTAATGAGGCTTTGGCCTTATCAAGGTGAGTTGGGCTAGGCTCATTGGGATTAGCCAAATGGTTAATGGGCTTGGAACGCTCGTGATCAATATTAATCGTGTCAAATCGCATATCTTATCATTAAGAAGCACTTACTCCACATTTCACAAAATAAATATATCAACGTGTTAAATTTGTAATAGAAATCATGATAAATCCTATGTGCAACAAGATTTGTGGATGTTAGGTTTATATGTTTCATATATAGAATATATATATATATATATATATTGTTTGGTATCATTTGGTATATGGTTTAAAAAGATTATACTTGGCAAAAAAGGATGGCAAGAACCATATACTCTACTATAAGGTTAATTACTTAAAAGAAACTATAAATGGTTTTTAAAATATACCAATTATAATTTATTTTCTAATTTAAAAATATATTTTAAAAACCATTTATCATGGATTTTCACTTTTCAATTCTAGTAGTTCAATAACTATCTCAATCATAATCGTGGAATTAAAAACAAAATAATAATATAATTTTTGAAACGCAGATTTCCTACATATTCACTCAAAGCATATATATAATATCATAAAAAGGTCGCGTAATTTCAAACCACTAATTCCCGCGCGTGACAGTGACGGCCCATCCCAAACCTGTTTCTCGATCTGGTACCGTCCATTTGAAAAACAAAACCACGGAGAAAGAGAGAGAGAGAGAGAGAGAGAGAGAGATGACGAACTCCCTGTACCGGTTTCCCTCGAGAGTTTTAACTAATTCACGAGTCAGGTGTGAAATGGAAAATTTCTATGCCTTCTTCCTTTTTATCTAATTCAACAGCTAGAGTTGTACTTTGAATTCCTACTTTTATTATGTCATAATACTAAGTTCTTTTTTTTTTTGGTTTCTTTAATTGTTGTGAGCAGCTTGGACCTGCGAAAATGTCAAATACCTAGAATACGTTGTGACTACTCCTGCTTCGAAGTAAGTCTCTTTTCCCTCTCTTCTATAGTTAGCAGCCTTAGTTTAAGTTGAATTCCAAATGGTACTAGATGAAGTCAACTTAGCTAACACAGCAAGTCCTTTCCTTGAAACTTCATGGAATTTGTGGACTCATTTCCAATTTTTAACTTAAATTGTGGTCAATTGGAGTTTCATTGTTGTGCAGTGTGGAATTGTTGGACCATATGGGTAAAGAAATCATTATGTTTATATATTTTTTGGGCAAAACTGTGATACTTGATCATATGGAATTCCAAAATGTCTGGCCACCTTTGTTTTGACAAGATAGTGATCCCATGCAATGTGACTCACAAGTGATATGCATGATTTTAATTTAATTAAAGGCTCATAGCATGGTTATTAACAATTTAAGATGACCATAGAATTTCAGATAAATCAAATTCTAAACTAAATCCAGCATTGATTATAATTGATTCTCGACTCGATATTCTTATCAACGATATTACATGCACACCATTCAATCTTTTCCTTAAATCTAGTGCTTCTAGATTACAAGCACAATCAAGTAAGATAAGTTATGGAAATAGAACTCACTTAGCCATGGATTCACTGGTCTTCAGTCAAAATAATCTTCTGGATACGGGAGATCCTCCTCATAATCACCTAACAAGAAAATACCCACAATAAATATTTCTTGATAGATCTATTAAAATTTGACAAAACTATGTCATTAAGTTGGTCAAAATTCGTATGGAAGACAATTCCATTTTAAAATGACCATAATTTGCTCATTTTAACTTGGAATTGTGAATATTATATATCGTTTTCTACCTATTCAAAAATATTTATCCATTTCTAAGGTTATTTCTATCAAACAAGGTCTTTTAGGTCGAAAAACAACCACATTCACCATGAAAATCCCAGCCCAAAAACAATCATTTCAAACATTCAAAAATCCTTTTGATAATTACTTAGTTATCAATATAGATTGAACAATGTCTTTTGAAAGTGTGAAAAATTAAAAGTTAAAAATTTTCCTTTTGTAAATCCTTTAGATAAAACTATAACTTTTTAGTTTATTTAAAATGAGTATCTTTATGTTCTATTTAATAATTTCTTGGGTGGTTTTCATAAAAATGAACTTTTAAATTTTTCTTTAGAAAAGTCTCCCACTAATGTTGTTTGCACTATGATTTCTTAAGTATAATTATTTTGATCTTCTAACTTGACTCAAAGCTTGTTTTTTTTTTTTTTTTTTTTTGTTAGGGAATTCCTTTTAAATTTAGTTTTTAAGAAAAAATTATATAACAAAGAATTATCAACATTTAAAATAAATTTAGCAAAAACAAGCTTTCTTTTTTAAAATACTTTTCAAAATAGATTGGTTTTGCTAATTCATGGTAAGTTCTCTTTGATTTTTGGAAAAGTAAAGTTTGTTGAAACGAAATCCTAAGCTTTATTTGGAAATTCTTAAAACATGAATTTATTTTGGAAAAGTTTAGCTTCTATCTTTGTGTTTTAGACAACAATCATGAATATGAGCATGAGTATGATGATATTTACAAGAAAAAAATAGAAATTAAACAAAATAATAAGCAACATAATATAAGTTCAAGTATTATGAGTCTTAGCTTCATCAAGGCTCCCAGGACAAATAATAAATTATGTCCCGATATAAAAAAAAAAAAAGAAAAGAAAGAAAAAGTTGTTTTGACTTGATGATGACAAGTTTAAGACTAGTCTTAAAACATGAAAGTAAATAAATTGCAATAACAAGTGAGCTTATATGCTCTAAAAGTTATATATAGCTACATAGATGTATTTAATTAGGTATAAATATGGAAGCATAATAACAATAATAATATGAACAAAATGATAACATAAAAGAATATAGATTTATGAACAAGAACAAAACATAAACATAGAGTTGTTTTCATAACATATAGTTTAGGAAATACACTTTATGGTCATGTTAAGTTACATATATTGATGGGTTTTTTGTATAGAGAAGAAGAGAGCTTGGGAGTGTTTTGGGAAAGTAATGAGAAGAGTATTTGGGAGAAGAATTTGAGAGAGTTTTTGGTAGAAAATTTGTGGGTAGTGAATGTACAAATGAAGTGAAAGAGGAGAGGGTATTTATAGGAAAATAATGATAAGATTTTGAGTGATTTAATTCAATTAAATTTGAGATAAAATAGAAAAAGAGAGGAAGTAGGAGGCGCCAACCAAGAGGGAAAGGAGGGAGAGAGAGACTTTATTTTTTGTAGTTTTGTGTATTATAAGTAATAATGTGTAAGATAGATCTGATAAAAGTATATTGGAAATGAAAAAAGTAGTGGTATAGGTATGGTAGTGTGTAAGAATGAATAGTGAAAAAGTAAAGATAATATGAATAGTATAGAATAGTGTAGAGTTGTACAATGAATAGTGTATAAGACATAAATATACTGGTAGTAAGGAAAATATGAGTAAAAGTACGATATATGATATTTTTAGTTATCGAAAAATTATAAAACTGATATTTTTTAAAACCATATATTTTTACAAGTTAACGATGTCAACAAAATAATTTTAATATTCCGAACCTCGGGACACGTTTTTCAAAACCAGTATCCGTTTGGGTTCGAGACGGATCAAAATTTAACCAATATGATATTTTTAAACATCCTTATATACTTAAAAACTATTTTACACACTTACCTTACATCTACTCAACTCAGGTTAGGAGCATAGAATTACCGGACTTAAACTGCTAGGTTCTATAAGGGTTTTATTGACCACAGGGTTTTCGTTTGACTTCTAGTTTTGGGTTAGAGATAACATAAAACTTGGGGGGTTTACAGCTATCCACCATAGATTTTAAATGTATTAAATCATCTTTAAACGCAAATTTTGACTAAAAAATTCAATATTAGAATAAAATACCTCATGTTCTATAGAGTATAGGTTCTAATTGATATTTATTTGTAACATTTGGTTTTCATTAGAGTAAAAGGATAGGGTAAAGTACCGTATAAGGAGAAAATAGAAGGTTCTTATGTCATGACTGATGTGCTGTATATAGCATAGGATTTTTTTTAATAAATAAATTTTATGTTATTTGTAATGCCAAGTATTACAGTTAGTGCTGATAGTGATGATTTAGTGATATCTCTATGATGATGGCGATGATAACTTATCATTATTATATTAATGGCAATGAACACAATAGTGGTGACAGCAAAAATAGTGATGATAGCGACAATGGTGATAATGGTGGTAATAGTGCTAGTGAGGTCAAAGTTGTAAAATTGATCGTGTTAGTATAATATTTTTGTTGAGCAATTTTATTTTTATCTTCTTTCAATATTTTTGTACCATTAAATGCAAGGGAAGAAAAAAGGTTTATCTAGTATCTTAAAAAGAGTTTTATTTAGTATCAAGTTATTTTTCACAAACGAAGCATGGAGCGATGGATTTTATAATATCATAAAAAGGTTGCGTAATTTTTTAAGTATGCGTAATATCACTAGTTTGAATTTGGTGTGGAGGCAGAAAGGATTACTAGACTATACTCGTATGTGTGTTAGGTTTAAAAACGAGACACAACTAGTGTTGTATTAGGGCTGAGCCTAGTGGTGCTACAGAGAGGGAGAGAGAACATTAAGTCTCTTGTGAAGTAGATGAATATATTTATAATGGGCGAATCCTTGACGATTAAGTGTGTCGTGGGATCATAAGCAAATAAGTGGTTAACAATGATTGTTGTAGCCATGGAGTAAGTCCATTAATCTATGTCTGATCGTATTAAACTTGAGTGGCGAAAGCATGTTTGGTAAACCTAGGTTGAGTGCCATTTGAGTACAATAGTAGGTTGTTGGTTCCCTAAGCTAAAGGGACCGGCTAACTAATGAGGCTTTGGGCCTTGTCAAGGTGAGTTGAGCCTAGACTCGTTAGGGTTGCCCACATGGTTAATGGGCTAGACTTGGAACACTCGTGATCAATATTTAACCGTGTCAAAATCGCATATCTTATCGTTAGGAAGCAATTACTCCATATTTTACAAAATAAATATATCAATTTGTTATATTTGTAACATGAGATCATAATAAATCCTATGTGCAACAAGATTTTGTTGATTTGGGTTTATATGTTTTATATATAGAAAATATATATATATATATATATATTGTTTGGTATCAATTTGGTATATGGTTTAAAGGTTTTACTTGGCAAAAAAAGATGGCAAGAAGGTGGAAATATGGGTACCTATATACTCTAAAAGTTAATTACTTAAAAAAGTTTATATAAAAGGTTTTTAAAATATACCAATTATAATTCATTTTCTAATTTTAAAAATATATTTTAAAAACCATTTATCATGGATTTTCACTTTTCAATTCTAGTAGTTCAATAACTATCTCAATCATAATCTTGGAATAAAAACAAAATAACAATAAATATAATTTTCGAAACGCAGATTTCCTGCATATTCAATCAAAGCATATACAGGACAACAAATGCTAATAGGATGGGGAGGAAAAAAAAAATCCAAACAAGCCCATGATTTTAAGACGATAAATCAAGCCCTTCATGATCAATGATAAAGTAAAGAATTGACTTGCTGTCACTGGGCATCGTCATTTACATCTCTAAGAAGAATGGGCTAAGTATGCTCAGGGATTCATTGTTACGTTAAACAAAGTTACTCTATGAAGTGGAACGGACAAAAGAGGCGCTCAAAGAGCTGGAGATAGACTCCGCCACCGCCACTCCGATGAGGCCAGACCATTTCCTAGCCTATGTCCCACTCTCAGCCCCACTGCATTAGACTTGTCCCATCTATTCTATTTCATATTACTGGCCCAATTTTAAGTCCACTAATTTCCCGCGCGTGAAAGTGACGGCCCATCCCAAACCTGTTTCTCGACCAGGTACTGTCCATTTGAAAAACAAAACCACAGAGAGAGAGCGAGAGAGAGAGAGAGAGAGAGATGACGAACTCCCTGTACCTGTTTCCTGGTTCAATTCCCTCAAGACTTTTAACTAATTCACGAGTCAGGTGTGAAATGGAAAATTTCTATGCCTTCTTCCTTTTTATCTGATTTATCAGCTAGAGTTGTACTTTGAATTCGTACTTATATTAAATCATAATACTAAGATTTTTTTTTTTTTTTTTTTTTTTTTTGTTGTGAGCAGCTTGGACCTGCGAAAATGTCAAATACCTAGAATACGTTGTGACTACTCCTGCTTCGAAGTAAGTCTCTTTTCCCTCTCTTCTATAGATAGCAGCCTTGTTTAAGTTGAATTCCAAATGGTACTAGATAAAGTCAACTTAGCTAACACAGCAAGTCCTTTCCTTGAAACTTCAAGGAATTTATGGACTCATTTCCAATTTTTAACTTAAATTGTGGTCAATGGGAGTTTCATTGTTGTGCAGTGTGGAATTGTTGGATCATATGGTTAAAGAAATCATTATGTTTATATAATTTTTGGGCAAAACTGTGTTACTTGATCATATGGATTTCCAAAATATCTGGCCACCTTTTTTTTGCCTCCGATCCTATCATAATTATCAGAATGCCGGTCTTATGTCCTAAAACTTGATAAATTGAATCTCAATTGGTTCTAGTATGTTTTTGGGATGTTAATCCGAAACATTGCGCGCTATCTTTTCATGGGATATGTGCCCATTTCATTTTTCAGTATTTGATTCTAGCTAGTATTTATGATGGGTGAACATGACTATGGTCTATGAACATAAGCTACACTCTACCGTCAGACTAGTTGATATCAGGGTATATAGCATCCGGGTTAATCCTGAACTGATAAGTATAGAAGGCAAAAGCCTAGAGTTTGCCTTCTTCAAGAACTTTCAGTTGAATGGAGTCTATTGCAGTAAAATATTAGAGGTAGGAAAGGAATGGGAATATTGCTGTTTTTCTAGGATCTTCCTAATGTAAGTGGTAGCTATTTGTGCCGTCTATGGGAAAGTTTAGGTAGACGAAGGTATATGTGTGCTGTGACCATATTACAATATGCGTTTCTTAGATTCACATGCCTTTATCGCAAAAGCATGTATGTTAGACCTTTACAATTGAATCTTAAGCTGTCTTCTTTTCCTTGCTCTTCTCCTGCCCGGCTATATAAAACTTTATCTGCGTATTTGCTGTAAATAATTGTTAAAAGGAGGGGAGAAAAAAATGCAAATGCATATTGTAATGTGGATTGAGTTTTTTGGTTGCTTAAGGTGGAGATGGCTGTTTGATTGTGAACTGCCTTGAGCATACAAAGAAAATGGAGGGGGGGATCGGCATGCTAATTTTTTTCCCTTCTCAATTTTCACTAATACTTGCCTGTTTTATAAAACATTGCTGAGTTTTAGGATTACAAAGTTGCACTTTATGTCCCTTCAGACAGCTTCTACCACGGTTTGTTGCAGCCTGATGAGTCCCTTTTGGCAAGCATGCTGCTACTGACTTATTTAGCTAATAATGTGGTGTTTTACATTCGTATGAATACCTTTTCTTGACTCTATCTATAGAGAATGGATGTTGTCAATATGCTGGTGAACTTGCTATCATATTACTGTGTGTGGGCATTTTGGGTATACTAGGACAACTTTGCTGCAGTCAGTCCACAGCACTGTACCACTTACTGCATTACTAAGACACGGCTTATTATTTATTTATATAGTTTTATTGATTTATTTATTTTTTAATATTAAGGTTACTGATGTGACTTATCAACCGCCTGGGACCCAAGTGAACCTTTTGAAGAAGGTTTCTTTTTGCCTTCCAGAGAAAAGGTATATAAGCAACATGTGTTGAACTTAATAAGGAGTGCATGATGAATCATTGATGATATCCCTTTATGCTTTTATCGATGGCGATGCTATACCATATTTGAATGTCTAGTTATTTCCTTTTGCAAATTAAAAACAACTATAAACAATCTTGTGAGCAGAAAACTTTTAGAAATAAAATGCTGTATGAATTAATGACGTCTTGCCTATGGGCCTTTGCTAAATAATACATACTCTCAGCTATTCCAGTATGAGTGAAACAATAGATATATATACGGAATTTTTTTTCCATAATGACGGCATAAGATTGTCTAGTTGATTTGGAAACTGTTACAAGATTGTGTTTTTAATATAACATTAGGGTGATTGGTGAAATCTTGGTTGCTTTTGTCCATAGATATGTTTGGGGCTCATTTTTGAGAGAACCTAACTATCTCTAGTTTAGGGTCGATGTAGGAGTGGACATAAGAACTCTTTAGCACTCTAAATCTCTAGATTTCTGAAAATGAGATTCTATCAATTTTTTCATTACATAGCATAACTAGCGGCCGTGCACCCACATTGTGTGTGCAAAAATTAAATCTAATGATATAATAATTTTTAGTGTAATACAATAAGTAAATTAAAATATATATAAAGTAGATGATTAAATAATTAAAAAAAATAATGCATAAATGGTATGAAAATGTGCAAAGAACGAAAAAGATAGAATTAATTTATAGCTATAAACAGTAAAATGTGTTTGTTAAAGCACTTAAAACTATCATAGTTGCAAACATGTGCATGTATATGAAGCTATACGCCATATTAATGAGAGTAATGATGTATTGAAAAATCACATTATTAGTATTGTTATTTTTTTTTTATTTGGAATGAATTTTGTTCTTTTGTTTTCAAAATATTGAATAGAAAATGATTTATCAAAAAAAATATTGAATAGAAAATAAATATCTGTATATGATGGAAAAAGAAAAAGTTTAAGATTATCGTCCTATTTTAAGACATTAACTGTTATAGTGAGACATTCACACAGTTAAGTAAAAACATCACGATAGTAAAATAAACAAATATATTAAAATTCAGCCACTAAAATTAAAAGTAATATATTAAATTTTATACGCCAATATCTTTTTAATTGGGGTCTATCGAGGTTGAGTCGCGACCTATCACACCTATCTATTTTTTGACCTCTCACCTATTACTTTTTTTACATAACTTACCACATTTGCCCCTATCACTTTTTTGACTTTCCGTTCTAGGGAATATATGTATAATTTTGGTAGCATTAATTGATGAAGCAAACTCGTAATATACTTAGAGCACTTTGTAAAAAATAAATTAATAACAAAAAAAAAAAAAAAAAACCTATAATAAGCACATTACTCTTATATTAGGATTAAATGAACAAACCTTAAAACCAAAATGATCAAAAGAAAAGAAAGAAAAAAAAAATAAAGAAAGACTTTAAAAATTTAAACCAACAAATCTGGAATTCCCTAAACTTAATAATAATATGACTAAGTAGCTACTTTATGGACGATAAAAGAATATTTTTGTCTGCAATTGTTTGATTTTTCTATATCCTTAACACACTTTCAATTGAAAATTAGCCAATACCATTAGCAACGGTTACCATCCCTAACCAATTTTAGCTAATCATGGTCACCATATTTACCTATATGATAAAAAAATTGCAAAATTGTTTTGCACAGCAAAGAAGTAATTTAGTACAAGATGGCAGTTTTTTTCTACATTAACTACTCCTAATTTCTTTCCTATTTAGACACATAGTAATAACTGTCTAATAAACTTCCCGTACACAAATAACTACCCAATACATATCTAACCACAACAATGAAATTACAATGGCTCTCAGGAAGTACTTTATGTAGAATAATTTTACACACATTACATGCTACAAACAATAACACATCAGCTTTAATAATTTGACATCAGTTGTAGCAGTAACCCTTGCAATTGGACTTTTTTACATGTTACAACTATAAAATCTATCTTAGATTTGTAGATGGAAGTATTAATATGTGTGTGTTGGATGTCATTGAAGACCTTCATTGCATGGATTGTGATGCCTATGGTCACGACGTTCATATTGCATGGCCATTGTGGTAAACCTGCCTCTATTTGTGGAGAGCAAAGGTGTGGAAAATAACTAGTAATAGGTTGATGTCAGGTAGGGATCATTATGAGTCTGGAAAAAACGATCCCCAAGGTGTCCCAAACCAGTGTAGCAATGCGATGCATTATATTGTAAAGTGTGGGTAATAATGTTAGGGCGGAAACTTCCCCACAGGGCAATGATGATATGGTAGTGATTTATTACCATGTGGAGACTAGTGCATGATGCATTTCTTTGCACTTTTTTTCCCTGCTGTTTTGGTTGTTCTTTTAGATTAAAAAGTTTCTGGGCTGAACTGTTAAGGAAATACGAAGAATGCACCTCTGAACTTGTAAACATGCTAGTGAAAACTTTTTCTTTACAAGTGTTGGTAGTAAGCTTAAATTTTACGTATGCTTAGATTTACAGCCTGCTTCTTCTCAATTCTGCAGTTTTGGCTTAATTTTTGGTCAGAGTGGAAGTGGAAAAACTACTCTATTGCAGGTTCATTGTTTTTCAAATGTGAGTCAAGCAAGCTTTTATCTTTTTTGGTTAACATACACTGGGCTTGCTTTTCTTGTGTATGCTATTACAGCTTCTTGCTGGACTCAATAAACCAACTTCAGGTTCCATGAGGGTGCAAAAGTACGATGAGAATGGTGTCAAGAAACAACCTCCCGAACCTTTGTCCCCTGAGAGGGTTGGCATTGTCTTCCAATTCCCCGAAAGGTAGCATATTCTGAATGCAAAATGAAAAGCAACTAATGAAAAAAATAGTGCATGTGGATTGCCATAGCTCCTGATCTCTATCTTTTTGTCTAAGGCCCTGCTTTGAAATGCTTCGAAATGCTGTGAGAATTTCTTGAGCTTATAATGAATTGATCGCATGACTTAGTGCTATATTGCTATAGGATGGTGAAAATTTCTGAATGTCTCCCTTTCCTGATACAAAGCCAAAGGTAATTTGCTTCTTCTGATCTTCGGCAATACACAAACTTTTAGTGGTGGTTGATCTATACTCAAGCTCTCGCTGATGAATCCCTTGAATTTTGCTCATCTGAATCATCACCAATAAAAGGTCGCTCGTAGATGCTTTTTAATCTTCTCCCACGTCTCAATCTTCGACTTGCCCAATCTCAAGCGTGTCAATTTCATCTGCTGCCACCATGCTGTGGCCCTACCATGAAATCGTGTTGCCACTAGTTGCACACGCTTATCATCAGGAACCCCCTTAAATTCTAATATCTCCTCTACTATAGCCAGCAAATCTAAAAATTCCTCCGGCTGGAGAGTACCATGAAATTCTGGAATCTCAGTCCTCATCCCCATTTCCTAGCATTTGTAATCTTCCTCAACGCGTGGCCTACCATGCCTATGTGGCGATTCATCATAAAAGCCCTCAACGGCAGACGACATTTCATCATCGTCTTCCTCAAAATTTGCACCTACCCTCAGATTAGGGTTAAGGTTAGGGTTAGGGTTCCTACCTCGATTTTGATTCATTGCAAGCGCCTTTACCCTTTCTGTGATCTGGGCTATTGCAGCATCCATTCACCGATCTATCATCTGCTCGATCCTCAGTTCTAACCTCTCATCGATCATAACTCCAATCCTCTGATCTAAGTTATCACGCTCATAAACCTCATCTATACGTCGCTGGTTAACCTGTTTGCGAGGCGCCATGATATTCCAAGAGCAAACGCGGCTCTAATACCAACTGACGCAGCAGAGGTATGATAGGGCTTATTGCAAGACGTTGATTCGCGTACGAATACCCGGCTTGTGATATTCAAATATCTATCGATTTTGAGAATACCTAGATATCTGGCATCAAAAGTCGAAATCTACACAAAGATAACGAGTTTTGGAATAGAGAGAACTCTCAAAGAAATTTCATTCAAAAAAACAATCTTCTGTCTTTCATATGCCATAGGACTTACATATATATGAGCAAGCGTGAAAGTTGTCATAACCGAAAAAAAACTAAAACCTATTAAATAATATTAAATAGCATTTAAAAAGGAAAAACTAAAACTGATATCCTATTAAAATACATTAAATCTTATGAAACCGACATCTTATTAAAAGACATTAAATCTTATAAAACTGACATCCTATTAAAAGATATTAAATCCTATTAAAAGATATTAAATCCTATTAAAAATAATACTAAATGATACTAAAAATTATTCTTTAAAAATATTAAATGATATTCTAAAGGTATTGACCGCATTATTAATTATGAATTTGAAAAACCCAAAAGACATGTAAAGTACGCCGCTACAACACTGGCAGTGTAGAACTAAAGGCTGGTGGCGTAGGTTGCCAACGTAGGATTTTCTGTCTCTCCATCCTATGCTGCATCATCCTCTCCACGCTGGACAAAATTCGACCTCGAATTTTAACCATGTTACGCAGTAACTCCTCAACTTGTCTCCTCAACTCTTCATGTTTTGTAGGGCTCATTCGATGACGGGGACGATTTGGAAGGGTTGCACTTAGTTCAAGATCGATTTGGTGTTGAATGTCTCTCAATGGGGGTAACCTATCTGGCAACTCTTCAAAAAACACATCTGGAACTCCTTTATAACCATAGTTACAAACTCAGGTATTACTACCTCCTCAGTAACCTCATTGCTTACAATAGGCTGAAAAATTTCGTCTTTTTTCAAAAATTCTCCCTCATACTCATTATCAAAAATAGGTTTTCCATCTCCCTCAACCTTAAAACACATCATCATATTTTGTGAAAATCTCTTCATCATTCTCAGTGTCGAAGATAGGTCCTCCATCACCCACAGCTTCAAACATAGGTTCTTCATCCTCATAAGTGTCAAAGATATGTTCTCCATCACAGTGGTCCCCATCAACAGAAGAGGAATCATCATCAAACATCAGCTTAGGATTAAGGTTCTTACCTTTATTTTGATTTAGCACAAATGCTTCCATTCTCTCTGTAAGCTGATCCACCATAGCACTTAACCATTGATTGATTATCTGCTCGATCCTCTGATCTAGATCATCATAATCATAGATCTCATCCACATGTCGCTACTTTTGTTGTCTACGAGGCGGCATTGTTACTCTAGGAACGAACGCAGCTTTGATACCAATTGACGCAGCAAAGATACGATAGGGTTTATCGCAAGACATTGATTCGCGCACGAATATCCGGCTTGTGATCTTCAAATATTTATTGACTCTGAGAATACGTAGATATCTGGCATCAAAAATCGAAATCTACACAAAGATAACGAGTTTTGGACTAGAGAGAACACTCTCAAAGAAATTTCATTTAAAAAAACGATCTTCTGTCTTTCATATGCCATAGGACTTACATATATATGAGCAAGCGTGAAAGTTGCCATAACCAAAAAAGGACTAAGTCCTATTAAATAATATTAAATAGCATTTAAAAAGGAAAAGCTAAAACTGATATCGTATTAAAAGACATTAAATCCTATGAAATTGACATCTTATTAAAAGACATTAAATCCTATAAAACTGACATCATATTAAAAGATATTAAATCCTATTAAAAATAATACTAAATGGTACTAAAATTATTATTTAAAAATATTAAATGATATTCTAAAGGCATTGACCGCATTATTAATTACGAATTTGAAAAACCTAAAAGTCATGTAAAGTACGCCGCTCCAACACCGATAGTATAGAACTAAAGGCCGGCGGCGTAGGTTGCTAGCATAAGATTTCCATCTCTCCATCCTATGCTACATCAATCTATAATGTTTTTACTGCAGAGAGCCAATTATTAAATTTGAGGAGGATTGCATTGCATGCTTCCTTGGCTTCTTGAGAATTTCTCCATATTGCTGTCAGCAAATCCTTTTATTTCTCTCAATGGTAATTAAATGAGTACTTCGTGCTCCAGATGATGCATTTATAGTTATGAATCTGCCTCACCCTGTTGGCTGTTTTAGCTGATAATTATGTGAACTTTACACCAGTTCTTTTCAAGGAATTCTTGCATCATCTTTCACAATTTCTCTGCTTTCACTAGGTACTTCATTGCTGATAACCTCCTGGATGAGGTTACATTTGGGTGGCCAAGACAAAAAGGTGGCTATCAGTTAAAAGAGCAACTTGCTTTCAAGCTTCAGAGAGCTTTCAACTGGGTAATTGTGCTTCATTAAATACTGAATTGCCTGAATGTTTCCTGTGATCATTTTCTCTATAGAACCCATGAAGTTGTCATAGCACATTCTCTCTCTTCATTATGCAAACTTTGACTGTTTTTACTATATACCTTCAGGTTGGATTAGACAATATCTCGCTGGATAAAGATCCCCACTCCCTAAGTGGTGGCTACAAACGTCGTCTTGCTCTGGCAATTCAATTGGTGAGAAAAATCTCTATACTTATAGTCATTTTGTATGCAGGCATAACTAGCTATGAACAGTTTATCTGTAGTTTGAACTGTTCTATGTTTATTGTGCTCATTTGAGTTTTCAATGTTACTCAGGTAGATGTTCCTGATTTGTTGATATTGGACGAACCTCTTGCTGGTCTTGGTATGGAGATTCTTTTGTTGCTTATTTATGCCTCTCTTGAATTTGATTATTGATTTCTTAACCGACCAAAAAGAAAAAAGGAAAAAAAAAATTAGAATAAATCATTCTCACTGTTTCTTTCATTATTTTGATATATTAAGTGGCTACTAAGCCTCCTCTTGACTTCTCAATGGATTCATGTTGAACATATTGCTAATTGAAATTCTCATTGACTTAAATTAGTCTTGAATGTATTGATAGCATATTAAAATTTTATTATACAGTATATAGTTTCTGATATTGACTGTGATCAATGGTCTGGCAATTTTGATTAGGGTAAAGGATGGCAACCTTTGTTGGTGCATATGTAAATTGACTGTACTAATTTTTCCTTCTGATATTGACTGTGTGCATGGATAACTCTCCCCATGGTGCTCAGATTGGAAGGCCCGTGCAGATGTCGTGAATCTTCTAAGCTATCTTAAGAGAGAATTAACCATTCTTGTTGTTAGCCATGACCTCAAGTGAGTTTACATTCCTCATCAATTCTACAGTCACGCTTCTATGTAATTTTGCCTCTTTGTCAGGCTTCATGACTGATGGACAGTGATTTCCCTAATTGTTCTTTGGAGTTTCATTTAGATCCATAATGGGAGGAAAGGATGAGAATGAACTGGCATGGATTTGCTTCTATGTTCTTCTATCTAGCTACTCCGCTTTCCTTGTTGTCAGTCCAGCAGATCAGTGTGGATATTTTTCCAGTAGGTTTTTACCATTCAACACCCCCACCCACCTCCCTGGTTCCGTAAAACAGGGAAAACTCATCACTTCTCTCAGGAAGTACTTTATGTAGAACTCTCAGGAAACACATATCAGTAATGCAGTGTGGTGTGCATTTCTTCTGTATAATTTATTGTGGATCCCTTTTCAGTTTCTAATTTCAACCCTGTTCTTGCATCAATTTCAGAGAGTTAGCAGTTCTGGTTGATCGATCCTGGATGATGGAAATGGGTGGTGTTTTAGTGGAAGAACCTTTGCCAGCCTGATTTCTGCTACACTATTGCCTAATTGACCAGCATGCGTTTGTGAGCTTTTTCCCTGATGTGTTCTTGTCTCAAAATTATATAAATTGTAGTCAGCAAGATTCCAGAATGTGAGGTCAAGATATTCTAGAAGGAAATTTCTAACTGAGTTCTCACATCCATTAGTTAAAGCCGCTTTCATGTGGGAGGCTGGAGGGAGCTGTCTGTCAAAGACTACATACTGAATGATGTTGTCTGTCATGATTCGACACTACTCTTGAATGGCACTTTAATGTGGTGATATAAAACAATTCAGATGGCCCATGGCTTCAGCAGCGATATTTAAAATGAGATATGGCTAGATGAGGATGGCTACTTGTGTGGAGCTGCTCTTGAGTGGGGATGTTTATTTTCTTGAATGACACTAAATAATCTATAGTCCTAGAAAGGGATGAATAAACCTCCAATGCTGCTGTACTACACTTGTGTGTATTAGTTTTTTGGGGGAGTAAGTTGTTATTTGTGGAATTGTAATTTGAAGATGTGAACTTATGCTACTTGTGAATGAAATTAACACACTTCAAACTACTGCTTTTCATACTTAATAAGCAGATAGATGGTTTACTGCTTTTACACTATTTCATAAAATACCCAGTCTCTCACTCACATCTCATTTGTACATATGATTGAAGCAAACCCGTAGGTATCAGCAACTACATTACGGATCAGCAATTCTGACATTTTGTCACAGCTCCAACACTAAATCTGCAGAGGCAAGCAAAAATGATTGTCAGACATGTTCACCAATGACATAGATCAGTCTTTTGTGCACTCAAGAGTCACAGATTTGCTAAGCTATTGATGCTAGGAGTGTGCTAAATTTATCAACGTAAAGAATGCCTAAGCTGATGCTTGAAGTTTTTGTGGTTATGTTCATCCATGTGGTGACTGGAGGAGTTTGTCTCATTAATGCTCTTTATCACAAGTACTGATTGTTCATTGAAACTTATGACAATAACCATGTCCACTCTTCCTTTTTTCTTTCTGTTTCCTCTTTTATGAATATCTCACATTGCTTCTTGCTCTGTTCGCTCCTTTTTAGCAATTTATGATGTCTAGCATACAAGCTTAATTACTGCTTAGCTGACATACTCACGAGAACATAATGAGTGGTTGATATCTGTCTCTCCTTGTATTGTTACTTATTTGATTATTCTGGCTAGTTCTGCAGTGAACATGCATTTATGTAATCATTCCAACTCCTTTGTAGTATCAAGAAATGAAGATAGTAAATTCTTTACTGTGGTTAAACATTCTTATATGATTGTATCTACACAATGGGATGATTCTATGTTTTTAAGTGATTTCATGAATGGTTTGATAGAATTAAAAAAATGCTGTCTATTTTCACTTATAAATACGTTCTTTTTTGGTTGTGGAACATATTTTATAGCAATTGCTCTGAAAAATGTATTTTGTAGTTAAACATTTTGTATACTTTTCTTTCTCATTTAACTTATTTTGCACTCATATGTGGATACTGGGATCTCATCAAGTTGATTATCATGCAGTGTTTTTTTTTATACAACTTTTACTTATCAATGCTCTTCGTGCTATAGTTTGAATGTCAGAGTCACTGGGATTTTGTCATAGTACGTATGCATAATTGTAACTTCACTTACATTCTGCATCTGTCTTGATCCAGTGTTCCCCACTTTCATGCAAAGTGTTGCCATCACATCGAAATTGGTGAAGTTTTAAGTTGCTTCTGATTCCCTCTGCTGTCATGGTCCCTTGGCTAAAGCTTTTATGATCTTCTGGATATGTGGAATTCTCTTTGTAGTGGTGATCATGAGTTGGAGAATTGTTAACCTTGTATTTCTTGGTTTATTTGACTCTCTTGTGGCTCTTGGGGAGGTTTCTGGATGAATCTTCTTATGGAACATTCGTAGGACCTACAGAGAAGTAAATCAAAACATTTGATGTGCTATCCACAGTTATTATTTAGCCACATTTTATGCGTTAGGTTGCAACTGTTGAAGATTTTGGCAATGTCATAGTATTCTCTTATCTTAAAGTATTTTTATCTAAATTAAATCCTACAAAGTGACGGACATTTTATTTTCTGGCTTGGCAGAAACATGGTTCATGGTTTTGCAATGATAGGTAATGTGGATGTGGGATTGAAAGTGCTTATATTTTGGTAAGATAATTCTTGTTGTGTTTGCTATTAGATCTCTAAAACATATCTTGAGTGATAAGCTGAAAATAGCCATTTGGTTTAGAGGCAAAAACAACTAAACATTAATGCCAGGAGTAGAATGCTGCTCTTTTGAATATGCATGAATTATTGCTTACTGTATTTTGGGTGATTAGGGGTATTTTTGAGGACAAAAAAAAAAAAGGAAAAAAAATCTTTTCATAACGAATAGTAATTTCTCTAGTAAAGAAAGAAATAAGGATGCTTTATTTATTCCATGTTACATGGAATAAACCTTCCTCATGGTAGAATTTTTTTGCAACTCAAATGAGGAAATAGCTATTCAATGGTAATGAAAGTAAAGTATCAATTCCACTCCTGTCAACTCTATGCAACGTGGTAGCGTATTGATCTGAAGGTCATGAAAGAGACATGGATTGGTAGTAGGTTCTCCAAAGTAAAGTGTACAAACCTTGCAATTCTTTTTCTTGTCTGCAGCTGATTCAGTGGCACTGCCAACTAGTGGAGTGAAGCTTATTGAAGAAGCACAGAATTTTTTGAAAATCCTTTTAAGGAGATGTTTGGAGGATTTATTTATTAACTTGACTTCAATCTCTCCTGTTTTAGCTATCTCTCTGTGGCATTCGTCTGCTTTCTTTGTTTCTTGGAACAGTTCTGCCAGTGATGTCCTTTTAATCTTCGTCTCCTTTTGTTCTGGCATTCCAACTGGAGATCCAAAAAGATATCCTTGTAGGGGGCAGACTACTGGATTTTCATTTACACCATATTTTACTCCACCCATCTGCTTTTCATTGAGGGTGATATTGCTGATGTTACTATTTCTTGATGATCCATTGCATTCTTCCCCTTGAGAGTCAGCCTCGAGGAATTTCTCCAATTCTTCACCGAGGAGCTCCAAGTCATCTTTAGTAACTTCTGCTTTTTGAGTTATGTCATCCAGATTGAAGGTAAATGTTGGGGTTTCAGGCTCCCTGACTACTGCTTCTGAACCAAAAGTTCCTATGGCTAGAAAGCCATGGAAGATTTCAGATGTAGCGACAGAATTTTTCTCTTCAACAATATCTTCTGATTTAGAGGTCCTTGTGGAAAAGGGTTCTTCATATGCCTTTTCAGATTTCCTCGGTCCTCTGTTCTCAAATCTAGAATTGAAATTTGGATTTGCATATACATCTTGCTCATCGCACAGTTGTGCAGAAAGGCAGGTACAGTAGTTCCCTGAATTATAAGTTTGAAATCAGTAAAGCAGTTTACTTGTAATGGCTGGAAAAACTGTTGCTTGACTAGTCGATTTTGACCAAGTAACAAGCTTCAACATATGTTGCACCATCCTGGATCTTCCTATTAGAATATGCTACACAGGTTACTAGTTTCCAGGTTACATCTAGGTGATTGCTTTGATATGCAAAACAAAATGAAAATGCATTACATGACTTGCTGAAATATACTCTATTGGGCTAAGCCTCCCATGTCATTCAAAAGCTGGCTTTCCTAGTATCAGTATGCATTGGACACAACTATGATACAATTCATGGATATATGCTTACATACGGAGAAATTATGTATTCTAATCAAAATTAAATAACAGTGATTCTAGCACTTCACATCTAAATGGGCCATAATATAGATATAAAATAAAATGTATATATATGTACATACATAAAACATTTGTCTTTTGTTTCCTGTTCATGTAGTATGCTTACTGCAGTGGCTTAGTTTATGGACTGCTAATGCAATTAAGAGAGATGATCAACCTCTTAACTGCAAGTAGAAGTTTGTGTTGTGAGAAAAAATTGTTTAAATCCTACTAAGACATGCCTTCTTCTTTCACTTAAAAAAATATTGATGAATAGAGACAGCTTGAATACCAATAATGAATTCTTTGAATGGCTCGATGCGATTCTGCTGTAATTTTCGGTGCATCCATCCTAGTAACTGCAGCAATGACAGCTTAAATGAAGTTAAAGATTGTCTATATTTATGTATTATTTGAAGTAGCTTTTTAACTTACCTTCATTGTGTTCTCTGCAAAGGACTTGATGTTTGCTATCTTTGGTTGTCTATGTAGTTATAATGGAGATGAGGCAATATTATTTAAGGGAAGGGGTACTGTTGCTTGAGAAAAGACAGTGTGGATTATGGTTGTCAATGTGTCCACTTGAGTCAGAAAGATTCTCGAAAGGCTAGAGATACGCACAGGGATGAGCAACATATACAAAAGTACAAGGTTGTTGTTAGGTGTTCTTTGTCAAGATCTAGTCAAGTAGACTACTCGGTAAGCATTTTAAAGGAAGAGTTAATGATAGAGGCTAGTTGCATTTACATGTTGATGCCTGTGATACAGGATAATGTGACACATATATACAAAGATGTCGGCCATACTTGATACAGTGATGATAATTGATACTAATATGATTACATTAAATGCATTTAGAAAGGAACACAGCTGAAGATGCTGGATAGGAGAATGGTTCCGCATAATCTGCCCATAGTTTCGTCTACTGTTTCCTAATCTTGAATTTTTTGAAGGTGTTATATGCAAGATGAGGCCATGGCATTTATGATGGCAATATGCTGTGGAAATATGATTAGGCAGAGAGGATTTATAATGCGCATCAATTTTAGTTTTATTGTTTCCTTCATATGTATTCTTGGTAACTGACAGCATATAATTGCCTCGTGAACACTTGTCTGTTGTGTTAGTCATTTTTGACATTTCAATACATCATCCTCAACTTCTTTCTTTGGTTTGTAATGCAACCTTGTGATGCTTTCAATCTCCGGAGAGGTTGCTATTATCGAGTAAATCTGGGGCGTCTACCTGTGATAAAATTAGGATCTTTCAACATTAACAACCTCTTATGTAGCTATTAATAGGAAAAAAGATTTAAAACTCCAATAAATTTTGGGGAGTGATTGAAAATAAGATTTGTTAAATTGTTTATGCTTTTTGTTTCATTGTCCTGTTGGATTGATCTTGAATTAAATCTAGGCTTCTTATAATGTGTAAAGTAGTATTAGATATAATGTATTTATGCATTTGCTACAAGTTCATTGTTCTATGATTCCTCATTCCATCTGGGACGTAATTGACAGTCATTGCTCATAAGCTCATGCATGTTTTATCTCCAATATTCAGGCAACTCAGCATGCTCTCTTGATGCTTTCAGCTCATCTGTCTATGCCAATTATCAAGGCACTAGGAGTAATGAGGCACTAGGAGTAATGAGTTTTCCATCCATTTTTATTCCACTAAGTTTTTAATTAGTATGGTCTGATGCATCAAAACTTACCAATCAGCAGTATTTCTCATTTTTTTTCCTTTATAATTCAACTTTTCGCTGCATATAGCTTCAAGTCTTAAGCTTTCGATGAGTAACTGCATCAGGTAATTGCTGCTATCAAGTTGTATGCTTTATTTATTTATTTATTTTTTTTTTTTCAGCAAACGGCTATTGAGGATGCAAATTTTTTTCCTTCTTTAATTTACAAGACTACCACAGGAATTATTTATCAACTGAAAGATGCCATGAAATTTGGCCATTGCATATGTATTATCATCATAATATTGTTCATTCCATGCAGTCGTAATTTGGACTGTGTACTTCTTTGTTTTGCATTTATAATGGAAAATGACTTTTGATTGAGAGAAGTCTCATGTCTTGCCCATGAGCATACCCCACAAACCCCTATGAAAACATGCAGTCGAGGAGAAAACTTTGGTAAGCTTAAGGACAAAACTCATGCAACTGTCTTTGGAGAAACGATTTCTCAAGTATGGTTTTTTAAAACAAAAAAAATATGAGGCACCATGAAGGGTCTGGAATCATTTTAAGGTTTGATGCTTTTCTGAAGCATCTACACTACTCTTGTAATCTGGCTGTCAATTATTATAAATATCAATGAGTTCAGTAAATCTACTTAGCCAATAAAGATGGTTGGTTGCAGTCACTTGCCTTTCCTTGCACGTTGACGAGAGGCCACGAAGATGGCTGCACTGTTCAGGCTCTAAGAATTGTCAAAAAAAAAAACTAATGTTGTATTCCATAAATTAACCACCAATATATTGCGAGTAACATGAAACGCTTCATGGGTTTCTTAATGTAGTAATGTGAGTTATTTTTAATTGATTCTATGTTCCACTATTTGGTGAAAGGTGCGACTATATAGATTTTAGTAACTGGAGCAGATTACTTTTATCAACACTCGGCAGATTCGCATTAATTTTTGTTTGAATTGCAACTTGTCTAGGGGATAGAGCTGAAAAACTCGTCAAAATTGTGTGGGGTCTGGAGTCAAAATCTAGTCATGTTTTCTTAATCCTGAAGTGTGCAATAAACCGGCATTAAAAGTTTAGTCCATTCCTTTGATGATTTTCAGTTTTATTATTTCTGGTTGACGTTTTGACTTTGGTTTTGAAATCCTTACAACCATACGCGCGCTTATAATCGTCCTAATTGGTTGCCAGGCACTAAGAGCAACATCTCATGCGTATTGGATGTCTTGTTGCCTATTACTTTTATGAAGGTGGATCGACATGGTAAGCTCTGCATATTTTAGTGTTTGAGATGTTCATACCTATGTTGCATGCAGTTACAATGTACCTGCATCTGAGGATGCATTGTATTTTCAGGCCTACAGAACAGCCTTTGCTGGTTGTCTTTTCAAGCGGGTGCGGCAGGATCCCATTTTTAGCTAGCAAACGAGCAACTAGGAAACGCAGCAGTTGCTACTTCTAGAGCTATAACAAGAAAGCCTACCCACCATTTACATACTCCAAACGGAAAACAAACATAAAGCTTGGAAAGCGTGCAGTAAGTTGTGGGGTTTTGTGTCGGAAAAATTAGATAATTTTCTATGATTCGACAACGACCATGTGAAGTCCGCGTTAGGATTACCAAAAGAGGATTCCTAAGCCTACAATTCCTCTTGGTAGTAAGTCAATCCCCTTGTCAGCGAGTATAAATAATTTATTAGGAGAAATAATGGGCTACACAATTTGATAAGATCACGAGAATCTTTCGGGATTTCATGTTCCTGATGATTTATCTATTTTGTGACGAAACATTGAAAAGGACGGCTTAACAGAAAGACTTACTCTTATTAGGTTTAGTGGGATCTTTCCATCTTAGTATTTTTTTTTCCTCTCATCTTGGGGGGAACCGTGAGCGGAGAATGAGACCGTTTTATTTGTACTTTCTAGCAATACCTTCTGTTGGGATGTAATGAAAAAAAAGATGCACATATATTTAGGGAAAAAGCCTCATTTAATACATAAACTTTAAGAAAGTAGATAATTAGACTTTTAAAAAGTCTAATTTCATATTTAATTAAATTTTTCATATCGCTTTTAGATATATGAACTTATAAAAAAATCAATTTCATATCTAATTAAACTTTTCATACCCTTTTTTATTACTCTACTATTTTATTATTTCTTGAAGTAATTGGATATGTGTTATGCAATGATGAGTGAGGTAGTGTTTAGGGTCGCAAAAAGTTTAATTAGGTATAAAATTAATTTTTAAAAAGTTTAGGTATCTGATTGTCTATTTCATCTAAGTTTAGTATCAAAAGAGATCTTTTCCAAAGAAAAAATTATAAATAAAAAATAAGATGGTTTTAATGGAGGTGTTGCTAAAATTAAGGTCTTCCATGCTTATTCATTTTTTTCTTATTTTGGAAGAAGGGACATCATTTGAAATTATTTCAAATGCTTATAAAATTAAAGTTAATAATTACTCTCAAATAGTTTATAATAAATCGTTGTTCAATTTTCTCCTTTTTGGTTCTGTTATTAAAATATGCTTAATTTTGCATTTATATTATTTTATTTTTAGCCGAAGAGGAAGCTTCATATATTGCTTACTCAAGCTATTCAACAAATGTTCAACTACATCAAAATAATAGGAATCCAAAGCATCAAAAGTGCGTATGTTTGGATTGTCTCATTTTTATTTGTCTTATTTATATGTGATATGCATTTGTAATTTAGCTCTATCTTTTCTATATCTAATTTGTTTGATCTTTTTATGAGTAAAATATTTGTTTTTCATCTCTATTTGTTTTTTGAGACATATGTTTGAAAATGATAAAAATAAGATGTCAAAACGACTAGGAAAAGATGAAACAAACATACTTTACCAAGCAAGGAAATGGAAGATTTCTATTCCAATCCAAAGGGTGCATTTTCTTCAAATTGTAAGACTACAAATCTATCCAAATAAAAATTATATAAATACAAAATATATAAAAATAATTACCAAAATATCGATGTAAAATTGCATGTATGTAGTACATGTAATTCCTGTTCAAATAGATACGATTTAAGTATTTGTGGATAATTGCATGTATTATATGTGATCCATGCTTATACATGAGTTGCATTTAGTACATCCAATTTGTATACAAATATATAAGTTATGTTTATTATAAATGATTTAGTATCAGTATTATGATAATTATTTTTGTATAATTTATATTTAGGTAATTTTTTTTTTAAAGTTTGTAGACATGCATTCACCTCTTCTCCTGTCTATGGCAATCCACCCAACAGCTCTTTATGCATTTTGGCAAACAAGCCTAGATATAGACCCTAGTTGCATTTGGCATCGGATAATAGTGACATCAGCTTCTTACATCCTTCATCGTCGTTCATTAGAATATTTATAACTTTAGTGCTATCTATTTCAAATTCTACTCCCTTCCAACCTCTACATCAAGCATTTTGTTAAGTTAATTTTATTGATGGTACGTTAATTTTTTCGATATAATAATTTTATACCTAAAAAATTTTCGGCTCACAAAAATATTTAAGCTTTTTAAACTTTGAATCGATGGGATTTTTAGCCAGCATCTAGCCAAAAGTCTTGCAATATACTGATGCGGCAGAAAATACATATTAAAAATTAATTTTTAATTTCCTTGTTGGCATATTTTTAAATTTTTCCTCGTTTTTTCACTTACCCCACCCTCTCTTCTTCCCTACTCTTCTTCTTCAACCTCTTTTCTCTCTCTCTTAATGAATCGCCATGACTCCACGATGCGAAAATCTATACGTCCACTCAAATCCATCTATGACTCTAACCATCAACACGCTGCACCTTACACTGATTTAGTCCCAAAAAACCACAAGGTGTCTGCTACCATCTCCACCAACAACCCATCAAGTCGCCACCTTCATCACAGCTACCCTCACGTCTCAAATATATCACCACTACCAAACTCTAACACCACATAAACACTACCCCTTGTCGTCGCATCACTACCAAATAAAACCCACATAGAACCATGTTGGACCAAGCACAAAAACCGCCATCATTGAAACCTATAATCACGCTCGACCACCCTACTGCCACCATCAACACGAAAACTACCCATGCAAAACCCCCTAGAACCAAACACAACAACCATCGCTTTACCACCGTTGCCAACTCACGAACCACCAACCTAACCTTTACCTCGACCGGGACCTATACCATCATTGCCTGCCTCTTAACCTAACCCGCTTCAACTCATTCGTGACCCCTTTCTGTTCAACCTAACCTGAAAGGATGCAGTGTTGTCATCGAGCTGGTAGAGAGAGAGAGAGAGTAGTTATAGAGAGAAAATAGGAGGAAGAAGATGAAGTCCTAGTATCGATGCCTTAGTGGAGTGTGGTTGTTTGTCGAGTGGGTGGTTGGGTTTTGTTTCACATCTAGGCTTAGGTTAGAGAGAGATATGCAATGAGAGAGAGACGTAGTAAGAGAGAAGGGACGTGAGAGAGAGAAAGGAAGAAGAAGAAGACAGAGGGGAAAATAAAATAAATAAATATGCGGAGAGAGAAAAAAATGGTTTGACTACAAGAGAGAAAGTGCCACGTAGGAGAGAGAAATGCTACATGTAAGCAAGGCATCGAAGTTTTGGCTGAATTCAGGCCAAAAGTATTATTGGTGTAAAGGATAAAATGTTGGGGTATTTTTGTGGGTCAAAAATTTTTTAAAATATAAAATTATTATATGAAGAAAGTTCGGGTATCATCAATGAAATTAACTCCATTTTGTCTTATAGTTGAAAGATATATAGCTTTAAATAAATAAATTTGAATTATGATAAATAAGAAGATATGAAACCTTGTGTTTTACGAGAATACTATTTGCAAAAGAGGATCAGTGGGTAATATGCTTCAGCATGTAAATTGAACACTTCAGCATGGAAACTAAAAGGGAGTTGAGCTTAAAAATCGTAGATCGTACCTAATTATACAATTAATCTTATTTGATTATAATCTAATGAACAATAAATTGGAACGGAGACTAGTAATTTATGGAGTTAAACAGAGTCGAAAGGAGAATCCTTGTTTAGTGCAAGAACATGTTTAAGGAATTATTTATGGGAATGGGAGTATTAGTGTATAAAATGCATTGGAAATTTCAAGCTTTTTTATTTTATAAACTAAGCTCTCTAATTTTGAAATTTATCCAATCAAGTATTAATCTGCCACATAATATTCAAGGGGTGTGCTTTGATACTTTATGTTATAGAATAACAATATTTCATAACATGATAATAATCCCTAAGTTCCTTATCATGAGAGTAGTGACTTGTCATCCATCACCTTTACAATAAATTGTATTTAATTAAAGAGGTGAGGGTACAGGATGAGTAGAAAAATTTAGAACTAAAGGCTAATCTATAACATGTTGAATTCACTCTAATATAAGGTTTAAATCCTAAAAATTCTAGAATTTATGTGAAATCTATATTATATCTTTTATTCACTTTTTTTCATAGCTTAGAATTGTTAATACTTGAGTATTTTACACACACACACACAATAATTAAAAACATTTCACAACTTTAATTATAATGATTATAACATCATGATATTTTGATAAAGCAACAACAACTTAAGCCATAATTGACTCTAAACTAAAATAGTTCTATTTTTAATTAACATTCGCTATGATAATATCTTCGAACTTGTCTTTGCAAATTAAAGTTCGAATGTTGATTTATTAGATCTTTTATTGCTTTCTTAAATTTAATTATATGTTCATTAGAGATTTTTTCTTGATTGAGCGCCCTTCATATAATAATTAAAATACAAGATACCTTGTAATATGGTAGATGTAGTAAATTATACAGTTTCCAAAATGGATAGGGATGAGCACTGTAATGATGAACTGGCTTCATGTTTGGAACCTAGAATCCACCCATCATATCAAAGAACCGATCAGGAACCAAATTGATGGGGTTCATGCTAATTTCAAGGCTATTCGATAACTTGTGACTCCATGGTTTTTCCATGATTATGTGAACAATTAGATATGAAAATTTTCTAAGGGGTCCATGATTATGTGAAAACTCCATTTTTATCTCTTTGTAACTTAATTTGTTTTTAAATATTATAAGTAGGCTTAATATTAGTTTTGAAAAAAATAAAAAATAATTGAAAGAGAAAAAAAAAGTATGTATACAATAAAAATTTTTAAAATTAAAAATTAAAAATTATCAAAAAGATATAAAAGGGGATTGTCATGTCGATCACTAGATAGTTCAAATGACTTTTCTTGAGCTGCCATAGAGTAAAAGATACGTAGATCATTGGCTTTATTTTTGGCAAGTATCCTCTATTAAGAGTGTACTGCATTAGATTGTGAGACCACATATAGTGTCACATATGAGACCGTTGCAGTACTGTTATCTTATTTGACAACACCCTCATAAAGATAGGTGGTTTAGGGATCACATATCCTTTTTCTCTCACTGAAATGATCATTGAGAATCTAAATTGCATATGCAGGTTGATAAATTACAAGTCTTTTAGCAAAAGGACAATACTTAGGTTTGGTCAATTTATCCAATTTGTTGAAGTCATAAAATAGAAATTTTAGAAAATAGGGCTTCGTAAATGGAACCTCAATTGACTTTAAAAAGACTTGTATTGACACCAATATATGGAGACAAACAAAACCTTAAAATTTATTATTATACTAATTAGCTTAATTTTTATTTAAAAAATAGTACATAATTTTATGAGATTGTACCTTCAAACCATACTCCAATCCAATTTAAATTGACCATTTTATGGATTATCGAAGTATTAGAGCTAAAATGGAAAATGGACCTGTAATTCTGTCAAATTAAATTATTTTCCCACATATGCAATAGAGATTTTTAGAATTATTTATTAAGAGAAAGTCATTTTTGAGAACGTGAATGGAATTGGACCAATTATCAGCCCAAGATTATAATACTTGGAAAAATTGGCCCATGCATTTCATGTGTGCTTAAAGGCATTTTAAATGCCTAAAACAAAACAAGCAAAAGCCAGCTAAGCAAGCAAAAGAGATCGACCGTCAACCAAACGGAGCAGGGTTTAATCCCTGCAAGGAGCAGGCGTGCTTGAATAAATAAACGGTGGATTAAAACTGTGTACTTTAAAAAATCTATACGTTCAAGGATGCGAAGAGTGTTGCTTGACCTATAATTACACTCAAATTTATTTTAATCGTAGTTAAATTCATCAATTAAAGCTTTAAAATCTTCTTGACACGTTAATAAGAAAGAAAAATCATAAAATAAAAAATTAGAAAAACTACAATAAAATAGGAAACGACATCCAGTTTACGAGTACGAACCGGTTTCCCATACTAAAATGATGAATGGAATAATTCGTTCATTAGGCATCCGGGATGATAGTGTTCCCACACAACCGAGGCATGGTAGCTTGGGCAGTCATGCGACAAGCGAGATAGTTCGAAAAATAAAATAACACAAAAACATTTTCTTTCTTTCTTTCTTTGTTTTTTTTTTTTTTTTAAATAAACATAGTTTTGCCATTTAGAAGACGCCCTTTTTAAGAAAAAAATTAAATCGGAACTTTCTAAAATTATGATAGCGTTTTAGAATTTTCAAGTAAAAGGAATAAAACCTCTTCTGTTTTTTACGCAAAATAATAAATTTTAATAAAATTAAAGTGAAAAGAATTTGAAAAAATTTTAAAAAAACCAACCATTGAGTTTTGGAAATGAGATAGTTTGACCATGATTAGCAAGTACGTAGACACTTATGAGGTAACCTAAAACATGAAAAAATTACATTTTTTGTTTTTTTTTTTGTAGATAATAAATTTGTAACTTAGGGATTTTATTTTAAATAAAAATTAAATGGTGTTGAAAGAATACAATTTAACTTGAAAGTCTAAAGTTGATAACGGTTTATATCTTAATAGATTGGTCCCTGAACCCATAAGATCTGATTTTTCGAAAATCAATTTTGAAAACTTGCCTTTCATGTCAAACTAGCGATTAATCCAACTCATTAATTCCAACTTACTACATTTTTCCTCGATGATGGTCAAGTAGCGATTCCAAAATATTGAAAAATTGGTTTCCTTTATGTCATGTTTGGTGTGTAGATGCAAGAATAAACTAGAATGGAATTGCGATTCTCGGTTCTATTCCCTTTTCCCATGCTTGGAAGCATTATTAGAAACCTGAATCATGATTTCTTGGACTTTATGATTCCAACTTTAAGGAGGAATTTGATTCCACATTCTCCAAGGCGACATTATGATTCCTTTCCACCTTACATTAATGATATTTGGTTTAATTGATTTTTTATCCTATATAGAATCATTATCTTATTTGTTGTTATAAATATTTTTGACAAATTTTATTATATACACTTTTCACCATTCAATTCCATGTTTTCTATTTATATATAAACATAAGAATGGATTTCTCATTCCCTTATTCATTCTATTCAATTCCATTCCATTCAATTCCTTTGAATCCAATCTATTTCATTCTGAACGATTCTTGTGTACGAAATATAACATTAATTTATATTAAAGAAAATAAAAATAAAATTTAGGCTCGATAGGACGATTGATCCGTGAAAGCACTATTGGCGTATATGGAAAGTTCTTTAAGATGTTAGATTGATCAATTTTAAAGTTCATGTACTAATTGATTGATTTTAAAGTTTAGGTATCTAATTGTATATTTTGTTAAAGTTCATGTACTATTTATGACATTAACCTGTTTTTATAAGTGAAGAAAAGTTGTATAGTAACAAAATACTAGAGAATAAACTTGATGGCTTGAGGGACACTGGCAAGAGGGCCACAAGCTTTGCATTATGTAACTTTTTGTTCTTTTTTTGAATATCAACTAGTTTGTTTTTGTCTTGGAACTAGCTTGACAATAGGAAAAAAATATACTACTTGCTTGATGGTGTTCTATGGATTTTTTAATTTAATCATGTGAAGCCCGAAATACATGAAGTCTTCCTATTCTTATTTAAAGTTACAATGTTTAGACATTAAAAAACAAGCTCCTATACTTCTACCATGAATAAAATGTGTTTCAACATAATGAATTTCATTTTCAACATGGAATTGAGTGAGAATTTTTTAAGTGAGTCTCCGAAGTCTTTTGGTACGTGCTTAAGGAAAAAGGAAATAAATAATAATATTTTTTTTAATTATGAAAATGCTATTAAGATGAAAACAATTCCAAATTTAGACAAGTTAAACTCGTCTCTCTTGAAGAGACGAGTTTATCTTCAAGAGACGAGGTTAATAGTGCTAAAGGATATAAAATCAAATATATCATACCATGTTGGAATCCCTTCATCTTTACAAGTCAACCAAATTTACATTTGAATTGAGAAATATTATTGTATCATACTGCATTACTAATAAATTTAGTAGAGAAATTAACACTTTGTAATGTGTGAAATATAATGCTTGTGTCACTGTTATGATTTCTTGATTAGGTGACTGCTAACCATCTTTATTTAGCTAACTAAAGAAAATCACATAATTTGGAGCATTATTAAATTTCACACAGCTAGTTATATCTAGGAAAGAATGAGTATTGTTTAAATATATAATTCGAGCTAAATGACTTATGTCTTTTTCCAAACATAAGATCAATAAAGCTGAAAAATTGTGCTTACTGCCTTACTCTTTGATACAAGATAAAATCACTTACTCTAATATACAAAAATAAAATTATCAAAGTTCATTGTCGATGGTGCAGTTTCATTGTTATCAAAGGTAAAGCAAATCAAAGATGGTTTGTTTGACGTTCTCTTCTTTAAGCAAACTTCTTAGTACTTCATAGTTCATATTCGTATAATACTAAAAATACCCTTTGCCTCCATAAAAGACTTTTCAAAGTTCACAATGTTTAAGACATGCAAGAAAAAGCTACATTCACATTGTCCACATTACATTCACAGTTAACTAGTTATCATTGATAACTTATCAATAGCATTCCACATTGGATTTGGTAAAAGCAAAACAAATGCAATTGCTGTAGGGGTACAAAAAGAAGCATCTTCTCCCATTCATCTTCGTCCTAAGTTTTCTTTACCATTTGTCATTTTATTATATCAATTCTTGATTCAATACACATCAATAGATTGACCTTACTTGAATTGAAGGTGATATTTGTCGTAGTTCAATTAATCAATTTAGCAGCTTTAGCATATGAAAGATATTAAAAAAAAAAAATAGCATGTTATTAGCATACAGTAAACAAATGAATGAAAAATTAAAATGAACATGATAATGATAGTTTTACATCTCAAAACAACAAATTCAAACTTGAGTAAAAAACTCCCAATACTTTAAGACCTTCCTTAATGGACAATACCATTGCACTTAGTAGGTTTTTTGGGCTAATCCTATACACAAATGGGGGCTTCCACCATATGTGGACTCTGGAAAATCTTGATAACATCAATAACTTGATTGCATGTGTTAAATACACTCTTTGAAGTCACGATCAAAAGAGAAATTGTCAAAATGTCTTTCTCCATGATAGAGAGGATAGGGTATTTACATGCGATTTTTTTCTATCATCCAATACATCAAAACTTTTGCCACCATCATTATTCCTCACACTCTTGAAAATTACTTCTTCAATTCACTTTTTCACCATTTTTTCCTCAATTACCTTTTCAGTGAATTTATTTCTCCATTTTTTTGCGCTCTTCATTTCTCACTGCCGATTCTGGTTTTTCAGACAGCTTTACAAATTTGTGTTGGAACTCTCCTCTCTACGCTCAATGCAAGATTCATAATAATAAAAAAAGCTTGAGAGGGCATATTAAATTCTACTTATAAGTTGGTTTCCCTTTTCATCATCATAGACTTTTTTTATCATCTAATCCACATATGATAACTTCAAACGGGGATCAAGATATGCAACAACAAATGACAATACATTCATGTTGTTAATATTTCTCATGCTTTCTTTTCATTCTTTCAGCCTTCATTCTCACATATGTATCATCGCTTCTACATTGCTCGTTAATTATGCACCAACACCTAAAATTTCTTCAACAAAATGACTGCAAGTGGATAAAGGGAGTTAAAAATGCTTAAGAGTAGTGTAATAAAACATTTTAAAGAAAGAAAAAAATGGCACATGCCTATGTCCTATCTTATTCTTATAGGAAGTCCCCTCATGTTATGCCTTGTAAGTTATTCCCTAAACCCATCATCCTTTATCTCTAACAATTCAAATACTTTATGAAATTGCATAGCCGACTCCAATATTGAATATGTTGAATTCCATTTGATTTCATCATCTAAAGACAACAATGTCTTACTCCCTACATTTTGTTCTTCCACACAGCTTTTGAACCTCACTAATCTTGATGGAGAAGACCTAACATATTTAACCGCAGAACAAATTCTAAATATGAAATATTCATATCTTTTAAGCCCTCCTTTACAACTAAACTTAAAAACATCTCATATGGATATATTATTCTTTCAACATAAGTGTTCGCTGATATTACAATAATTTTTTAAAATACTAAATGCAAAGATCATTTGAACACGTATCATCAACAATGACTGTAAGAACCATGGGTATACCCCAAACCTTTAAACATGTCTCCACAAAATTTTCAGTTGCCTCACCAAAGTTACCAAGGATTTGACAAATTTTCAAAATCTTTTTTGCAATTTCCAATTGTCATCAATGAAATGACGCATGAGATACATATGAGATAAATTTTGGCATGATGTCCACATGTCAAAAGTCAAACATGCTCTACAATTAGATTTACAAAAATATTGCTTTAGTTTTCACCTATCCTCGTTATACAACTCTAGACAATCACATCTCAAAGTTATATGGGATGGAACTGAAAAAAAATTCTAACAAACTCTCCCTTACATCGAATTTCATCAAATTGATTAATTAGTTGCATAAAAAGTTGTTTATTTTCTAAATATACTGGGGAGAGTTTTTTCTACTCATGGTCTCTTTGTTAACAAATTGTTTACATCTATTTACGTATGCAATGCATAGTTCCATTCCCACCAGTATACTTACAACTTATATGGGAATAATTGCATCTTGCCTTTTGGTTCCCATTTTCATCTGATTCTAATGTCATAAGTTTCAAAATTGTGAACTATTGTCTCTTGTTAGAAGTTAATGCATATGAAGGGGGGTTAGAAGAAGTAATAGAAGAAAGTGAACTACCACAACTATCATTTTAACAATCTTGGCCACCATATTCATCTATACTAACTCTTTGCTTTGAAGCATCAATTTGTTGTTGGAAGCATCCATGTCCATTAGTTTGCTCACACTTTGTGCATCAAGCAAAGACTTCTTGAAAGTAAAACCAAGAGGAATTAATTTAATAAAGTAGTGTTATGAATGGTATCTTAACTTTGGCAAAGTATGGAATTAGGTATCTAAACTTTGAAATTGCTCAATTTAGTTGTTTAAAAAACATTTTGTGTACATTAATAGTATCCCTTTCAAGTTAAGGTACCTAATGTATATATCTTCAAAGTTGGGATACTATTCATGGCATTTACCCTTTAATAAGTTAGTCTCAAATATTATAGGTAACAATACAGAATTAGTGAAGTTTCTCATATTAGTTCAATTCACTTATTCAAATTAAAGTCATCAAGACATTAATAAAACATCTCTTTTCCCACATTAGACATATAAGAATAGAATGTGTCTCAAGCATAGAAAGATATATAACAGAGTAGGATGAGATAATAGATGTCCATTACATATAATGAGTTTAATTAAATAAGATCGTATTAGTGCTAACAAGACTTAAAAAATTTTATTAAAATTATAGGTAAATGTTGCAAATGGTATCTAAACTTTGGTAAAATATACAATTAGGTATAAAAACTTTGAAATTAATCAATTTAGTACTTGAACTTTGAAACTGATTAATTAGTTCTAAAAAAACTTTCCATGAATGCTAATCAATATCATAAAAGTTGTTTTTGGTATTAAATTGATCAATTTCAAAGTCCAAATACTAAATTGTTCAATTTCAAAGTTCAAGTACATAATTTTGTATTTTATCAAAGTTCAATTACCATTTGCAACATTAACCCTAAAATTATCAAACCCTTAAAAAATATTTATACAAAAACTAGATGAGGGAGTTGAGAAAGAAAAACACATGCTTTTATTATATTGGCGACCAATAATGATGTGATCCAGATAGCATCAAGTTCAGAGCTGACTAACTCCAAGTTCAACAATGCATTTCAAGGAATTGAAGACTCAATGACTGGAGTTCCAAAGATAAAAACACGATATAAGCGAACCAAGGATGCATATAAAATAGTTTAGGACATAAGAGATTGAGG